>JAODKM010000001.1:7964614-7982433 GCA_026780845.1 Petrocephalus sullivani | reverse complement strand
AGTACCAGGTGCCAGTACTCCCCTTGTTATTCAGTACCAGGTTCCCATACTCCCTTTGTAATTCAGTACCAGGTGCCAGTACTCCCCTTGTTATTCAGTACCAGGTGCCAGTACTCCCCTTGTTATTCAGTACCAGGTTACCATACTCCCTTTGTAATTCAGTACCAGGTGCTAGTACTCCCCTTGTTATTCAGTACCAGGTGCCAGTACTCCCCTTGTTATTCAGTACCAGGTTCCCATACTCCCTTTGTAATTCAGTACCAGGTGCCAGTACTCCCCTTGTTATTCAGTACCAGGTGCCAGTACTCACCACGTTCTTCAGTACCAGGTGCCAGTACTCCCTTTGTTATTCAGTACCAGGTGCCAGTACTCGCTTTGTAATTCAGTACCAGGTGCCAGTACTCCCCTTGTTATTCAGTACCAGGTGCCAGTACTCCCCTTGTTATTCAGTACCAGGTGCCAGTACTCCCTTTGTAATTCAATACCAGGTGCCAGTACTCCCCCTGTTATTCAGTACCAGGTGCCAGTACTCCCCTTGTTATTCAGTACCAGGTGCCAGTACTCCCTTTGTAATTCAGTACCAGGTGCCAGTACTCCCCCTGTTATTCAGTACCAGGTGCCAGTACTCCCTTTGTAATTCAGTACCAGGTGCCAGTACTCTGAAGAGAAAACAAAGAGGTGCTAGTACTGTATCCCCGCAAATACCGGCCAACTTCAAACACTGTGCAGACTTAAAATAAAGGCTTTCTGGTACTATACTGGTACATCGTCTATTGTAATATGTTTGCCAGGAGGATCAGCAGCCAAGTATCCTAATACTCACAGCTCCATCTTTAGGGCAGTGAATGAGTGGGATCACCGATTACTTTTTCCCAATCACAGTCTGAAAACATGTGCAAACATGGTTTCTGTCTCATCACCCCTATCAGACCTGAGTATACACATTCCACCAGCGCGAGGAGGCAGTTTGGCAAGACCCCCAGAAAGGCTTCCAAGCAGCTCGCGGACATCTTGCGATAATGACAAGGGCCTTGTTTGGTTATGATCCGGAGTGCGGATTCGTTGCTGGGGAGTGTCAGGGGGTCCTGCAGGGGCACCAGGTGGGCCCCGCCATACTGCACACGCTCCGCACACACTCCGTACACAGGCTGCACACGGCCTGGGCTTTTTTGGGATGTGTTTACATAGAGGAGAGTGAGAGAGAGTGTAGTAAGATGTATTTAGAAAGTGTCCATGACACTGTGACTGCTCCACACACACACACACACACTCTCAGTCCACGTATACATATCTTTCTGGAGACTCTCTGTTCTTTTCTATGAGAAAAAAGTAGCCTACTTTACAGGGGGTCAGGAATATGAAAAATAATAGCCCCAATGTATACACTTGGAAAACATTATGCCTGTAAATTTGGGGGTCATATAATTTACGTTCCCACATCTACAATTTTTACGGTGAGGGACACCCCCCTCACCCCATTCGGCTAATTGGGGCCCAAGGTGTCATTTTGTCAGAGGGCCCAGAATTTCCAGCTACACCCTTGCTTGGGTCACACAGATATGCCTCTTTTTCTAAAATTCTTTTGCATTCTGATCCTTTCTTAGTTCAAACACTCTCCTTGCTTTATTGGCTTCCTCATGTCACATCTAACAAATTGATTCATACACAGTTAGTGCTGCTTAATTATATACCACAACTAACGACATTTTGAGATCGCAATGCATTCAGCCTAGTTTCACTCGAGGCCCACTGTTAACAACGAGGGAATGGCCTGTTCTAATCATGCACATCTCCATGGCCTGCAAAGGGACACAGTTAGCAAAGGCTCAACAAAGTTGCTTCAAGGCGACTCTTACTATTGACAGTTAGCAGAGACTAAACTGTAACTGGGTGAACTCTATCCCAGACAGAGGAAGAAATCTTCTAAATGTTTCCTAATAAGCTGTGTAGCTACAGCAGCTGCCTTTCCATTACATTGCTCCATTAATTCCAGCTTTGCCCTCAAGACCTACATTGAGCAAAGAGTGTCATGCATTGTATTCTTAGCTAATCTATGTCAAAGTGTCAGTGTTCTTCTCAGGCCAATATGGACAGATAGCCCTGGACAGCCCGAAATGTAACCAACAGGCGCTGATACAAAGCATTTGGAAATCTTGTATCAATTATTGAAATAACTTGTTAGAGGCATCCCCTTAGTACCACCCCATTAGAGGTACCCCATTAGTGTCACCCCATTAGAGGCACCCTATTAGAGGTACCCCCTTAGTGCCACCCCTTTAGAGGCACCCCATTAGAGGCACCTCCCTAGGGACACCCCTTTTAGAGGCACCCTATTAGAGGAACCCCCTTAGAGCCAGCCCCTTTGAGGCACCCCTTTTGACCCACCTTTTTAAAGGCACCCCTTCTGAGGCAACCCATTAGAGCTGTCCCCTTGGAGCAGTGTTTCTCAATCCTTCTCCTGGAGCCCCACCTGCCAGATAGTCTTCACTCCAGCCTGACCTTAATTAGCATCAGGTGTCTCTTAATGGCCAAATAATGAAGGTGGTAGATTGTAAGCAGTACGGATTTGACCGAAAATTTCTGGCAGGTGGGGCTCCAGGAGCAGAATTGAGAAACAATGCTTTAGAGTCTCCCCTTTTGAGGTAATGCACTACAGTCACCCCCAACAGGACCTACACGCCTCCGGAACCCTGACACGGGCAGGAAAGATTGTGGCCGATTCCTCCCTTTCTGGACACGGACTGTTTAATGTCCTTATAATTACTGTTAGTATATTGCACAGCTTCCACTGCTCTGCACTATTTTCTTCCTTAATTATATTATTTTATTTCTGCTTATCTACTTTTCTTAATGTTCTGTTCTTCTATGTTATCTGTTAATGTAAGCACTACCACTGCCAAAACCAATCCCTAGTACATGCAGTTGTACATGGCCAATAAAGTGAATTCTGATTCTGATTCTTAGAAGGACCCCCTTAGAGGTACCCCCTTAAAGGCACTCACTTAGAGGCACCCCCTTAGAGGCACCCCATTAGAGGCATCCCTCCCACCTGCTTCTCCACATTTTTCCACATTTCGCTAACCGGGGGAGGTGGTGGTGCAAGCCAGCGGCCTGGCCTTGTACAGCTTTCCCAGCGCATCCAGGCCACGTTCCAAGAGACTGATTCAGACGTGGCAGCCTGTGCTGGCAGAGCCTGGAGAGCGATGATCCATTGCCCTGTGGTTGGGGCCTGGTGGCCTGGAGGCAAACAGCTGGCAGCACGGTGACAGCTGGAGATACAGAACGTCGTCATGCGGGTCTCCGCACTTCAGCGTCCAAAGATCTACTGAATATCTGCATCTGCCAAGGCTGATAAGTGATGTATCAAACACACTTCCAGCAGGGCGTCTTTCTAATGAAAAAAATTACTTAAGCGTGACTAAACAGTGCCAGGGGAATCCTGACTACACATTCTTTCCAGAAGCGTCATCAGTTTTGAGTGAACTGTTTGAGGTTTTTTTTTCACAATTATATTTTGTTTGAAGAAACCAATAAAGAAATAGCAGTGTTCCACTAAAGAAAAAAGGCAACTTTATCTATCTTCTATGAATAGTTTCAATCATCCGGTCCTTAATGCTAACAGTGTCGAAAGTGTTACACAGTAAGGGATTCATAAATTCATTTCTCCCAATCAGATGATGTTTTCACAGCTAAGTTCTTGAGTAGTGCTGAAGTGGAGGAGTGTGTACACAGATGTGCTCTCGCCAGATCTTTGGTGGGCCCTCCAGCCACACCCAGTGGAAACATGTTAATCCGTCAAGCCCTTCCAGAAGAAACCAGCATTCTTGCTCTGTGCTGGAAAACAGCTTGATTAATGTCAGGTCCTTGTCATAGGGCTGGTGCGTGAGCTTCTGTTCAGCATTATCTTTACTGTATCGTTTCAAATATTTCCTTTGGCAGCCTGGGAAACATTCCTCAGGCTTTACCAGACCAGATGTGCCTTTGTGTTTATCATGTTCGCCATTGTTACACTGCTTGTGAGAAGGCGTGGTTTTTGGTTTGACCATGACTTGAGGAAAGCAGTAAGGGTCAAAAATGTTTACATTTGAAAGTCGTTAAAGTAGGCAAGGCCACGTTGTGTCCATTGAAAGCTTTTCTTCTGCATCGCTGACTCCTAGGAGAATTCACAGAAGTTCGATTTCTCTCCAGGTCGCAGCCACTTGGTGGTTATGTACTGGAGGCGTACTAAGCAAGCGTTTGATGTTCCGAGACTCTCTGGCACATATCTGTTCTCAGGAGGGGTGGGTGATCTGTAACCGGCTCTCAGATTGGGCCCTAATGTGCCCTCTTCTGACTCGGTCACTTGCCGCCATGTCTCCTGAGCATTCTCCTGCATGCCTCTGTCTTTACATCATGAGTTATGTACCTCCCTGCTCCTCAGCCCCCTCCTCCAGGATCTGATGATGCAGGTCTGTTTGCCTGTCCTTTTGGGGACCTCCCCTTCATCCCTGTGTTATGTTTTCCTCATTTAGGGCTCCTGTTGTGGAACGAGGGAAGCCCCTTTCGCGTCAAAGCCAGGATATTGTTGTCAGCGCCAGGTGATTCCGTGACTGCAGGACAATCTCCGGTGGATTTGATTCACGCTGTAAAAAAATGTCATGATTTCCTCTGGCTATTGAAAACACAATGCCTCCGTGTAAAGGGAAAATCTGAGCCCAGATATGAGGGTGTGCCTCTTACAGCCTCAAAGGAAGCCTTCGCACAATTATCCTGTTTCTGCCTGGCCTTCACCGATTAGCAGAGGAAGTTCTGGGGCTAAGCAGGGCCTGAAATACCGAAGCACGGGAACATGACTTTAGGAATGTCCTTTGGCAATCTCCATTTTTCACCAGACCTTTTTTTTTTTCCTTGAACAGCAGAACATCAGTAGATGTTTCATAACATAGTATTACATTACCTTTGACTGAGGGCACTGCTGAATGTTATTTTCTCCGAAACATGGAAGATGAATATATATTCTGTGAATGGTGGAGGATAGAGGTTTCTCTTGCAGATGTGGAGGTCCAGTGTACACAAGGGTGTAAAGTTGACTTTCATCGCCGGCTTGAAGCAAAATCCAAATGCTGTTGCCTACAGACATTCCTCTACTGAAATGTCGGAAGGAAAACCTGGAGACGTGCTCCTTAGAAACCAGTTACTAGGGAATAAAGGAAAGAGGCGACTGTCCACATGCCTGAGCATGCCATGTTAACGATGAATCAAATCCGAGATACAGAGTTTTCCATTGGAGAATTCCATCAATCAAGTTCAGTCTAGGTCAGGAAAACCCGTCAACAAATATTGTCAGAAATGTTCCGCATGTCTGTATTTAATGTGATTTGTTTATTTGCATTTGCTGTTTGCATTTCGTTGCCTGGGGTATTCCACTTGCCTTCGGTGGAGGGACCTCATAGCTGGATGCAGAAAGCAGGAAGGGGATTCTGTTTTTCTGAGGAAAGACTGACTCATTCTGGCTCAGATAGAGGGTAGCAGATATGCTGGCTCCGTGCGCAGCAGAGAGAAACTGAGCATATAAGAAAGCAATGGGCTGTGTGGATTTCCAAGCATCCAGAATACGGCTGTACCGGCATTTTCTTTTTGTGGTTGTTGTAGACATGACAGTTTGCTGTGGGAGACCCAGCGCGGCATTCTTGATGATAATGGAGGCTCTGTCCCCATTGAATCATCAGGTCCTGTGTTTGTGTGTGTTTCATTGTATCCAGGCAAAGGCTGTTCTTAGTTTCCATCCTCTGGCTTTAAGCAGCCCTTTCCTGAACCGCTGCCAGGAAAATCTGTGTTGGCTTGGCTGGGCCACTGTGGGAAGGACATAGTAAGAGCTGCCTGAGGTCTGAGGCAGGGAGCTTTAAATAGCCTGGAGTCCCTGAAAACCCGCCTTAGTACGGCTCCAGAGCAGCTCCGCCGAAGATTCGAATAGCACGGGATTTCAGAAGCAAGCGGCCATCGGAAGGTGCCCTGGGGTCCAATCCTTGGGTGCCCTGGGGTTTCATCCTTAGGTGCCCTGGGGTCCCTTCGGAAGGTGCCCTGGGGTCCCATCCTTAGGTGCCCTGGGGTGTTGCCTTGTAAGACCGCCTGGAGTCGCTGCCTGAGCTTCCTTGACCCCCATCGCCATCATAACCCCCCCTACAAATGGGAATTCCATTATCCACTTGTGTCAGACAAAGAACACAGTACTGAAAAAGCAATTAAGCATGCACTGTGTTCCATGTGTCATGGACCCCGACTGGGGTCGAGCCTGACAGGATGAGATAAGGCTGGAATGACCTATTCTCCAGCACAGCAAACCCGAGAGCGCTTCCTACACCATGTTAATTAGCCGTCACACTTACTTTCCACATGCTGAGTTTGGCTCGGCAGGCCTGCCTGCTTCATTATCTTCTCCGTAGCAGTTCCTGGGCAGCTCAATCTGAAAGGCCTGTCACCCTCAGACATGTCATGGACATTCTTGGCACAGTGGAATGAGCTCATGCAGAAGGCATGCAGTGCCAGCGGCACTGGTTGTTTACCTCACTGTCAAATGACATCACAGACCCTTCCTTTACTGTGCAAAAACATAGTAGGCCTGCATTCGGCCTTCACAAAACTCCTATTTTACAGCTTTGACATTCCTCAAAACTAACTTCTGAAAGGATGCAAACCATCTATCCTCTGAAACAGCTTATCCTTCAGGGTCACGCCTGGGGTGGGGGTGGGACAGCCAGAAACCCAATTCCTGCCAGAGCAGAATTATGTGCTTAGGCTGAACTGCGTGGTAGCATGAAGGTGCGATCCGTGAGAGTGAATAGTGGACATTGCAGTGTATCTGGCAGGAATTTCCAGTACCGGTCAAAAGTTTGGACACCCCGGCCAATAGAAGTGTTTATTGATACTATTCTATATATTTTTTCATAATTTTTAAAGACATCAGAACTATAAATTAAAATATGGAATTACGCACTGACCAAAAAAAAGTATTAAACATAAAATAATTTATTGGGCCGTGGCCAGTGGCTGTGGGTTGGGACTCAGAAGGTTGCCAGTTCAAATCCCTGGGTCAGGAAAATGATCCCAAGCAAGGCTCTTAACCTCTATTCCTCCAGGGACTGGCTGCCCCTGATGTCTCCTCTATGCCAGTTTCATGAGGTCCCCTCCTGGGATGCTTTTCCAGCTGTCCCACATATATGCTGGGGATACATATATATGGGGATGGTGGTGGCCTAGTGGTATGTGACTTGGGTTATAGACCATGTGGTTGTAGATTCAAATCCCGTCTAGCACCTCCAGTGGATCCCTGAGCAAGTTGTAATTCCCTGTAAATGGACAATGTAAGTCACTCTGCATCAGGGTGTCACCTTAATGCCATAAATATGCTGAGTTCCCATTGGTCACTTTTTTTTCACTCTGTGGTCAAACTCCTCCGAAAACTGTGTTTAGGTCAGGTGGCCGAGTCACGTGATCTGGCACTGTCACTCTCTGCAGGTGGCTTGGCGTATCCAAACTGACACTGTATAATATTTTATATACAGTCTCTAACTGCAGCAGAGCGTGACAGTAGATAACAGCAGCATCAGCTGGTGGCTCTCCCTGGAACACAGTCATCTCTCCTCCAGTCACTTCTGGCTTATGGAATGCTGAGGTGCTAGCAGTGCGTCACCAAGCGTCTGGTAGCGAGGACACCCAGAGAGATGATGCGGACAACAGGCTGCTGCACATGCAGCAAGCTCTGATCTTGGAAAGGGCCTCTGCTTTCTGCAACACATTTTATTGATTATGGTATGGCTTTAAACGAAATCTGCACAAACGTTTAGTTTTGTAATGGTGCAGCATTTCAGTATGTACTTTTTTTTACAATAAACTGATCAAATTAATTCCCACATATTGTCCCTAAATTTATTTTGACTGTGCGGTACTTTGCTCGGCCAGCCAATAGGATACTCGTATTAACTTTAATTCTCCCTGTTAATATCATTCATAGGGCATCATTAACAGCACATTACAGCAGGCATGGGGAAACCTCTGGTTTCGGCCCATTATCAATCTGTGCATGTTTGCACAGTGATGTGGCACTGGAGTAGTGGAAACTTCCTTATTTGGGATCTGTTTTAGAGCACTGAATAGAAGTACATCAGCCAGGCGTCAGGCCAGTGCCCAGCAGCTGTAAAAGTGTCCGAGAATGAGGCCTTTCGCTTTACTGAAGTTTCCCATGTTGGAAAAATGTTTCTTTCTTTATCGTATAATTGTGAAGCCTGATCAGAAATAAGTGCATTTGATAAGTAATTTCAGTATGACTCTTTATCCCTGAAGGTTGTTTTGCCTCGCTTAACAGTCAAGTTTATTTCTTAAAATAAAAAAAAACATTTTGCATAAGTGTCTTTTGAGACTTTCATATGTATCTCACTGTTTTAGACAGTGATACTTTGCTTAATGCAGAGAAGTATGATTATGAAGTATGTTTATGAAGTATGATTGTGAAATATTTATTATGAAGTATGATTATGAAGTATGATTATGAAGTATGATTATGAGGTATGATTGTGAAATATTGATTATGAAGTATGATTATGAAGTATGATTATGAGGTATGATTATGAGGTATGATTATGAAGTATTGATTATGAAGTATGTTTATGAAGTGTGATTGTGAAATATTTATTATGAAGCATGATTATGAAGTATGATTATGAGGTATGATTATGAAGTATTGATTATGAAGTATGATTATGAAGTATGATTAGAGAGAGACTGAGGAATAATTAAGCACTACCTTGGTTTAGTTCACAAGATGCCAAAGACCCAAAAGATTTACATCAGACATCTTTTTCCCAATGAGTAAAAGACGTAAAACAACATGAAACAGAGACCTGGAAACTGTACTTGGTCTGTTTTATTCATTCTCTTGGGTCGGGCAGTAATGTAACTGAGAGTGTAATTATGGCTCACGGGGAGATACCGCCGGCCATCGACAGCCGCGGAAAGCTTCAGACAGGCAGAGTGTTGGTGCCAAATCCTGCTCCACATTCCTCAGCCGGAAGATGAGACAGAAACAAAGGTGCCTTGTACAAGCAGGCATGCAGATGTAAGCACTTTAAGTGGGGAGGCAGGGCGGCCAGGGAAGCTGTGCTGCATCCAGAGGATCTCCACCATCTCCAGGCCAGACGGGCAAGTACACCAGGGCTTTGATTCTCCGAAATGTTGGTGCACATAGATATCCATCTCATAGGGACGTCCTTCTTGGTCAATTACTACAAAATCTTCTTGTGCAAATCTTGTTCAATGTTGCTTCAAAATCAGAATCGGAAACATCTTCATTGGCCAAGCATGTTGAACTTACTGGGAATTTGTCTCGAAGGGTGTGTCCCAGTATAACATACCAGATTTCAGAACAATTTTCAAGAGTGTACACATGAAATTTGAACACATATTTTTACACCGACTGTCTACCAGCAGTCAGAAGAGGCATGGGATGCAATTAAGGGTGGAATAAATAAATAGTGAATGTAAGTAATTGGGATGATGCTGGGAATCAGATCACGGCTAACTGGGCATAAGGAAGCTGAGCGTATTTCCCCTTTATTCCATCCTGTGTTTGACAGGAGCTGGTCGGTGCAGCACAGTGCTGGTAGACTCGGTGCAGACTTCATAAGGTCGGACTTTTACCAACTGCTCATTAAACTCTGTTATTGGGAAGTGCAGCATTCCAGAGCAGTGCCTATTTCAGTTGTGTGAGGGGTGGGCAGAAGGGCTCGGGAATGTCTGTTTACACTCAGGAGGAGCCGCTGTGTATCTGCTGACGATGCCCCCCCCCCACCTTCATGTGCCGCCTCGAGTTAATGGCAAGACCCGATTCCCGATATACATTCAGACCCAGTGCTGTACCGCGCTCAGGGGGCCACTTTCAACAGGGTCTCTGTACAATACGTCCACTTTAAATAGTTATTATTTAGGTATCGTGTACCACAGGGAGATCAAGACTCGCACGTGCTTAAAGTGTCTAAGTGTGGCGGACTTCGATCAGAACGCGGAACATTCCTCCCCCAGACACACTGACATTGTCCCATTTATACTTACGCTTTGCAGCAGGATTCTATGGAATAACAGCATATTGTCCTGGGATTTAGAGCCCCAATACAGTTTTCCCATCATCTGGTGCCTGGATGCCTTGTGCTCCTTTGAGCTGATCAGCAGACACTGATGCTTATGTCACTTCCTGGAAGGACCTGAGTGAGCAGGAAAGGCTCTGTTCTCATTGACAATGAGCTTCATTATTTTGAATGTAGCACCAGCACCCAGAAATGTAGGATGGAAACACAGTCAGGGTCTCTAGTTTCCCCCACAGTCCCCCACAGCTAAGGTGGTTTGGAGTTGCCAAAATCATCATCAGTGTGACTGTGTGTGTGTGTGTGTGTGTGTGTGTCTGTACAGGTTTTGCTATACTTGTGAGGACCAAAGCACCTCATAAGTATAGCAAATCCTAAAAAATGTGACTAGTGAGGTCATTCTTTTTGGTCCTCACTACTTCAGACTTTATTCTATAATAATCAGTGAATGCAATCAAAAAAGTAAAAATGCCAAAAGTTTTGTATTTTTTGATTACTTATGGTAAAGGTTAGGGCTCGTAGAGGTTAGGTTGTCGTGTTGGGATCAGAGTTTTTCTCATAGAAATGAATGGAGAGTCCCAACAAACACAGGAATACAAATTTTGAAGTCAGAAAGTTTTTAAGTAAGATTTAAAAGTGGAAGGTGATTGGAGAGAATGATGCAGAGAATTCCAGAGTTTGGGGGAGATGGCTTTGAATGACCTGCTGCCCATAGTGAGAAGCCTGGTGTGAAGAACAAGGTGCAGATTACAGCTAGATAAGCAAGGTGGGAGAGTCAGGAGATCACTGACGGAAACGGGTGCAAGGCCATGTAGTCCTTTGTAGAGGAGTAGCAAGATTTTGAATTTGATACGGGATAGAACTGGTAACCAGTGTAACTTTGAAAGAATGGGAATTATGTGAGCAGAATGTTTGTTATGGGTGATGACTCTTGGAGCCCAGGTCTGAATAAACTGAAGCTTTTGCAAAAATGTAGCAGGAAGGCCAAGGAGAAGGGATGTCAGGAAGGCGTGAAGCTAAGTTTGTGCATTATTACTACATAGAAATGGAGGACGGCGAGAAATAGGTGATGAAATGCAGTTTTGGCGAGGGACATGTGATTCATAGTTCAGTGATGGGTCAAACAGTACTCCTGGATTTCTGATAACAGGGGTAGGTCAGACAGCCACACCATCAATAAAGAATGAGAAATCAGATGCTTTAGATAATGAGGACTTGGGACCTATGACTAAAGGTTTCAGTTTTATCAGTATTTAGTTTGAGCAAGATATCATACATCAAATCATGAAATCTTCAAATCAGAGATGCATGTCATTAGTGCTTTGGGAGGAGACTCAATGGGAGATTGTGAATTAACATATAACCTAACATCATCTACATGAGGCCATGAATACGAAAGATCTGACCAAGTGGTGGGATGTAAAGTAAAAAGGGAACTGACCCCTAAGGGAGACCACTCTTAACAGGAGAGGTGGGAGAGATGACTTGTGAGTGATAAACTGTTGTCTGTTTGTTGAGACATGACCTTATTCAGAGAATGGCAGTACCAGAAATACTAATAGAGGACAGACAGGAAATGAGGACCTCATGATTTACAGTGTCAAATGCTGCACATAGGTCTAGGAGGAGGAGGATGCTCAGGGCATCATCATCAGCAGACCTGAGGAGATCTCTGACAACACGCTATAAAGCTGTCTCAGTGCTGTGCTGTTTACGGAAGCCAGATAGGAAAGGCTCACAGAGTGCATGTTCCTGAAGAAAATAGTGTAGTTCAGTAGCTACCACTCTTTATGTGACTTTTGCCAGAAATGGAAGATTAGAGATAGGTCTGTAATTAGAGAGACATGTTGGATCCAGGTCAGGTTTTAGAGGATAGGAGTTATTGCGGCTGTTTTAAGGGAGGTCAGGACAGAGCCAGAGGAAAGATATTTGTTCATCAATGTAGCAAAAGGACTAGACATGAGAAGGACAAGGAGAGAGGCTGTGGCAGGCTCAAGCTAACAGGAAGAGGAAGGAGACTTGGGAATGGATTCTGGGACAGAAAGTGGATCAATAGGTGCGAAACTATTTAGCTTTGCAATCAAACCGGGAGGAACTGTAGATAGATTTGGCTGCGGAAATGGTGGAAAATGGCTACAAATTTGATTTATGTTGTTTTCGAAAAAGTGCAAGAAATCTTGGCAGTGCTCAGTGGTATGGGAAATAGGTACAGGAGGGTGAAGGAGTTTGTTGACAGTCCTACAGAGTTCTTTTTTGCCTAGGCTTAGAACTGTTTATTATGGAGGAGAGGTCACCGGTGCGAGCAACATTAAGGGCATCCCAGAATGTTGCTCAGTGTAGAGCAAGGAGTGGATTGTAAGGCCAGTTTTCTTTAAGAGGTTCTCAAGATGCCGGCCTGTGGCTTTCCTCACTCTTAGTTCAGGGGTGAACTATGGCCAAGAGTTAGTGGCTGGAACAAACCTGTTTCTAAAGGGGCTGGATCATTAAGTAAACTGGGGGTAGTGTCATTGTATAGGGAAACCATCACTGGCGTGCACAGATAGAGACGAGGTGGTGCTGAAGCACTTGCCCTTTTGCCCTCAGTCCAAAAAAGTGCCCTTTTGAAAGACGTGATTTTTTTTATTTTATTTTTAAAAGTGCCCTTTTTTCCCCCTGGAGCACTTGCCCCCCAAAATGTCTGTGCACGCCACTGGAAACCATAGTGTAGTGGGAGGTCAGGAAGGGGTGAGGATTGAAGGGACATCAAAGAAATGGGAGTTACAGACCTAATATCATGATAAGAGACTGTGGCCTTCTCCAGGGGAGGAGTGCAACAAGTCTATGGTCAAAGATGCAACAAGTCTATGGTCAAAGACGGTGCCAGAAATGGAAATCTCATGTACACTCAGACCAGGGGAAGAAAGCAAGTGGGGTGTCAGCACGGGCATGAGGAGGAAAGTCGGCATGCCGCTTCCAAAGGCCGGTGAGAAGTGGCAGCCGGAGCGCACTCTCACCCGGAACGGGAAGTCAGAGTCACCACAACGAGATAAAAAGCTTTTATTTTGACCTTGTGGGTACATTAACTTCAGTGGTATAGAAGAATAGTTTAATCATGTTTTTCCGAGGTCTGTTTGTGCACTGTGCACGTTTTCCTTTGTCTGCACCACATTTGCTTACCTGCATTATGTGCACTGTCTTTGCACCGTGTCTATTTTGCACTTAATGCATGTTTCGTCTGTGCGCTTACTGTACCTTGCTGCTGTACGCACAAGAATTTCCCCCTGGCATCAATAACATTATCCAATCTAATCTAATCTTACGTGTTATTTGTTTTTTGTACTCAATTTGAAACATAATACAGGCACAGTGTTGTATTTTGGTTACCAGTGGAAACAAAGATGCAAAAATATTAATACTTTGACTGAAAGACAAGTCCTGGTCTGAGCTGCCGTGGAACGTGAGCCTTATCGTCCCATCCTCCTCCTCCGGGATGGTGACTGTCTGACCCTGCCCCAGTTTTACTTGGGCACCACCCTGGTCCACACACCCCGGGCCCCCAGCGAAACAAGGCGGAGACAGAAATTCCAGCGTGACTGCCATTGTTTATAGGAAGAGGTGATTCTTTTCTGTAAAAGACAGATACTTTATCAGGTTACATAGCCTGCGGGAGCAGACACTGCCCGGCTCTCTTTACTGCCGAACACCAGATCCTGCATTATAAATATAATCCCAGTCTTGTGCAAGAGCATGGATCGAAAGGGGCTGTTTGTGCAGGGCTACGGGGCTGTGCTGGGACGCCGCGCCAGCAGCGGTCCTGTTTCGGGGAATGCACACCTCTCATTAACGCGTAACGCTCACCTCCTGCAGGATGTGACTGCATGGCTGCCAGTCACAGGACGGGGGTATTTTAGAGCATCATTAGAAATGCAGTGATGCAGACAGTCCACAAAGAATACTGACATTAAGTTACTCAAGCCCAAATTAAATTCCTGTCTTCACAAAGATAAGGTTGTATTTGACTTTTTAAAAAGTCAAACATGCAAGTGGACATGACTTTGCACCACACACACAAACACACACTTGTTTGGATGCAGTCATGGGAATCTGTATCTAAACGACAATCTTAGAATAGCTGCACACAAATAATGCCTGAGGGCGAGTCAGTGCTCTTTCTCTCTGTACCAACGGTCCCCTCTGGGTAACTAGGCCCCGGGCTGGGGAGCAGATCTCATCTGTCACATTCCTCCAGCTACACTTCCACCCGCAGGCTGTGTGCCAAGAGTCCGTGATGAGGACATGCTCACCTGAGATTTCGGGCCGAGTTAACCCCATCTACATCGATTACATCTCAAAGATTAGCATCACGCTGGAGGAGAGCGGGCTAAGCATTTAATGGCGGTTTACAGTTTGCATGTTTTTTGAGGGAGAAAGCAGAGAGGGTGGAGAGGATGTGAATGAGAGGTGCTTCCCATGTTACCCACGGTGTTTCCACTTTAGCAAACACCTTCAGCATTCAGCAGCAAAGGCTGCATTTAGGGTGTTTGAATTCTGCTTTCACACACCCAGCAATTGGGCAGGTAACATGTAATGTGGTAAAGTGTAATGTGTCAAAAAAGTATGTTTAATGCATTGCAAGTGAAATGCAGGCTTTGCGCGTATAGCTTGCACGGCGTTCTCCCCTTTACGCGCTGGGCGTGTGCCTTCCCCTAGGCGCTGTTCCTCATTAGCGCTCCCGTGAAGCGCGCCGCCGAGCCTCCAGTCCGCTCGCGATGGGCCTCGAAATGGAGAAATCCGAGACTAGGGTACTTGTCGATCATGCTGATAATGATGATGATAGTGGTGATCTCAGTCGATCAATGAGACTGGGCTGGAAAAAGACGGTGTCCCGGGCGGCCGAAGACAGAGATCCTCATGGCATAAACACAGAGCTCCAGGTAAAGGTGCCGTCCCCCTCCGGGCTGAATACTGCTAGTGCACAGATGTATTGCAAGGTTGCATTCGTGCTAGGCGCAGCCATGCCCGGCCGATTGTTTTAATTGTCTGAAATGGCATGCCAGTGGCTTCTTTAGCTCTGGTCATCACAGCCCCGCATGGGGGTGCAGCGAGCGGCGTCTCCCTAAGCGCAGGTGTGTGCGCGCAGGTTGGCTTCCCCGACATCATCGGCGAGCCGCCCGGCGTCCGCAGCTTTGACACCGTCTGGATCGGCAGCCACGCCGCACTGGAGCTCCTGAAGCACTCCCTTTACCGGCTTCTCACCGCCCTGCTCGCCGTGCCGGTGTCGTTTGTCGCCGGACTTCTGTTCGCCGTCACTAGCTGCGTAAATATTTGGTATGATTCTGTTGTTTTGATACTGGGAAGAAACAAGTATTGTCCAAATTCCTCTCACGACCCTTCTTGAATACTCCGGCAGAGAATATCCCCTGTTTCTTGCTTTATATTTAAGTTCCACTTAATTGTACTCCATGTTACGTTTTGGTTACTTTTGGTTACTTACAAAGGTTAAAGGGATAAATTACATTTTAAATGTTAAGGAAACGGACAGTGATTACAGATAACGACATGATAGAGCATTACATTGGCTTTGAGCCTGTGTAAACCCTGACAGGTGTGAATGCTCTCATTCTGGGAGGAATATATCATAACGATGCAGATATTGAAGGGAAATGTGAAGTAGTCTGTTCTGGGGGATCATCGCCCGTGAAAAGCTTTTTTCTCTCCGGTGAGATTATCCTTTGTGCCCTTTGTCCTACAACAGTGACACCGTGTGTTTCGTTGGTAGGCTGGTCACACCTCTGATGCGAAGCTGCCTGCTGGCCGTGTCTCCGGTCAGAGCCGTCTGGAGCAGCTGGACCCTCCTTTTTGTTGAGCCCTTCTTCCGGAGCACAGGCCGCTGCCTTGCGGCACTTAGTTCCCAAACCGAGCATCACTGAGACGTCCGAGCGGCTGATGCTGACACCACGGACGCGCGTCTTTATCAGCTACTGCCTTTACTCACTCTATTCTTTAAGAGGGTAAAACAAACATATTAATATGAACATTTTTTGTCTGCAGCACTTGGACTCATATGTACAAAATGTGGCATATCACTGAGTAGTACTATGTGGCATTTTCACTATACCTCGGTATTCGAGTTCCTGCCTTAACGAGCCAAATACAGTACATCAGTACCCATATCGGGTATCCGAGTGAAGAAACGAGTCCGGGGGAAACGAGTATCGTCCAAGCACTGGAGGAGCATGTCAGGGAGACATACGGAATTAGGAGGTGTACCGATTCCCAGTAACAAGTCATTACAGTAACAGCCCAATACAGGAGATACATTTTTAAAATACTGTTTTTATTTCTTAAAATTTTTTCAATAGGTTGAAGTCAGCTAATTTGGGCCATCAGGTAAAATTGGCTTTAAATTTTAACAGCCCATCTATGAAAACTAGCTAGTTCTACACACGTCTCCATAGTTTTGATTGGTACTTATTTGTGAAAATGGGAAGGGTTGTGGCTTAAACTTATACTGACCTGAAGAAACCCACGCTAAGTGTACTGGGATATCAAACTACTCTTTCCTAAAATAAATAAAAGGGAAATAAGCTTATACATTAAGTAAGTATTAGATTATTAATGATTTTATGTGTTCTATACAGATATTTGCCAAACATACCTTCATAAGTACTTTATCGTTTTTACTGGCCTTCAGCATTGTTTTAATAGAGCTGGGTGATATGATGATCTTATCCGTAATGGCCAATATCAGACAAGTACCCCAATGTTGATATCTGACTGAGACTAACTGGCCTGCAGTTCAGTCTCTAGCCTCTTGCTCTAGTTTGTATTCTGGATATTGCAAAACGTCAGATGTTTAAGTGCAACTTCCTGGTGGGAATTTCAACCTTCCCAACTTATGTGGCCAACCAAGACAAGCACTTACCACTCGATTCCCTTTAAAGACAGAAACATTGCCGACGGACTTCATAACCGAGCTATGAATACTTCAGTCGTAGGAAGGAGCAGTCTTCACAAGTCAAAACTTGAGATAAAAAATCAAGAATCACTGACAATTTTTAGATGAACTAGGCTAGGCCATTAATTACTTTTAAAATCTTGTCCTATTTTTTTAGGTGCAAATTAGTACTTTTTTCAGACAGTGTATTACTACGAAATGTAACGTATGGTACTGCAAAAGTAGTCATTAAAAAATGAATATAAACACGGATGCATATTAAGAGTTTGTTATCATGCTGAAATGGGAATTTTGAATGTTACAAATGGTTGGGGAGATTAGTTAGATTTTCTTGGATGGATGTTGGACAAATTGCTATTTTACAATTCCCAGTACTCGAGGAACCAGTTATGCTCAAATCACGGGGTACATAGACAGGGCTCTCTGCCTTATCCGTGCTGTGAGACTGGGACTGGACTTGTGAATGTAATATTGATCTGTGTACAGTGCCTGATGTATGATTTCCAGAGTTTAGCTTTTATTACTGCTCATCAGTTTTAATGCTCTATTAGGGTGTTTTCCTAGTGTGAAGCAGTTGCATTACTGTAATATCAGGCCTTTATTAACGATAATAAAAACCAAACAGAATAAACATGTAGCTCTCTTTCTTGAGAATGTTAGGCCTGGTCCTGTTGGGGCCAGGGTCAGGTCAGGTAGGACTCCCCCCCTCCCCCCCCCCCCCCCCCCACACCCCCACACCGCCCCACCTACCAAACAACACAGACCACATA
>JAODKM010000001.1:7945559-7964604 GCA_026780845.1 Petrocephalus sullivani | reverse complement strand
AAACGCGGACGATGTTGTCTAAAAAGTGTTTGGGGCGGCGGCCTGTGGGGAAGGAAGCGGAGAAGGAATACCACCCCCCCCCCCCCCCCCCACACACACACGCACACAATTACTAAGCTGCAAAATTTATAGGCCCATTTAACAGTTTGTAGTTAAATAGTAGGGCGGGTGTTTCAGTTATTTATTGGTTTCATTTATGTTTTCACACCTAGTTAAGATTATACTATGAAGTCCTTCTGCACGGATAAGACACCATTTGCATGCCGGCCTGAACCCTTATCTACTAGGGCATTCATATATGTATACAAAGATTTAAATTCCACAAAGATCAGCCTGGAGAAGTCGGTCTGACTTGACCCAATAGGAAAAGTCCCATCATGACATTCTGTACATAACATTACTAATAAACAGAGTTTTCGGTCACGTCACACCAATAACATTTAATAAGTGATATTTTGCAGATATGCACGCCCTTTTCATGGGCTCTTCAGAGTAAATTCGAAGGTAGGAAGACGACAGACCGATTGTATCAGACGTCAGCTTCCTTGAGGCCAGTGAGCGGCGGGGATGTGTCCTTCGCTCGGCTAGACGGCCCCGGTGCTGGAGGTCGGTCCCCACGCCTCCTGCGCGCCGCCTCTGAAAAGCCACCGTGCTGCTCGGCAGCGCACGATCCGCTCGCACTTGGGACAGCATGACAGGAGGCATCAAGGACGACGCACCTGAGGTAGGACCCCCAGCCCGATCAGACAGACCCTTACAGCTGACACACAGCTCGTCTCGTAGACTCTCATCCATTGCGCGGTTTGTAATTAAGACGAGCAGAACGCATATTGGAAATTGCGTGCGATGGAGAAACGCGTGAGCTGCCTTAGGATCTTTAAGGACTATGTCACGCGATCTGGCGAATGCACGATTCTTTATAAAAGTTAATCGGCCCGCTTTTGCCTTTTTTTTTTACAACTTTTCTTTCTTTTCAGTTATATCGCCGGGATTTATGGTCGGCTTATAGTTAGCAATGCATAGCAGCTGTATGTAGCGCTGCGCAGGGCGTTAGTGGGGAGGGGGTATTACCCAGGAGCGCTCCCCGGGCCCCCTTGTGGTGGGACACCCCTCTTTACTCCCGATGGGTGTGGTGTTGTTACCTTTCGCCCGTTTATAACCATCTCGGACTCCAGCAAGCTGCAGGCTTAGATACACTCCCCCCGTCTCAACACCCTTTAACTTTCCCCTTTCTTTTGTCTCGAACGTAATCAAAGGATTTCCCGAACTCGCCATTCATCAGGAAACAAGGAAATATATACAAGCCCAATAATAAAACCATGGATAACGACAGCATTAACGAGAAGACCCTGGAAGATGTTCACACGAAGGAAATCGACCTTGTCAACCGGGACCCCAAGCACTTGAACGACGACGTGGTGAAGGTGAGTCCGAATCCCCGTTACCAGGCAGCGGAGGGTCGCCGCAGGGCATAAGTCATGCCAATAATGATCTTTTACCTGGTTCTGCGGTCTGAATTGGACATTTCAGTAATGTGCTAAGCGCTACATGTATTGTTAGGCTAGATGTGTTTCTTTCTTGACAAATGCTGCTTATTAAAGTTTTTTTTTTTTGCTTCAAGAAGTCTTTTATTACATTTTAAAACACCTGTTGAAAACGCGCTTATTCCTTGGTTACTGCATGCATATTTTTTTATCTTGCTTGATGGAGTTCGTAAAACTGGCTGTTACTGCTTTACAAATATTTACCCATGGACGCTGGGAATTCATAATGGAACAATAAATATTTGTCGGAAGAACTGATGATACCGAGGAATCATCCATCCATCAGCAAATAGTGGCGTTCCGGACATCTGCTCCGAGCATGAAAGGCAACGCAGCTTCGGGAGCCGCCCGTCCCGAAGCGGCCGGTTCGCACCGCTCTATTTACGGCCGCCTGAGATCAGTCACTCCCAAGTGCGAACTCTTACTGTCACAATGAGGCAGACGGATAGTAGATCTGGGGGGGGGGACTACATTAGGAAGCAGACATATGTAAGGAGCCACAGAAGAGAGCCGGGGACAGCTTGTGACATCCACGTTATGAGAACTGGCAAGTTACTCCCGACATTGACTCTGCTGTGCAGTTTACACACACTGGAATCCTGTATGGTCTTCAGGCAGTTTATGCACAATAGATTCTCCTGTGATCCCCATGCAGTTTACGCCCAGTGGATCCCCATGTGCACAGCATACTTATAAAGTGGATATCCAAGAAAAAAAGAAAGTAGGATCCAAATATAACCGTGGTCAAGTGATTATGGCCCCATGATTGTGTGTCATCAAAGAAGTTCGCAGGCTGTTTCCATCCACTAATCTGAGAAAATCAGAGGACAGAGTAAATCGGTGCCCAGTAAGCTATAGATATGCTGGGAAATGGAGCCGTGTCATCTGTGTACTGTGACAAGCAGCGATTTATAATATGTGCTCAGAACTCTCCAGCATGCTTTTAGACTTGTTACTCAGGTTAAAGCAGTTTATTGGTTTAATAAGTATAAGTGTAGAACAGAATACAACCAAAAGAAACAAGCCTCAGTCTCTCTGGGACGGGCATGTGGTGTAGTGGTTGGGGGCGCAGCCGTGTACTTAAGAGGTTGCTGGTTCAAGTCCCTGACCTGCAAATGCCGCTGAGGTACCCTGCGTGAGGTAGCATCCCCAACCACTGCCGCCTGGGTGCTCATGTAGCTTCCCCCCCAAAGCAGAGGACACATTTTGTTTTTGTGTGGTGTGTCGACAATTAATTAATAACCTTCAGGTGAAGTACCTATCCAAATAGTTTCCAAAAGATTCCAAAAGATAGACCGACTGCTAGGAAATCGTCTTCCCAGGGGCAGACTAACTTTTCTGGGGGGGCTAGGCTGCCATGGGTAGGGGGCCCCTGAGTGGGACATTTCAATGATGGAACATCACTGATCTGCTGGTCAAAGTGCACAATGCCAGTAGTAAGGCTTACCGATCAGGGTGGTGCTGCCTGTAAAATCTGCCAATTGGGGGGGGGGGGGTTTCACTCCAGCGGTTTGATTGATTTTAGAATAGTTTCACTCACTGACATTATTTGCATGAGTAAATTCTCGCTGAATCTCACTCCTCCTAGTTTGGCTCCATGGGTTAGACCTCTGTGCGTGTGATTGAAAAGTCACTGGTTCGAATGTCTTCCTCAGTAGAATAGTCACATACCTTCAGTTGGCAAGGCCCTTAACCTGCCATAATGCTCCTGGGGTGCTGGATAAACCCCACGCTTTGCTCTTTCCTGCGTATATCTTACAGGAGAGCAAGATAACGTAACAAAGAGCTAAAGGATTCCTATCTACCTGTACTCATACTTGTGTAAATGGCAAATAAAACATTGTTTAATTTTGAATTCCTCCGCCCCCCAGGTGGACTTCGAGGACGTGATTGCCGAGCCCCCCGGCACTTACAGCTTCGATGGCGTGTGGAAGGCCAGCTTCACTACCTTCACCGTCACCAAATACTGGTGCTACCGGCTGCTGACGGCGCTGGTGGGCATCCCGCTGGCCCTGGTCTGGGGAATCTTCTTCGCCATCCTCTCCTTCCTGCACATCTGGGCCGTGGTTCCATGCGTCAAGAGCTACCTGATTGAGATCCACTGCGTCAGCCGGGTCTACTCCATCTGCATCCACACCTTCTGCGACCCCTTCTTCGAGGCCTTCGGGAAGTGTTTCGGCAGCATGCGTCTGCGGCTGACCAAGGAGGTGTAGCGCGGGGGTCGGACCAGTCGGATGAGGTCCAAGGTCCAGTCTGAGCAGGGGCTGGCGCCGGGAGGCTGCTTATATATCTAACTGCCCCTCTACCCCACACAATCTCCTCTTTACCACCCCCTGACCACAGACACAGGAAGTCAACAAAGTCATACCTTCCTGGCCCAGTATTACCCTTTCCACAGTGTTTTCTCTTCCAGAGTTTTATATGGGACTGCATAAAGAGTTCATTCCACATCTTTAGTTCATTTACTTTGCAGTGGGCAAAGTTGTCGCGAGACCCTCGACGACAGCTTCGGAGAGGAGGTTCCGGCGTGCTACGTCGAGCGTGGCGAATGCAGACCAGCTCGTTGCTTATACTCTGGCTGCAGCTACTTCTGAGAAACTCGTAGTTTTGAAGAGAAAATGATCTTGACCACGCTGTCACAAGCTTGTATTTCCTGTTCTCACACAGCATAACTACACCTGTAAGCCTAACTCGTAACGCCATTGCAGAGCCCTTGTGCAAAGCTGTCATACCTTACCCCAGTGCCATCGTGGGGGCCACACCTTTCTGTGCTTTTAACTTCACTGTAAACACGGGGTGGACCTCGGTCTTGCCGTATTCCCTAAAAGTGGATGAACGTTGATGGTCCTTTCTGAGTCCTTACTGTTTTATGTATATTCAAAGAGAGGAAGCGCCCCACTCCTTCTGAGCACGGACACTGGTTAGGACCGCTTCATAAATCGTCTTAAATCCTCTCACGTGAAGATAGTTGGATGGGTGCTTTGTGCAGAGACCAGATCACTTTGACACCGTGACTGCACACCTACTGTCCTTGAAGAGCATAGCTTGAATAGCTTTTTCAGTCGGAAAAGTATTTTTTAAGTATATTGGAGTTTACCTGCCTTTACTGTACTTCTACTACCTGAGCACATTAAAATCTGCTTTACCTGTCTGCATCGTAATGGCCTTTTACTTTGTGGACTCCTGGTTGCTTTTTGTGCGGGCCGTTAATTGTTCACGTTCACCCATCACACCTCGTGAAACACGCTGCACTTCAGTGTGACCAAGAAGCTCCTTCAGAGCATAAAGACAAACATTCCCATACGTAATGCCATAAACAGCAGCGCATACATTTACAGAGCATTCACGGACAAAGACACATGCAGGAATTTATGTAAAATAGCTCTTGCTGTAAAATAGCTCTTGCCTCATGCCTGTATTTCTTACTGTTTGAAATTTTCTCTGTGATCATTCCTTTGTTATAAGTTTTACAAAGCGATAGGTGTGGAGGCACAAAAGAACAGCAGCCCGATAACTCTGGCACAGGGACACGGGCATTGTCTCACTGCCCCTGGGAGCCCTCAACTTACCGTTTGACTCACACAAAATACAAAAGCTTGGGTGGGTCCCTCACTCTGCTCAGCTTTAATCTGGGGGGCCCTTTTTTGGGGCCTCTAGTCTGCTCTTTTTTCTTTTGAGGGTCCTTCGATCTGTTTGTTTTCATTTGAGGGTCCCTGGTTCAGACAAGGTGAAAAAAACCGCTACTCTAAGACAGGGAACCTCATTACTAAATACAGGAAAATCTATTGGTGTTAACAAGGAAAAAGCAGCAAAGCCACAGGGCACCTACAATAAGAACAAGGGCCCTGTTACCGTAACGCTGCTGCGTTATTGGCTTAGCGAGTTCGACCATTCCCAACGTAAGCAGCGGATGCCTCCGAATCTGGAACGCTGTCGCCACCTGCTGGCGACTCCAGAAAAAAAAGAACCCCCGACGGAAAAAGTAACATGCTTCATGGATTAATCGTCAGCCGGCAGCTGCACTGAGCATTCACCGCGAAGGCATGTGAAGTATGAAAGCGTCGCTGTAATTTACGCTTACATCAGCCTAACTTTCACTCCACACGTGCGACAGGACACGGTCTAGCAGCCAAGACGGAGTCTGATGTGACGTGGAAATTGCACATTATTCATTAATACAAATAGAAAACGCGGAAGCAGAAAGTTGCCTTCACAGAGCTTCAGTGTTCGCATGCCAAGTCGGCAGCTGCTTTTGCTGGTTGTGCAGACGTACATGAGACGGCTCTTCTAGAGCTGTCATGTGAAAGACAAGTACAGCGGCCAAAACATGCACTATGTAGGCAACAGTACTGGGACACGCCTCTCGGACTGTGAACTCAGGTGTTTCATTCAGACCCATTGCCACAGGTGTATAAATCAAGCACCTACTCAGGCACTCAGGTTTAAAAGCATTTGTGAAAGAATAGGTCATTCTGAGGAGCTCAGTGTGGTGCCACCTTTGCAGTACTACAGTTTGTGAAAATTCTTCCCTGCTAGATATTCCATGGTCAACCGTAAGTGGTATGATTTAGGAACAACAGGAACTCAGATGGGACGTGGCAGACCCCGCAAAGTAACATATTGGGGTAGCCGAGTGCTGAGGCTCGTAGGGCGTAAAAGTCCTCAACACAATAATGATTCAATGACTACAGAGTTCCAAACTTCCTCAAGCATTGACCCCAACAGAAAACGGTGCACCAAGCCCTTCTGGGAAGGGGCTACATGGCCAAGCAGCTACATGCAAGCCTCACATCACCAAGGACAATGCCAAGAGTTGGATGGAGTGGTGTAGAGCATGTCGCCACTGTTGGACTCTGGAGCAGTGGTAGCATGTTCTGTGGAGTGAGGGATCATGCTGCTCTGTCTGGACTGGGTTTGGCGAATGCCAGGAGAACATTACCTGCTGACTGTACTGTGACAGCAGTAAAGTCTGGTGGAGGAGGGATAATGGTATGGGGTCGTTTGTCAGGGGCTTGGTCCCTTAGTTTCACTGTAGAGAACTCTTAATGCTTCAGCATACCAAGACATTTTGGACAATTCTATGCTTCCAACTTTGTGGGAACAGTTTGGGGAAGGCCCTTTTCTGTTTCACTATAACTGTGCCCCAGTGCACAAAGCAAGGTCCATAAAGACACGGCTGGGTGAGTTTGGTGTGGAAGAACTTGACTGGCCTGCACAATACTATTCCCAAAATTGGAAGGATGCCGGTTTAAATCCAGTGATTTCACCAGAAGTAAGGCCCTTAACCCCAGTTGCCCCAGGAACTAGTTGACCCTGCTTTGTCACTTTGGATAAGAATTCTCCTAATAAGTATCAGTAGGGTGGCCCATTTAATTAACTATTGGTCAGATCTGCATTAAAGCAAACAAGACTGATATAATCACCTGCCCCAGGGATGAAGCCAGGATTTAAAAAATAGTGAGGTGGGGATGAGGAAAATGGCAGGTGCCGGGGTGGGGGTGCTGTTGCTATTTAAAGGAAATTAATTTTATTGGTGTTTTAATTGTGAATACTGATTGTCCACACCCACCTCCCACCACACAAAAACACAAACGTACTATGGACTATGGCGAGGTCACACCCTTCCCTCTGTGACTTTAAACTGGAAAACTCTCAGTGTGTGTGTGTTTCAAGAAATAGCCTAGACTTCATCATGGCCTGAGTAAGCATATTTAACGTGCTTCATACAGTTGCCTTTAATCCAGACTCTGTTGCTGTTGCGAGGGGTAGTGCCCTCTCTTGTGACTCTCACCAACACTAAATAACAAGTCTAATCTGACTTAAGCATGCACTGGTCTCGGAAGAGAAGTTCTCAGTTGCTGATTTTTTTATCCAGTTATAATTAGCGTCCATTTTCTTATTCAACTCTTAAACATTACCACAGACCTCGACCGCCTCATAGCTGGCTATGGCTGTGATCTGCCCCCTCTCTGTGGTTTTGCTTGACAAATAAAAATAGTTTCCCCAAGACACCTTTAGCTTTACATTTAATGGGCTGTGTTGCCACATGTTGTTTTGGTACTGTGCCACTGAACAGCCTGTGCCATCATGCCAGGGCACGGTGACATCATTTCCTGTCTAATGTTCTGACGGATTGCCTGTGGCAGGGTAAAGGGCTGATAACCTCCCGAAACAGGCACATTCATAACACTCTCAGTCTCATATTTTCCAAGAGTGGCTCAGGAATGAAAGGAATGTTTTATACAAAACTATGCAGAATATTTTTATTGCTGATTTTTAAAGGGCTGGAGCCAAGCCTTTAGTTTTTGAAGGTTTGGAGCCTTTGTTCAGGCCAAAAAGCATATTTTTCACCGAGACATTCCTAACCTCGACCGAAAACACTGGTGTTTCTTCACAGTGCTGGGTGGCTGGGCGGCTGGGTGGCTGGGGGGCTGGGTGGCTGGCAGTCCTCTTCAGGTCCATCTTCAGTGGAACCCTGTCTCACTCTCCCGCTTCAAATGTAAAGTTAATGCGTGGACAAGCAAAGATAAACGCGTTACGGAACACAAATCAGTAAGAAAACAATCAACTAACAAAAGCTTCCTCAGCTGTATCTGTCTGTCCCATTATCCATGTAAATAATTCATGTCTGTTGGTATACATCTCAGTATTTTACCTGTGCTTTATTTGACCATATAAAACCAGCATTTAAGTTCTTTTCTAAATGATCGAGTCAGGTGTCTCACGTTTAAGTTAACCTTCCCAATGGTGCCGAGCACAGAAACCCAGTAAATCACGGTAATATTGACAAAGACGATGAAACCACGAAGGTAACCGGATTAAGTCCAAAGGGCTGGGACATCAGTCATGGCTGTGGCAGGAACATCCGGCCGAGTGTTTAATCCATTGATGCTCGGCTGATGAATCCCTGGCCTCCGTGATCAGTCAGCAGTGACGTGCGGTCACTCTTAAACGAATCGTCGTGGCATCACCCTGCAAAAGGCTTCTAGCTGCCCCACCCCCACTGAGCTGAGAAAAGCAAAACGTGCCTGTAATTGGACGAATATTCGACAACAGACAACATTGGACAAAACTGGACAACATTGTGAGCAATACTGCCCACCTGCTGCAGGGGGCACTCTCTTGGAGCACCTTTACCCACCGGCTCATTCCACCACACTGTGCTAAGAAGCGCTGCTGGGGATTCTTCCCTCCCTGCTGCCATCGGGCATTACAGAGCCCCCCCTGGCATGCCAGCCCCACCCCCATAACTCACGCCAGGGCAGCACCTCATCTGTGACATAGTAAAAGCCCAGTGCTTTCTGTTTCTCATTGGACAGATACCATCTGCTGATTTATTTATATTTATTTACTGCATAAATACTGTGTATTATTGTCTTTGTACTTTGTCTTTGATATCAACTATATGTTTGTACCTGTGCACTTTTCATATGTCGCTGCTGTATGCAAGAGAATTTCCACCCGGAATCGATAAAGTTTATCTTATCTTGAGAATGTATTTACTCACCTGGACAGGTGTCTCTAATTAGGATAAATATAAAAGATAAGGTAAACCTGCACTTTCGTCTACTGTCCCATCCCAATAAAACAATCTGTGAATGTAAAATAAAAAAACCATAACTAGCCAAAGTCTTATATTTTGTTTGCCTGGGGAAGAGTTTGGGTTGTCATAGTTAGGATCAGGGTTATGCTCATCGAAATGACTGTAGAGTCTCCACAAAGAACAGTGTGTGGGGGGAGGGGGGGTCATATGCCCCCACAATGTGATGAAAAACAATTATTTTCATGTTGAGGGAACACATTTTTATAAAAAAATCTGTGACTGCAGTCAAAAAATGAAAAATGCCCAAACTTTTGTTTGGTGACTAATGGTTTAGATTAAGGCTGAGCAGGGGTAAAGGCTGTCATAGCTGGGATTAGTCCATAGAAATGAATGGAGAATCCCTGTAAAGATATGACACGCGCACTGTGTGTATGTGCGCGCACACATGCTCCCCTGTGTTAGACAGACATTGTGTGTGTTTCAATCCAGATTTACACTTGGAACATGGATGGATGCATAAAATATATGTTGGCCTATTCACATTTTCAACAGTAGATGGCGACAAAGTTAATCAATTGGTTAACTGAAATTGGTAATACCGAGTCTTTACGCTTGTATTCGGGAATGCAGTGAAATTCCTCTGCCACGTTGAAGATATGTAAAAATAAATCAAACAGAAGTACAATACTGCACAAGACAATGTGAGAATAAAAAGACATGGTAATAAATAATAAGTAATGCGATACGTGGATGAGGTGGTTTTATGGGACGTGCAGATAGACAAATTAGCAATAAAACAGTGCAGTTGTATATGAACCATACAAGACTGTGCAACACAATGGGACAGACAGGTTCAGGTCACGGGCTGCTTGGCAACCTGTTTCTGGAACGGGTGGTGCGGGTCTTCCAGAACACGCATGCACACCCAAAAAAAGGCTACATGTCGTTGATGTGTGACGATGCTCCAGACTGTGGAGACGAAGCAGTACAACGCAATATCATGCATGAGCCACGTTGTGTAAAAAAAACCTTAATGTGTGCAAATTAAAGAAATTACCCACAGTGTTTTGTTCTAATGATCTGCATGGCACGCAGTGTAAAACTGAGAGTAATAGTGTGCTAACATGGCCCATAACAGGCCTACCGTAATTTAAATATTTACCAAGTAACAAAAGTCCTATGCAGCATATGGCGCTGTCATAAAACATGCATTTTGATAAATGACGTATGTCCTTTTAAAGAGCTGGAGTGCTTTGATACCATCTCCTCAGAAAGTGGGTGTTTCGATTACATCTTGTCATGCCATTTTGCTGTTTTACTGCTTCATGCAGAGCTTACACGACAGCATATTTGATATGACCACACCATTAATATCCCTGGGCGCATATTTTATAGGTGAAAGGTTTGGTTAATTTATCCAAAGTTTTTTTTCTCTCTCTCTTATTTGAAGGTAAGTCTACGGATAGGCATGTTACCCTGAAGGTCCCACGTCGCAGCGTCTTTGGGGGCTGGTTTTGGGTTTTGGTTCTGATGGTGACACCCCCCGGGCTCACCTGCATCTGACAGAGGGCAGTGCGCCGAGCGCCGCGGCACGACAGCGGAAGGCAGGGAGGGCCAGCAGAAAGGGGAGCTCTAACTTAGGGATCGGAGCAGCAGATAGTGCCCCCATAAAGGGGAACGCTCTTAGTGACCAGAACAGCATCCCAGAGCCGCGCTGCTCGCTCGGCATGATCTGAACCCGACCCGAGAAACTGCGCAGACCGCAAGTAACGTGGGAAGGTAAATACGCGCTGATGTGCTCTTTTTAAATTACAGCTCAAATAATTAACTGCAGAAAGCGATAGCGACTCGGCTCTGGGTTTGACGTTGGATGCAGTTTTTTGACTATATAATTCTGACAAAATAGCGACTAGGTTCAGAAATGATGCGGGCGCGCGAATGCACGTGCAGTTCACTGATTTCTGTAAGAACTTAAGGTTCGGCTGCGCGCTTCGTATCAGCGCCCTTGTACATTGCGCTTGATAAGGAGACTTTGTAACTCCACTGAGATGTTTGATATGTTCGTTACAAACCACTAAGCATGTACATCTTCGCCTTTCTTTGAAATTAAGAATTGTGCGTAATCTTAACTATGTACTTATCCATTTCGATAATTCTATGTGGTTTGTGGTTTATACTCGTCACATTTGTGCACATTTACATCTAACTAAAGAAAATGTAAATACTATTACATTAATCGGTCATGGAATATCGGGTTAAACTGAAAATCACATTTTAAGTATTCTGCTGGCATTTATCTTTCCAGTCAGTTTATGGCGTTTCAAAACGTGGTTTACGAAACTCACTTTGGCAAATCTGAGCACGTCTAGTATCTGATAAATCCTTAACTCTGCAACCCGAAGCCAGACCCAGCCATTGGACGAAAACACCCACACAGGGGACCATTTAAGCGCGTTTAACCGCAGCAGATAACCAGCGGTACTAAGATCGCCTCCTTTCCTTTCATGATTAGGCCTGCTGTTGACTAATGACTAATTTTGTGACTTGGTCATTTATTAATTTGCACATTTGTCTAGTTGCATCGGTTTTTTGAGTGCAATTTATTTTGTATAAGCTGGCAGGGATCCTTTTTTATTGCAGTAGAGAAGGTGATTAATTTGGCTCTTCCTGAGTCACCCTGAGTCTTTGTCCATCCCTGCCTGTCTTTCCTCAGGGTCGACATGAGGACCAGCGGGCTGCTGTCCGCTTGCATCTCCATCTGCTTGCATTTGGGGGCGCTGCCGCTTGGGGCCGGCGGGCAGTGTGAGGAGACCTCAGAAGGTTCCAGGCTCAATCTTTCCGTGAAGTACGCCCTGCCCAGCTTCACGGCGGACGCGCCCATTCAGAGCCTCGTGGCATTCGACGGCCGTGTCTATGTGGGAGCCACAAACAGGATCTACTCTTTGGATGAAAACTTGCGGAAAGTCTCTGAATACAAGACGGGGCCTGCGACGGAGGGGAGGTCCTGCTCCCCGTGCCAGGACTGCGGCGAGGGAACCAACAGGTCTGTTAGCGACTTGGAGGACAACGTCAACATGGGCCTGCTCGTGGAGACCTTTTACGACGAAGAGCTCTTCAGCTGTGGCTCCGCCCACGGTGGTGTCTGCTTCCGGTACGTCCTGGACGGCGGACAGCAGCCCCCGCAGGTGGACTGCATGTACACCCCCAAGGCCAACGGGGGGCAGCGCGGGTGTCCCGACTGCATCGCCAGCCCCGCCGGGACCCGCATCCTCAGCATCGAGAGCGGGGGGGTCGTCAGGTTCTTCGTGGGCAACACAGTGGCGCCCCCTGTGGCTTACCATGCCATCTCCATCCGCCGCATGAAGGAGACCCAGGACGGCTTCCACTTCTTCTCTAACCAGTCCTACATGGACCTCGTGCCCCAGCTTCCGGACGGCTTCCTGATCCGGTACGTGCACGCCTTCCGGAGCGGTCCGCACGCCTACTTCCTGACGGTGCAGCCGGAGGACCGCAGCTCCCGCGCATTCCACACGCGCATCGTGCGCATGTGCGCCTCGGAGCCCGAGCTGAGGCGCTACGCCGAGCTGCCGTTCGAGTGCATCCTGACCGAGAAGCGGAGGCGGCGGCGGGCGGCCCGCGTTGAGGTCTTCAACGTCCTGCAGGCCGCCCACGTGGCCCGGCCCGGGCGGGCACTCCGCGAGGAGATGGGCCTGGACGAGGGCGAGGACGTGCTCTTTGCCGCATTCGCCCGCAGCCGGCCGGACTCTCCGGAACCTTCCTCCAGCTCAGCCGTCTGCATCATCCCCATCCGAGACGTCAACATCTTCTTCAGGGACTTCATGCAGAAGTGCCACACAAGGCAGCCATTCCACTTCAAAGGCTCAGAGGAGAAACGCTGCTTCAACTCGGTAAGGAAGACCTTCTCGTGACTTAGTTTGACTTAGTTTGTCAATCTGCTGCTTCAGCTCTGCGATTAGAAGTGATCAGTAGATCTAAACATTATTGCTGGCCCAATGACCCATGGAGAAAGTGAGCACTTTGCATCACATCTCTCATACGTTGTCCTATGGAGGTATTCTGAAGGTCCATCATAGGATCGAAGCACTGTCACTATGCAAAGAGTGGCCTTGATTTAAGAAGCCACCATCACAAATACCTCACTGCAGGCCTGCATCAGCCTGCTCCCTGCCTCTCTCAATCACCTGGATGGATGGATCTTTGGCCCGCCTGTCATGTGTGCTGTCCATCAGTACCGATTGGGCAAATACTAAATCAGCTGATCGATATTGACGGGGATTTAGCTGCTGACAATCTCCGCCTGTCGATATCTGAAGTAGTTTAATTTTCATTTTAATTTCACCAGCTGTCCTTCAGTTGCCAATTGGTTTCGGTACGTAGTCGTTTTGGATAAGGTCACTGCTCCCAGGGGGAAATTCTCTTGCATGGTAGTGAGGTACATAAGGATACATGCACAGAGCACATCCAAGACATAGTGCAAAGACAGGACTACGCGTGGTGCAAATTAATTTAAATAGCACACAGTATACAGACAGAATATCTGGAAAACAAATAGGATCTCACTTCCTATTTCTTATAAATAGTATAAATGCATGAGCAACTATCAGCAAGCTTACAAATCGCCTTCGAAACGCCACAGTCCGCGGCTGAAGGACGGGATGTGGAAAGCTTTCGGGAAGATGATGGCAGTCTCAAGGAATGTGGCCCAGGTTGGCTATGATTTAGGAATCAGCCCGTCCATTACCGAGTTAAACATGTCGCCCATTTGGTGGAAGACAAGGCAAGACTGTATAATTAAAGAATCAACATCGTACGGCTTCCCACAGGCTGTTACCGACCTCAGGCTAGCATTTGTGCAGGACGGGCCATTTGCTAAATGAATCTTTTCTCTAAGGGCATGACAGGAAACATATAATTTCTTAATTTGGGAGTCATGATATCTGCCATTGGCAATTTGTTCCGGGGCTTATTCATTTTCGGCTCTTCTTTTAATTAGTTAATCTGTTATCTTCCGAAATAGGTCGTGGCCAATAGGCTGCTGTAGATAAATATAGATGTGAGGTATTTCCAGCTGCTGGTCTCCTTCAGTCTGCCTGGGCTGGGCTGCCCCACACTCTGCCTGCCTGCGTACCTTCACAGAGGACCCTGAAGTGTCTATACATCTTTATACACCTCAAGTGCAGAGATCATAATGCGTCACTCGCTCCTGGAGAATGTTCATTTGTCGTTACGGTCACAGTGGAGTAATGTGTGTGTGTTGATTAAAAGATAGCCAAAATTGCTTTTAGGCCTCGAGCACGGCGTCTTCTGTAAGCAGTGCCGATGGAGCTGAAGCTGAGTGATGTTCTGGAGGAATGGGGTGAAAGCTTTGGCCTCACAGCTGTATTTCTTCTTTAGAGTTCCTTTTGAGGTCTAGTCCCATCCTCATGTTTAATGATATTAGTGAGACGTGATACAAGGAAGTTAATTAGCTTGATTAAAGTTACTTAATAAAGTTAAGGGGATTAGATTTGCAGCCTCTTCTCTCTCGTTTCAGGCATATTTGTGGTCTATGATTACAGGTGATGTGGCATTATTAGCAGGACAAATATGTCTGTTTGCTTTCATATGAACCTGTGCTGATAATTGGAAGGGAACTTCCAGGAAGAAGTGGAGTATCTCCATATTAATGGTGCATCCAGAGAGGGCAGGATTACACTGACAGGCTAATGATCGCGGGCTAACAAGCGGCCTTAATTCACTATTGATCTGCTGGCTTGCAGCTGGCCAGTGGTATCACTTAAGGAATCGGGCATAAATAACTCTCAGCTTGTAGCTTAATTGCAGGAACATTCAAACAAACAAATGTTCAATATGTGACGCACCAGCAACCCGGCAGCGGTGGTGGGGGGGGGCGGGGAAGAACCTCCCATTCTTATAATAAGTGACTATGACATTTAAAGCTGGAATTACTGCAGTTGCTCCTTTTATAGATCAAAGATCAAAATGTCTTAGAACATCTGCAAATTCTAATGTTAATGTTCCCCTTGAGGACCGGCCAGGGAATCCCTGGCGTGCGGCGCTCGTTACGAGCCGTCCGCTGCTCCGTATAATACTGCAAGTGGATCAGATCTTTGGGGAGCACCATCTCAGTGACCTGAAGCTGGGGGCTGCTTTCCTGCGGCTGAGCTGGGAGACCGCACACCTGTGCCGCCCTCCCCAGTCTGGGGGGGCCCCGCTCCCTTTGATCCTCCGTTGGTGAGTCACCATGTGGGGCCATTTAGCGTGGCACACTGCCCTTCAGCCAGAGTGCGACGCACAGCCTCCCACATCTGCCCCCCCTCCTCTCGCTGAGTCACCAGCCCCCCCATTAATGATGGAAGCTGCACGGGTGCGGCCCAGCTGACCTTTTTTCATCCACGCAGAGGCAGGTGAGCTACTTCCCGGCTGCGAGTGAATTCAGCCCGGTGGCCCAGTGAGACGCATTCCCGTTAGAAGGCGGCTGTGTGCAGGAAGGCAGGTCCGGCTGCTATTTGCTCAGCCCTAATGGGCCAGTTAGCGCAGATATTTATCATTAACAGCTGGAGCGGCCCGGCGATGGAGGATGGAGCAGCTTAGCTTGTGTTTGTTATCAGTTAATCATTGCAGAAGGTGCACAGACTGGCGGCATTTGGGCGGCTGTGTGTAAGATCCTGTCTGGCCTGTACTTGGAGGCGTGTAGCCCCTGCAGGTAAAGCTGTCGGTGATAAACTACACTGGGGAGTTATTGTCTCTTTTTATAGTGAGTGAAGCCCCATAAACTACCTGAAGTGGACGTGGTGTATACTCTCTGCAGATTGTGCCAGCCTGGAGATGCAGGTTACTGGGAAGGATGTTTGCAAAGTGACAACCGTGTATCTGTCACACTGTATAGACATTTTTGATTCAAAGGCATGTTCACTTGCCTCCCTGACATTTTATCTATTCCAATTTCCTCCTTGTGGTTTTGGTGGCTCGAAATCACATAAAAGCCTCCAGTTTTCTGCTCCGTTAGCTTGCAGTCAGCCTCCTGTAGCCAATTTCCTCAGCAGAGCCTCTGGAAACTCCCTCGAACGGCTGAATGGCCTTGCGGGTCGGGGGGTAGGCGCTCGCCGTTAGATCTGCTTGGATTCAGTCTGCCGTAACATCAGCAGCAGCACAGCAGAACCCTTCAGGCAGATGGGAATAAAATGCTATTTTTCTGCTAAGTGGATTTTACATTGTTAAAACACTGACTGACGGAAAGTCTTTCCCGCGTGATGCTTTTGCGAGGTAAGGGTAAAGTGTGTTTGTATTGACTTTGCCTGTTGGCATTTGGATTTGTCTGTTTGTCTGTGTTCTCAGGTCCAAAGGCACTTGGAGGGATTATCTGGTTGCATGCTCAAGCATTCGCCATGTTTGTTTTCTAGTCTCACCCAAATACCCCGCAAAGGCCCAGAATTACTCGGTAATAGGATATGGTTCCACACCCGGGGACCCCGCTGCCGTGCCTCTTATCCTGGCCGTGGGAGGACCTGCCGAGGACAGTGGATCCTCACATCCCTATTGTCCATTCAGTCAATGTTTGGTCAGCGGATGGCTGATGGTTTGGTTCAAATAAAGCTTGCAGTTTGGCTGGTGCCAATTTAGCCGATTAGCATAGAGAACATTTAAGTATGCTTTGTGCGCGAATGAAAAATGCTTCCTTCAAATTTGCTCCCAGTCCTACCCAGAACGTGGCCCAGTGTGCCCCTCCCTTATTGCGGCTCAGCTGTGGGCCACACCTTGATGCCACAGTCCGGCTTTCTAAACCACGAAGCCTCCACCAGCTCCGCACCTGGAGGACTTTGTGGCAGTGTTCACCCCTGGATGACTTCCTCCTCGTAACATTGCTTTGGACATCTTGGGGCTCTCCATGCTGGAGACTTCAGAATGAGTTTTATTAGGCCCAGGGCACAATAACAGCACTGAAGATAGATACGATAAAACACTGCATACAACAGACAATAGTGTAGGAGGTGGGTGCTGTGCACCAGAGCAATAAAAGCAAGACAATGGGGAAATAACTTGATCTTTCTGAACCTTCTTTATATAAATGAGACCCTAGGTGAATTAGTGTGTGTGTCCCAGAGGTCTGAACCATGTTACTGGGTTTGACTGCCAGAGGGAAGAACCTTCCTGGTGCCATCAGGTTCTGCTCTTGATGGGCCGTGTCTTTGGCCAGAAGGCAGCTTTTGGAATGCAGAGTGGATTTGGGCTGCCTTACCATGCGCTGCCTCAGTGTCCCAGGTGCTGCTGCTGCTGTCCTCTGTAGCGCCCCCCCTTTGGCACAATGACTGTAACTTCTGCTCTTTACAGGCCTGACCGTACCGTTGGCATAGGACCGCCATGAGTATGCGGGGCAGGTGCAGGTCAATGCATAGGCAACCCTACGGCTTAGGGGCCTGGTAAAACACGGGGCCCTGCCCACTAAAATCGGGCCCCACCCCACACTGGGAATAATGAAATGGTTAAAGCCATTAAATCTGCCCAGGTGATCCCATTATTGGCAGTTTTACGGCTGACATCTCCAGTCCCTGGTATGTAGATTATTGACATCACATAATGTTTAATTCCCTTAATTCCAGCTCACTCATATGGCCCGCTTGGTGGGTCTCCAGAGAGGTTAGTCCGTGGTTCTGACCCTCCTCAGTTTAGGTTTAGACCCAGCCTGGATTGCTTAGCCCATAACCCCGTTTAACACTGTAACTTAGCTGTGGGTTCTGGTGACACCCGTACGATTTTGCATCAACAGCCATCATGCTATTTGACAAGGGTGACCTTCAGCCCTGGCAGATAGGGCTGCTGCTGTGATTTGCCCCCCCCCCCCACAAGATCTAAAATGCTGGCTGCCTCCTCTCTGCCATGAGGTGAGAATAACTTTGTATGAAGCAGTTAAGCACCTTCTTCTTGAAAATTACAATCGGTTATCATTCATTCAACAAGCCCTAATTTACGCCGTCAGGAACAGCACGGTCCACAGAGGCATTGTTTCTCAGACGGAAACCCAGGAAGAGCAGAGCAGCTCGATGACAGGCGGTGGTGGGGGGGGGGGAATGGTTCGGGCCAGTCACACGGCGGGGGGAACGAAGGCCCCCCCCCGCACAGCAGGTGCCAGTGAGCTTTCCGTCCTGCTTCCTGTCACTGGCAAGTTCCTGCAAGCGCCACACAAAAACCAGTCAAGTGGAATATGGACATTGTTCTTCCTGTGCCGTTATTATTCTCCGTTTCTCTCTCCTGCGTGGCCATTGGTGCGGCATCCTGTTGGCACGCCCCCTGCAGGCCAGCTGCGGTCCCTCGCGGCCCTGCCACCGTGCGTGACCGCGCAGGACCCGGGCTGAAGTCGCTGCAGGATGTGGCGTTCATAGGCTAGAGACCCCCGCCAGGTCGGAGGGCCCCAAACTCGCTCGGGACTGATGGAAAGATATTTTATTCCTTCACATAAATTACACACGCAGTCAGTGGAAAGTCTGTGGCCCCCGGTGTGACTGGACAAGGCTTACAGACAGAGGGATTTTATCGAATGGAGGATGATTTGACATCTGAGGGACATTTGTAGGGACATTTGTGGGATAATTTGACATTTGAATGTCAGCAAGATGAGAAAAGATATCCTGAAGACTCCTGTATGACACTGATTACTGGTAGGGACTGGTATTCAAAGTGATGGGTGGTTTCTAGATGATAATTTGATGGTTATGTGAGCAACAGCTTGCGGTATAATATCCTGAGAGGGCCCTGACCGGATGGTGTGACTGGTGCAGAGAGAATCCTGTAAGATGCATGAGCCCTATAGCAAACACAGTAAATCCGTGGCACTCCCCACAAACCCCCCCCCCCCCCCCCCCCCCCCCCCCCCCCCCCCCCCCACCCACCCCCCCCACCCACTCCCAACACCAAGACACACCAAAAAAAAAAAAAAAAA
>JAODKM010000001.1:7902477-7914261 GCA_026780845.1 Petrocephalus sullivani | reverse complement strand
AATACGAAACTCGGTGTACTCTGCGCTGCACCGAGATTTTGTCCTGTTTTTTGGGGAGACGGGAGCGCGCATGTCGTTACTTCCGGCCTCGAGGCTCGTCATTTGACTCGTATCCCGACCTCCAGAGGTAAAAGGAACGCACGATTAGTATTAATACCTTGCTCTTAAGCAGTATTGTCCCCATTGAGGATTAACACTGTTCCACACAGCATAGCCTCTCTGATGCGTCCTCGGTCATGTTTTGTCCAGTCGCTACATCTCACTGCTCTTGCCCTGTTATAGGTGCGCATCGCTGCAAACTTCATCATCCATGCCCCTCCTGGAGAGTTCAACGAAGTTTTCAAAGGTAAGTTTGGAGCCCATGACCCATAAGGAGGTGCCCGGGGGGGGGGGGTGCCCCACCATGCAGGGGGTTTGTCTTGTAGAGCTCAGAAGATCATGGGTGTAAAATATTCATAAACTGAATCAGATTTATAGATTAAGTGTAATTCATTATTGATCGGGTGTCCGTTTCCTCACATGCTAAGAGCAGGTTTTCCATTAGGCACTCAGGGCCAGGTTAGCTGTGTGCCAGCAGCTGGATGTGCATTACAGAGGGAATCCCCCAGAGGGAATCCCCCAGGAGAGGATTCTCTGGAGCTGGAATTATCCTTAATGACCACAGTAGGGGGATTCCCGCACCTCTGGGGTGCTGCTGAGAATCCTGCCGCTACAATTAAATTCCACTCTAGGTTACCCTCTGCGGCGTCTTTGTGCCTGCTGTAATTAAGTGGCTGGTACCTGTGTCTCTGTCTCTGAATGGCACCCCGTTCCATACCGCACGCTCAAGCATGGTGTGAGGGTGTTTGAAGGTGTGATCTCTCTGCTTGCAGACGTGCGGCTGCTGCTGGACAATGATGATCTTCTCAGGGACGGAGCAGCGCAGTAAGTTCACAGCCACCGCAGTGTGCGATCATAAAAGCAGTATAAATATCTCAGCGTTTAATGCTACTTTCTTCTCTCTCTTTTTTATTTTTATTTTATTAAAGTGCATTTGCACAATATAACACGGACCAGTTTACTCCGGTTACAATCACGGGATACAAAGAGCAGGTATGTGAAATATGAATCACGTTGTGCTGTTAAACCTGAAGGCACTTCTCAAATTGTAATGCTATGTTACATCCTACAGAGACGTCTCCAAATATAGCCCCTGTCTTAATGAAGTTATTCAGTGCCGGTTCTTAATGGGCCGGTAAAATCATCAGTGCGACAAAGTGAATGGAAAAGGTCTCCAGTCCTGCAAGACCGTGGTACTTCTCCTTCTTCCCAGGTCTTAATCACAGAGCACGGAGACCTGGGCAATGGCCGCCTTCTGGACCCCAAGAACAAGGTCTCCTTCAAGTTTGACCACCTGAGGAAGGAGGCGAGCGACCCGCGACCCCACGATGTGGACGCCGGCATAGAGAGCTGGAGGAGCGCTGTGGATGCCGCCGTCCGCACCTACGTCAAGGAGCACTACCCCAATGGCGTCTGCACCGTAAGAAGGGCCTTCCACCTGCTGATGATGTCTGTGCTGATTAGGCAGTTGTCAGTAGAAGCCCTGCAGGCTGTACTTTGAGGAGGTGGTGCATGGCTCAGTAGGTTAGGATGATCGGAAGGTCGATGGTACATATCCCAGAGCTTGCAGAGTGGTTTGGCCATTGGGCCCCCGAGCACGGCCCTTAACCAGTCGCTCCAGGGACTGCCTGACCTTGCTTTCTCAAAAATGCATGTGTCTTTAGACAAGCCTCTACTGAATAAAGCAAATGGAAATGAATTTTGATGAAAAGCCAGATTATTGGGCTTGTGTTGTTGTTCCACTACTGTCATTTAATATTGTGTGCTCCACCTTCTCTCTAGATATACGGGAAGACCATTGACAAGCATCAAACCATCATCGTGTGTATCGAGTGCCATCAGTTTCAGCCCAAAAACTTCTGGTATGCTCTGTGCTCGGCACTGTTTTCCAGCGTTGCAGTGAGCGACCTGCTTTTCAGTATTATTACGTTACTGTTACTTTACCAGGACAGGATCTGCTCTCATATTCAAGTGAATTCATCACTGACTAAAAGGACAACCAGCAGGTTTTTTTTTCCCCACTTGTTTTAGCCATTGAACCCTATTGAAGTGATGGCACGCTGTTTTATGCCTGTGTTGTAAAGGAATGGTCGCTGGCGGTCCGAATGGAAGTTCACTGTTACCCCTTCATCTACTCAAGTGATGGGAATCATGAAGATCCAGGTACAGGAACACAGTCTCATTGCTTTTTCTCTGAGGCTGTGTAGACCAGGGGTCTCAAACTTAGATTACATGGGGGCCACTGCTTATGTGATGTTTTCCCCAAGGGGACCACTTGAGGGGGCTCACAAAAAAGTATCCCATCTTTTTCAACTTGAAATTTTAAATTCACCCATAAAAAAAATGGGCTCTGATCAATTAAAGGAAGAATACAATAGAATAAAGTAGGGATGGAAGGGTATAAAATGTAATGTTACAATTACAGTGGCCACAATTATCACAGTTATTGCGGTATTATTGAAATGTGCTGGAAATGTTTAAAAAGTAGTGATACACAAACTGAAATAATTTCACCAAGCTCTAGATTGAAAACCACAAATACAATTAGCAGCACTATGCAGATTTTGTTTGCATAAACATTAAAATAACAGCCCATACCGATGTAAACATATGAAAACCATATCATCTCGTAAGAGTTAACTATTTACTGAACTTCAGACAAATATAAATAATGCTGTTACATCGTAATAAAAAAGTCCAGTCTCCACTACACCACTGCCAACCGGTAGTGTTCTTACAAGAGGAGGTAACGCTGAGGCTTTGATTACTGACAAACTATTAGTACAGGAGACAAACCAGGACATTTTTCCTCATTCTTCCAACGTCATGCATTTAGCTAAATGTGAACATACCTGACATTCACTATGAAGTAGTGAGTGGCGGTCACGAAGATTAACAACCAAGATAAGGCCACACCAGACTATTGTTGCATTCATTTATCCCAACGAAGTCGGAAATTCCGAGGTGCGAGACGTCACAACCGACCGTTTCCCGTTCGAGCTACACAACTCGGAACAAACATGGCTGCCTCCACGAACACGCGGTTATTGTCCTGATCTGGGCACAAAAGTTAATGGAAAGACATTTATTACTTCATATAAAAGATCGAGTGAGATTGCATTCATAACTAGTAATACATTTCATAAAATAAACCTTTTGAAATATTTATAAAACTAGAGAGAAACACTGAAACACTTACTGACTGTGTAAGCTGCCATGTTGAAATGAATCACGGGAAAGTCAGACAAAAAATTTGTCCGACTTCAAACTCGGAAAAGGGGCGTGTTTCCGACGGAAAGTGACATTTTCGTGACGTTTTTGTCCGAGTTGCGACTTTGAAAGAGAGAAACGAACTCAGGATTATGGTGCGTTCCAGTTGTACTCGTAACTGGTAAATTACGAGTTCACGACCGGAAGTTGCAACTGGAACGCCCCCCGAAGTGGGAATTTCAAGTCGTGAACTGGGAGGAATCAACACAACCCCGACTTCAGAATTCAAGATGGCTGCGCCCTTTAATCCATAGAAGTTGTAGTTTTATTAGCACTCGCGTCTTTTGTGGCTCATTAAATTGGTTGACACGCCATATTGTCCAGCCACTACCTGTGGACATGTTGCTAGGGTGTTTTTATGCGCAAAATACTGCGATAACCTGTCAGATTTAAGGTACTTGTTGTCCCCGGCATCGCTAAATGGTTTTCCGGCTTGTGCTGGAACGCGGTGAACTTGTGCATGACGTCATTCCCATTTCTAGTAACTGGAACGCACCAGTATCCTGCGTTCGTTTATCGCTTTCCAAGTCGCAACTCGCACAAAAACGTCACTTCCCGTCGGAAACACGCCCATTTTGCGAGTTTGAAGTCAAACAGAGTTGCCCGTGTGACGTAATTTCAATGTTTCACTGTTTCTCTATTTTTATAAATATTTCAAAATGTTTATTTTATTAAATTGTATTACTAGTTATGAATGTAATCTCACGCGGTCTTTTACGTGAAGTAATAAATGTCTTTCCATTAACTTTTGTGCCCAGATCTGGACAATAACAGTGTGTTCGTGGAGGCAGCCATGTTTTTTGCGAGTTGTGTAGCTCGAACGGGAAACGGTCAGTTGTGACGTCTCGCACCTCGGAATTTGAGACTTCGTCGGGATAAACGAACGCAGCATTAGTCCTCTTAAGAGGCTGAAAAATCTCCATGCTATAAGTGCCTTCCACCATGTTTTTACTGAGGCAAAAAGACCCACATTGCCAGCTGCGCATGCGACTCAATACATTTGGTTAATGATGGAGAACCTTTTCAAAGCACTGCAATAAACCATGGTTTTAATGATAATTAAAATTTGAAATGGAATTTTACTGTGAAACCAATAACCATTTCATCCCTAGTAGAAAGTCAAGACTGATGTAAGGGCCATATTAAATAGCAAAATAAAACTGTTGTGGGCAGTGTGAAGCTGTCTGTCAGGCCTGTAGTTTGAGACCCCTGCTGTAGACTTATTCATAATTTCCTTATGTCTGAAAAGACTCGCTGCTGTTAAGGTAGATGCCACCTTATAGTGGTTTAGTCAGGAAATCCTGCTAAAACCTCAGTCTCTGGTGATCAAGCACAACAGGGTGCATGTGGTAAATATGACAGAAGCCAGAGGAAGATGCTCTGATGAGCTTGGAGATGATCTATAAATGCAGGTGTGTGTTTTTTTTTTTTCCTCTTTTGAATGGTAGGTCCACTATTATGAGGATGGAAACGTACAGCTGGTGAGCCACAAAGAAGCTCAGGAAACGATGGCCGTCTCGGTGCGTATGTAACACATGTATGGCTAAAAGCCATAAGGCATAGTCATTGTGTGTTTGTAGTCCCTTCTATGTGGAACTTCAGTGTTTGTGTGACATTCACACAATGCGTGACATTGTATTCAAGCTCATTATGAATTCTTAACTGAATCCGGATTTAAGTGTTTATTTCTGTATTAGACTCAAGAGAAAACGGCAAGTGAATTTGTGAAGATAATGGAGGCTGCAGAGAATGATTACCAAGTAAGTTTTCTGAAGCCGTAAATTCTACCGATCGTCTTATGTCTCTTAAGCATTTTGCAGAGATTACCTAAATCCAGCAAAATGAAACACCGACATCATCTTCGTGCCCCTTTTCCGCTTGAGGGTTTTGGTGTAATTAAATACGATAATAGCCCGATTTCGGCAGTGCTGGTAGGACTTAACCCCGGGCCCCTTTGTCTCTCAGACCGCCATCAATGAGAATTACCAGACCATGTCGGACACGACCTTCAAAGCTCTGCGCCGGCAGCTCCCTGTGACGCGCACCAAGATTGACTGGAACAAGATCCTGAGCTACAAGATCGGCAAGGAGATGCAGAACGCTTAGGCACCGCATTGCATGCTGGGATTGTTGTCTGTCCATGTAAAAAGTAAAAAGTTTGGTCTGTCAAAATGTAAGATATTGGTCATACTTAAAATGCTTACTTTTATTACATATTTTATAATCATATTTTTTCCTTCAATTTTGCTGATGAAATGTCTTTAATTGCGTGGGGATGTGTGAGGGGCTGGAAAATTGTTTCATGTGAGATACTGTATGTTTGATTCTAAAGCAAGGGAGCTATCGGAAGCTAGTTGCTAAGTGTCAGTACCTGTCAGGTGTACTGTACAATCATCATTCCTCTATAACATGGCTTCACCTCCCAAAACACAGTTGTTTAACACACTCAGACTCCTGCGTATGTGTCTGTTAACTTCACGCCCATCTGTTTGAGCAAGAACGTTAATCAATAACCTGAACTCTGCTAACAAGCTATATGGAAATAATATAAACGGGGTGAGCTTATGTAAAATGTCTTTACTCGAAATGTGGTGTGTTGCTACTTATGTTCATGGTTTATATTATGTGCCCATGTTATTTTTATTAAGAATGGAAATGGCTGTATTATACCACGGCATACTGTAATATATCTGTATTAAATGATCTGTCACTTTGATGATCTGTGTCATCTTGGAATGAACTGTAACACGGTCAAAATTATGTGGCATTAAATGATGGATTTTCTATTTAAATGCATGACTTTTCTGTAAGCCCCGGAGAAGGCCTGTGGTATCATACAGGAACCCATCAGCAGAGCATCCTGACCACAGACCCCGGCTCTCTGGATAAGTAGGACGTCCATCTAATCTCTGAACCATAAACTGACACAGAAGAAGCTGTTTGTGGAGGTGGTGTTGCTCTGTAACCCTGTCCTATGTAGCTAGACACTGCAAAGCAGTCACGAACGTCATGTATACCATCACCTTTGCATCGTGGAAGGCAACACCTCCGGGTTTATCTCCATCTTGATGGGTTAGGACTCATTATCAGATATAAGTGCTAAATAAATGTCAGATATTAACATTTTCACTCACGCAACTAATGCAATTTTATGGCCTCGTACAAATCAATGGCGTTCTTTCCGCTATTTTGCATAGATATATTAGTCGTTTGGAAATAGGTTGTTAGGGAGGCCCAACAAATACGGCAGATAGTTCCAAAAAGCGAAGTAGTACGTGAAAATGTAGCTGAAATGATTTCAGAACACTGGTGAGAGACGGGAGTCGGGGTGCGCCGGGGGCCGGGGACACTGCGCCGCGCCATGGCCGAGCCGGGGGCAGCCGCGGCCCCGCACCCTCAGCTCCTGGACGCGTCCCCGGCTGCTCTTCCTCCTTGTGATGCTCCCGCTACTTTACCTGCTGCGAGTGCCGTTTAGAACCAGCGACAGCCCGACCCCAGGTGAGCCGAGGCGGGGGGGTGGCAGCGTGAGGGCGCCGGGCAGCGAGCCGCCCCGGCGGAGCAGCCCGCAGGTCGCGCCGGGCGAGCCGAGTGTCGGACGCCATTCCCCCCGCAGGAGAACATGGTGCCGTGGGGAGAACGCGCAGGCTAAAATGGCTGCTTCTCGCCTGTCTCCGTGCGGCCCGCTGTCCGAGAGCGGGGGGGCAGACCGCAGAGACGCCGCTAGACGAGCTGGGGCTCCGACCGCCGCGCCGCGCCGGTTCCCCGGATCCCGAACCGGCTCCGAGACGGCCGCCCGCCGCTGCCTGTTTCCGCGGTCGGTGGCGCCGACCTTCGGCGTCAAGACAGCGGCGCCCGTCCCTGTCTGACCAGTGAGAGTGCGTCCCGCTCGGCCCGATTCGGAGCCCCGGGTCCCGGACCCTGTCGGTTCTGATCCCGCCCGTGCGCGTCCTCCGCCCCTCCGGCCCCCCGGCTACGTTACAGCGTGGCGCCCATGCGGCCCCTTAATGACCGGCGCAGCCTTCGGCGATTCCCCCCGAGGGGCCGCGGCGTCCGGCCCGGCACGGCGGCCGCGGCGGGGTGACGACGCGCCTCCGCCTTTCCTTACGCGCTCCGCCCGGCACAAGTTCGGCGCTATTTTTATGCCGTGCGGCTCATTTCTCGCCGCAGCTCCCCGCGGCGCTTCGCCTCGTCCGTCCGTCCCGCCGCGCCGAGCGATGCGTTTGCGCTCCCGGTAAGCCGCCCCGCGGTACGCCGCTCCCGGTAAGCCGCTCCGCGCCGCCCGGTTCCTTTAGCGCGGTATATCGCGGCTGCATTGACGCGCCGGCGGTTTGTTCGGAGCCCCGTTACGCGTCCGTGCGACTTGGCCCCCGGCTGTCCCACGTCGCTCGTGTGCGGGTGTCCGGCCATTTAAATGGGTTAGTTAGGGTTAGTTAGGCTGTTCTTACCGCCTTTGTTAGTTCGGCATAAAGCGCCTTTATTTAGATGTAAAGTGGCAGCCGTAATGCGAGCCGGGCTGGCCTGGGACTCGCAGCCTGACCCCGAGTTCCTGAAATATATGATATATAAATAAATCTATGTGTTAATGACACACACATATATATATATATACACACACACACACACACACATTTGTATTGGGAAGGTGCTTGGCTCCCCTGCCATCACGATACACACACATCACTGCAGCTACACACACTCTCCTCCACTCTCCCTAACTACACAGGTCTCTCTAACCAGCCCAGATACCGATATCTGGCTCCTTCCTCTAACATCCAGGCTAGTTTCACTTCATCCAGGTCTTACTTGAGTGTTCACTGGATTAATCAGGTGCTTAGGAACAGTGACCCGATAATACTAGGGTTTTTTTTTTCTGGGAATATTAATATTTTTAAGTGAACTATAATCCTTATCAGTAACCTCCAGAGGGCTTGTACAGCTGGACACCAAAACGGCCGTCGTTTCATGTACTTTAGCTCAAGCGAGAATTGGGGCGACTGCAATTTGAAGGTAATTTACGTGAGCGTGTGAGCAGCTAGATAGCAGAGTGTTACCGTGACAGCACGATAGGTACCCGGCAGCTGATAGCAGTGTGTTAACCAAAATATCATGCATCTCTCAACCCCTTGTTGAGACATCTGTACTGACACAGAAGCTGTCCAGATAATGACAAAGTAGGCCTCGTCTGAGTGATTTAGGGGGCCACATCTTATATGGCCATCAGCTTAGTATTTCAGTGACTGTTTTATTAAACAAATAGCTAGCAGTCTGCCAGATTAGATTCACCCAATGAAACAAGCGAGCTTGGTTCTTCCAGGCAAGCAAGAATGTATTTCTATGGATGCTATCAAACATGGCTCTTACTTCTATTGAAATAAGGTGTTGGGGTGTTACAGAGGGTCACCAGAAATGGCAGCTTCCCTTCCGCCAGTTAGACCCTCTCAGTGGAAGATGCGGTATCCGTGACCTGTCCTTCAGCAGATGTGCTGGACAGATGCTGCTTTCCTGGGTGGTTGGTACCTGTTGATTTTGTTTCTGTCTTTTCCCCATATTGAGGAATCTGCCTGAGCTTATTGCTGGGAAATGTATATGTGTATATACACATCTTATGTAACCTTTGGTCACATGGCTTGCTTTTGATGTTTTGTTTTTTCAGGTTCCTGTTCTTTTTTATTGGCTCACTGATTATCTGTTTAAATACCTTTGGTATCTATTAGGGCATCTGCTTTGATTGATTTTTGACTTTTAAATTTCCCTTTTTGGTTCCATCACTTTCACTGTCTGTTACTGGACTGCAGTTCCTCTTCTTGGCAGCAGGTGGCAGTAGATGCGGAAGCAGAGATACTGGTTAGGTCATGAGTAACGTCGTCTTCGTGCTAAGGTCTCCTCCAGCTTCCAAACTGCAAAACTCCTGCAGCTCCTCTTGAATAGATGCCTGATCATGTGTCGCACTTTAAAAGCTAAATGAATGATGTTTTTTTTAAAGGCTTTGTATTAGTACAGTGTTTAAATGAACAAGGCAAGGTTTTGATTTGTAGTCTTAAGGTTGTTTGAAAGTATCTTCCTGCTTTAGGGATACAGTCCTTGCATTTGAAATACATTCTGAATAGTTGTTGATGTTCTTTGACTGAATTTAGTTTTGAAAGATGTTGGACGTCCTGGTTTTTTCCTAAAATATACAAATCTCATTATGTAAACGATCATTTCTGCTTTCGAGAGCATTGTAGAAAAAGCTGGAGATGTGGCAGAATCCTTGATGAAGTTTGCTGAGCATAACATCGGGGAATTTGTGATGTTTAGGAGTTCGGTTTGTACTAAATGGTCGTTCCTTTTTATTCTTTGCGGTTTGTTTGTGCACATGTCTATATCAGATGATTATATATAACGTATCATTAATTTCCCTAATCGGTAGTTCCTGTTGTGAGACAAGGCACCTTATCTTAAACAGGAACTTAAATATTGTAGTTGTTTGCATTTTATCCAGTCACACACTGAACACATTTGGCTGGGGTTAAAATGGGTTATCTGAGACATACGATTTTGTTGATTTCATTTGTTTTAATTAAACACTGCCGTTTCCTCTGATCGGCGCCCATCATTAAGGCCTGACCTCCGGCCGGCGATGACGACAGTTTTGCGCATCGAATCGCTGGCTTACGTTTCGCTAACCTTAACGAAGTAGCTACTTTTGGCTCCTTCTCCGCAGCCTGGCGATTATCCATGGAGCGTTTGAATTGGAGACGGCTGACTTTTTTCGTGTTCGGTGTGCAAATATCATGGGAGACAAAGCAGTTGCAGGACATAGAGGTCACAAATTGAGATGTGATGGTCTGTTTTAGCATCTGCTTTATGTGGCATCTCTCTGACCGACTGACTGACTGTCTCAGGTTCCGTTCTTGCTTGCCTGCTTGTCTTTTGTGCTGCACACAGATATAAATTTTATTAATTCTCTTATCCACGACGGCCATGAACATCCAAGGCACTTGTCCTGTACTTGTTTTCAGTTGCCTAGCAACCTGGATGAGATCCTTGCCTTGGTAATTGTCCTTATCAAAGTGACATTGTCTGGAAATATGTGGTTTGCAAATTTCCTGACACACACTCCAGTAAATTTGAGGGGGTTTTGTTTCCTTGGGGCTTTTTGAACATTTCTGGTGGTTAGCTGAAAAATCTCCGTGCCAGTCGCGAGCTATTTCAGCACTGATACGCTCATGCAGCCCTGACTCTGTTCCTCCAGCTGGTTTATTTACTTCAGTTGTCCATCCGGGGCCTTGTAGTGACGTTTATAAGGATGGCTAAAAGCATCCGCTTCATACGCAGCTTGGGTGTATGGTGTGATGACTGTGAGAGAGATGGCGACTGGATTGGGGTTGGGTAGCAGTGCCCCTGATGGGGGCCAGTGCACCCCCCTTGCTGCCTTTGTCCTAGAGGCTGAGCCAGTACCTGCCATAAGGTAGGAATGTGTGGGAGGCAGAACCAGCTCAGCCCATGGTGCCAGACCCAGTCCAGTCTGCCAGGGTCCAGTTCTGCTGGTGAGCTCTGTGTGTGTGTGTTTGTGTAAGGGTTTTGCTACACTTGTGAAGATCAAAGGGCATCACAAGAATAGGAAATCCCCAAAAAGTGTAACTAATGAGGTCATTTTTTGGTCCTCAGGCTTAGTTTTATAAAAAAAAAACTGTAAATGCAGTCAAAAAAGTAAAAATGCCAAAAGTCTTGTATTTTGCTTTACTTATGGTTAGGGTTGGGTAGGGGTTATGGGTCTTGTGATTAGGGTTATTCCCATAGAAATGAATGGATGGCCCTTACCAAGAGGAATACAAATGTGTGTGTGTGTGTGTGTGTGTGTGTGTGTGTGTGTGTGTGTGTGAGAGAGAGAGGGTGGGGGGGGATTGGGTTATTTTATACAGCTATGTTAAAAACAATGATCTGATGAATAGGCCTTTTTGCCTTTTTGTAAAGTTGATGTGAAATATTTTGAGTACTACTTAAATGTATTTATTAGACATTGTTAGGTCTAAAAGGATTTAATATATACAACTGCATCTAATGGGATCTATTCATGCGTTGATTTTTTTGTTGTTGTTGTAATGATGATTTATTTTGAATTTGGTATCTATGAGTCTTGGTCGCAATTATATTTATCTGAAGCACAAAGAAAGCCCCCCCACCCTCGTAATAAACCTGCTCGCTTTCAGCCTGACCGCGCTAAGGTGTCCCTCTTCTCCTATGGGGGAGGGGCTCCTCGTGTGCCGCGGGGGAGGGGTGACTCCAGCAGACATCCCTTTCTGATTGGCCTACCGCACTCCCCCCCCCGGCCACCCGGCATCTGTCAGTTGTCGGCAGGCATGTGACGTCACAGCCCGTCCGCACGGCCGGTGCCATTGTCTGCCCGGCGAGGGGGGCTAGGGGGGCGAGGGG
>JAODKM010000001.1:7887239-7898322 GCA_026780845.1 Petrocephalus sullivani | reverse complement strand
CCTGTCTCTGGCCTCCGTCTTCCCTGTCGGCCCTGTCTCTGGCCTCTGTCTTCCCTGTCGGCCCTGTCTCTGGCCTCCGTCTTCCCTGTCGGCCCTGTCTCTGGCCTCCGTCTGTAGGCTTCGTCTTCCCTGTCGGCCCTGTCTCTGACCTCCGTCTTCCCTGTTGGCCCTGTCTCTGGCCTCCGTCTTCCCTGTCGGCCCTGTCTCTGGCCTCTGTCTTCCCTGTCGGCCCTGTCTCTGGCCTCTGTTTTTGCTGTAGCCTCTGCCACTAAAGTTAGCTGCCAGGTCATAACCATTGTTTTCTTGAGTCCTATATAAGTGTGGTTTCATCATTAACAGGTTAAGATGTTTCCTAACAGCTCCAAGCTGCCTGATTCCAGTCCAGTTTCTCTCATCATATGTCATGCATGACATAATAGTTGAATAAGCATAGTGCTTGGATCCAAGCTAGTCAAACTCCATCACCAAAACCAGTCAGGTTCTCCATATTACCTCCTGACTGTGGCTTCTTTTCCAGTGTAGAGAGACTTCACGGGAACAATGAGATGCTTGCTTGCAGCTGTTGTCCTGCTCAACATAGTTAAAGGCTTAAAGTTAAAGTGCTCTGTAATAATTATATTCCCTTTAAGCATGTTTTCTTTGTATTGTGAACCATTTTTTTCTGTAGATGATTTATTACTATGTTTTTATTACTACGTTCAGGTGGTGCTGGGCAGAGGCGGTGGATGTTTATGGTGACCCCCTCCCCCCAGTGCGCTGTCCTCAGAGACACGGCGCCTTCCTCTCTGGCTCTTTCTTAATTCATCAGCACTCTTTTATGTTGCAGTAACTTAAAGCATGTTGTAATATGGATATCTGATCACAGTGATCAGAACACTGACAGATAGTATGACGTTTTTCTTGTTGAGTTACCAATTTGAACACTTTTATTGGTTAAGGTGTTGTTTTATTTTCTGAGGTTGGTTTTTATTGCCCTGTCCTCCTGACGCAGCTTTAAAGTGTCTCGATCTGCTTCTGTGCCTCAGCGAACGGCACTGTGTGCGCCCAGTCCTCCTCCCTGCTGCTCACTAACAGCACAAACGGGCTTCTAGCGTCTCTTACCGACTGCAGTTATTATTTATAAGTCTGTTTTTACATTTTTCCTTGGCATTCGCTGCTGTCATAGAGGGGCAGAGGTTCCCAAAGAGTCCGTTGGCAGGAAAATCTCCTGTTTCACGTTAAATTGGCCTCACTGATGCAGGACTGCAGTTTATTAACGGTAACCCGTATCTGTGACGTTAACAGTGCTGTCCACACCATCCTGTCGCTTTTCCCTTCTCCTTGTCCCTTTGCTGATTCTGCTGGTTATAAGTACTTCTTTAGCACTGATGCTGTGATCCAGAAGCATTTGTCTGTAAAATGCCCTCCACCCCAGCAGGTGGCACTGTAAATACATTCTGTGCACTGCTGTCTCCTGGTGGGCCTGTGCACATCTCCCATCTCCACTTGTACATCAGTGAAGAGCTCTCCTGGTGCAGTTGGGGTTGAGGGCCCTGCTCTAGGGCTTGACAGTCACATGATCACTGCACGGGACTTGGGGTTCGAACCACCGGGCCGATTCTGCTGAATCACCATCAGGCACGTTGGAGCTTTTGCGGGCTGAGGCACCAGCTCCCTTTCTGAAATGCGGCCTTGTTAAAGCAGAGTGGCCACTTTGCTGGGTGCCGGGGCGCAGGCCCAGATGCACGCTACGAAAGTGGCCCCTCTGCCAGGCGTGTGCCAAGGCCACAAGTGCTGCCTTTGTCTGATGTCGTCGCCGGGGGGGGGAGGCAGCTGGAGCCAGACGGCGCGTGCCTGTGTCTGTGTGTATGCATGGCTTTGTAGTTATTACATAGTGAGGACCGGAATTCTGGAAACCTGTACATTTTTACCTTGTGGGGACATTCTTTTGGTCCCATGAGGATAACATCAATTTTACAAAAATCTGTGAATGCAATCAAGGAACTAAAAATACCAAAAGTCTTGTATTTTGTTTGATTACTTATGGTTAGGGCTAGGTAGGGGTTATGGTTGTTATGGTTAAGGAATAGGCCTATGCCCATAGAAATAGAGTCCCCACAAAGATATGAGTGTGTGTGTGTGTGTGTGTGTGTGTGTGGTGTTCAGGCTTGGTGTTGAGGTTTTCATTTCTGTTTTGTTGCTATAGTGATTGTACATCACATCTTGCAGGGATTATTTACAGGCAAATTCTGCATCTTCACAGTTGTCTGTTTAGTTTCGACAAATGAATTGAGATGATTTCCTCTGGAGTGACCTAACGCTTAGTTTCTCTGCTTTTGTCCACAGTGAGCATGTTTCTCAACACTCTAACCCCCAAGTTCTATGTGGCTTTGACAGGAACGTCGTCCTTGATATCCGGCCTCATTTTGGTGAGCATAACACGGATCAGACTGATACTGACACTGGCTTTCAGCCGTTGGTCCAGCTGCTTTGTACTGAAATTCTCGAGCAGTTGATGACATCGCTGCTGAATGCGCCTCGAACTTTTTGAGTCAGAGACGGAATTGTCCATGTTGTAATAAAAAAATAATCTTTTTTGTTCTGTTGTAATGGGTAGTATGCCAGTCTAATGGGTAGTATGCCAGTCTGTATTTACGTGTCCTGGGAGGCACAGAAGAACGTGTCTGCTTAGGGGTTAGGTTCTGTGTTGGCATGGTGTTAAGCCAGGAACAGCTTTGAAACTTCACACTGAAATGCTTTGATCTTGCAGATATTCGAATGGTGGTATTTTAGGAAGTATGGAACTTCCTTCATCGAGCAGGTGTCCGTTAGTCATTTACGCCCTCTGCTGGGAGGCGTCGATAACAGCTCACCCAGCAACTCCAATCCCAGTAACAGTGATGCAGATTCCAGTCGACAAAGTGTGTCAGGTAACGGCCCCTGTTTGCATTCCTCCGTGTTGCCCATGTGCATGCCATCACTTTAATGTTGTCTCTTAGAGTAAATGTTTCATCTTGGATAATTTATTGATAAATTGAGCAGAACTGGGTTTCTTTTCTTAGCAGACTGGTGTATACAGTAATAGCTATTTACTACCCCAACCTTAACCCCAACAGCCGAATGCTGTCGTAGGCCCCGGGTACAGACGCTCTTGCTTGCCCCTAATTCTTGTTTGTTGCTGTTATGCATGCTGCAGCGCCTCCTGCTGTCCATTCAAGTTGTTTTCCCTTGTTCTCACTGGCAGAATGTAAAGTGTGGAGGAATCCACTGAATTTATTCAGAGGAGCAGAGTACAACAGGTGAGCATGCAGTCTCAGGTGTCAGCCATCCGAATTACCCCTGAAACTGCGGGAGGTTTAAAAAAGATTGTGGTTGGAAGCCTTGAAGGTGGCTGTTTGATGCACTTGTGCAGCCTGCTTTGGAGCTGCTTGTGGTGTCTCATTGCACTGTCGATTAGCTTAGCATTAGCTTACCGCTTCCTCCAGACGCCACTGTTCCCTGAAGCGTGTTTGACAGGCAACGTGCCAGTCTCACCCAGTGTTTCTCAACCCAGTCCTTGAGGACCCTCAACTAGTCCCCATTTTTGCTTCCTCCCTGCTGCCAGCATGCCTACACCAAGTATTTGGTGTTCCTGATTGGCTGAGAGCTGGGGAGGGATCAGAAATGGGGCCTGCTGGTGGGACTGGGTTGATTCGAGGATTGGCACCTTCTCTTCCTCTCGGGCACTTTCCAGGCCTTTCTTACAGGAGTTACACTTAAACCACCAAGACATTCTATGGCACCTGAAGCTTCTGCTAGGTTACCCCTGGGATGTAAAGGGCTAACTTTGCTCCTAATCTCTGCACTTGGCTAATAGTATGGAAACACTGTGCCAAGACCTCCTGCTCAGCATGCATTCATTCACTCTTGCACTATAAACACAATGTTGGTGGCCCCTTCTAACACCTATAGAGTAGAAGTAGCTGCAGACTCTCACTGTTTGTGTATCTGCCAGGTACACGTGGGTGACTGGGAGAGAGCCCCTCACCTACTACGACATGAACCTGTCTGCCCAGGACCACCAGACCTTCTTCACCTGTGACTCAGACCACCTGCGTCCGGCCGATGCCAGTAAGTGGTGGCCCAGCATCAGCGTTGATCTGCCAGTATCAGGGTAGATCTGCCGGTATCAGGGTAGATCTGCTGGTATCAGGGTAGCATTTTACCCGGCATCACCCTCACGGATCTGGGGCAGCAGAGAGCCGCTCCTGTGCAGGCAACGTGCAACAGTGCTAATGCCTAAGGGCTGCACATTGTTCTGGTGTTGTTTGTGTGTAGTCTGTGCTCATCATGAGTGTCTCTGCTGTGACAGTAATGCAGAAGGCCTGGAGAGAGAGGAACCCCCAGGCCAGAATCTCTGCCGCTCATGAAGCTCTGGATATAGAGGAGTATGTACCCCCCCATGCCCGCGGCTCTTGGGACGGGACGTTCAGATTTAGTGTCACTGATGGAAAGTGCCCCACTCTGTCGCAGCTGCGCCACTGCGTACATCCTGCTGGCAGAGGAAGAGGCCACTACCATTGTGGAAGCCGAGAAGCTCTTCAAGCAGGCGCTGAAGGCTGGGGAGGGCTGCTACCGGCGTAGCCAGCAGACACAGCACCACGGCACGCAGCACGAGACGCAGCACAGTGAGTCCGGGCGTGGCTCTGTGTCTGTGTGTGCATGCATGCGGAGGCGTGGGCGCGTGTCTGTGTCTGTGTGTGCATGCATGCGGAGGCGTGGGCGCGTGTCTGTCTGTGTGTGCATGCATGCGGAGGCGTGGGCGCGTGTCTGTGTGTGTGGAGGCATCGGCACATCTGTGTGTGTGTGTATACATGCAGAGGCATGGGCACGTGTGTGTCTATATACATACATGCAGACATACAGGCATGAGCCATGTGTGTGTCTGTGAACATACATGCAGACAGACAAGTGTATGTGAGTGCGTGCATAAATGAGGACATGCCATCATGGGTACATGTGTGTACATGCCTGCAAACATACATGGTTATGCACAGCTATGCAGACGTGCAGTGATGGTGAATACACTTTCACATAGACACTCCAAGCCAAAGCATCACATTATGGCTGCGCTTATTTCAGAGTAGCCAGTCTCCATGCAGTTCCTGTCTGCTTGGTGGCTCCTGTACCACATGACGTTCCTGTTTCATAGGGACATTCCCACGGTGTGTGCTGAGCAGCTGCTTTGCGGCGATGTCCCCTGTCCCCTGCAGGAAGAGACACTAATGTCTTGGTGTATATTAAGAGACGGCTCGCCATGTGCTCCCGGAAGCTGGGAAGGACCCGGGAAGCCGTCAAGATGATGAGGGATGTAAGTGAATGACAGCCAGCTTCTACTCCAGGCCTGTTGCCGTTTTCCTACTGGATGATGGGGGGAGACGGCTGATTATCCGGATTCCCAGGAAAAGCCCGTGATCATGATGATGAAACTGCCTGTACACCCATTAAGATTCCTGTGTGGAGTGTTGTGTGACCTGCCAGTAGTTTTGTGGATCTTATCATCATAGGATCTGAAACGACTCCGTTTCATTTCTCCATTGAACTGTCCAGGGGAAATTTTCACAGTGGTTATTTAACAAATGTCGAGTTATTCTGTTAATGGATGTGACAGATTCATCTGCAGTCGCTTTTGCTGCCTCGTGCGAGATTTCTTAAAGCGATGATGATACAGAGCAGGTGATGTGTGTCGGTTTGCGCTTCTGGCCCGTCCCGAATCCAGCTTGTACCGGAGCAGAGATCATGCCTGTCCAAGCCAGCATAGTGCCAGCCGCCAAAATGACCAAAGGGGAAGAGGACTGATTAGAAATATGTTTTGGCCAAAGTCAGGGGGCACTCCACATAAATCATTCTATGATGTCCCCCTCAGTATCAAACTCTCTCCTACACCCTTGCAAAACGTAACGATCTTGTAGGTAAAACCCTCCTTCTAGAGGCTAGATGATCGCCTGCAGGCTCAGAACTTTTGGCTTCCACTGGGGAAAAGTGAAAGCAGAAAGCACTAAGTAACAGCACTGGAGATGAGAGCCTCCCAGGCTGCATAGGACAGAAGGCAGGGGAACACCCTGAAAGGGGGCAGCCTGGCGGATGGCTGGAAATGATTATTACAATGGCAAATCTCACCGCCCCAGGCCTTAAGCTGCTCTTCTGTTTAGTTGTGCTGTCATGCTCTTCAGCGCCATCTGCTGTGGTATTACATGTAACAACAGTTGTATGTTTTCCAGTTAATGAAGGAGTTCCCTCTCCTCAGTATGTTCAATATCCACGAAAACCTGCTGGAGTCCCTGCTGGAGCTGCAGGCCTATGCAGACGTGCAGGCCGTCCTGGCCAAGTATGATGGTGAGTTTCAGGCCTCGGACCCAAAAAGGAACCATAGTGAGTGCAGTGAACTTAGATTCTCCACTATAATTCCCAGCTCCACCGTGGAATCAGGATCTGGAGGCATGGTTAATTAGAAAAAAAATGACATCATCTGTGCCATCGGTGCTCTTCAGTGCACTTTATACTTGCACCAAACGCACAAGGAAATTAACATGTGAATTACAGTAAAACATCAAATTTCTGTTAAATGTTTGGAGGACAATTTGTGCATTGTAGTTTTATGTGATGATCAGATGTCTGCTGCCAGTAGTCTGACATACACATGTTCTGGAATATATACAGAAACTACGGGCGACCTTAGTATGGGACTCCTGCTGTAAATATTGCAATTAATATCTGTTGGGATCCTGTACTCAGGCTCCCTCTGAACTGCGGCGCTTCTGCTACGCCATCTTGTGGTCACATAGTGGAAGTGAAATGTCATCTCATTGATTTTTTTTCCCTGTATAGCTAAGGGACAATGCAGAACTATAATATGACGTGTCATCTTTTCCACAGATATTAGTTTACCCAAATCCGCAACAATATGCTACACAGCAGCGCTTTTGAAAGCCAGGGCTGTATCAGATAAGTAAGCGAAAATTTTATTAGCAGACACTTCTTTGATGTTTGTCACTTAACTGCATTCCTTCCTCCTTTTATTTCCCCCCCCCACTGTCACTGGAAATGCAGCCCCCTTTCTCCTGTGTTTTCCCTGACCTTTGACCCCGCTTTGCTGGCAGGTTCTCCCCAGAGGCTGCGTCACGGCGTGGCTTGAGCCCAGCAGAGATGAACGCCGTAGAAGCCATACATAGAGCAGTGGAGTTCAACCCACACGTACCTAAAGTGAGCGCCCTTCCACCAGTGTCAATAGTTTTGACAATAGTAACAAAGTATATGATGTTTGTTTTGATTTCCGTGTACTAAAATGTTTCCTTAATAGTTTTCATTAAGGATGACTTTGGCTCCCGCTACTGTGACGAGGGCCGTGTGTGTTACCTGGGTGACCTGATCCACATGTCCTGTCCCTCCAGTACCTCTTAGAGATGAAAAGCTTAATTCTGCCCCCGGAACACATCCTGAAGAGGGGCGACAGCGAGGCCATCGCCTACGCCTTTTTTCACCTGCAGCACTGGAAGAGGGTAGAAGGAGCACTCAACCTGCTGCACTGCACCTGGGAGGGCAGTGAGTAGCCCTCACCTTTCTTCTTTGACCTCTCACCCCAGTGCTGAGCAGCCCCTTCGTTATTTGTGAACGTCCAATGAGTCTCGATATTCCGTATGCAGGTCCTGCCTGCTTGTTGTGAATCATTCCTTGTATTTGTGGTTCAGCTTTCCGGATGATCCCATACCCCCTGGAGAAGGGCCATCTCTTTTACCCATACCCCGTCTGCACAGAGACCGCAGATCGCGAGTTGCTACCAAGTAAGTGGGACTTCATCTTCCCCACTGGGGAATGGTCAATTTGACACAGAGTAGAGTAATCATAAGCATCTGAAACTGAGTGTGAGTTGCCACACAGTTCCTGATAGTGAACACTCCAGGTTAGTTTCCTGATAGCATAAACTAACCTGGAGTGTTCACTATGTCGAAAGGGACCAAACGGGTCAGAAATCACATAGGAATGTACAGATGCTTTAAGGGAAAAGAAATGGGTTAACATGAGTCTTCCCCTTTCTTCTAAATAAGTGCTTAACCATAAACACTGGGTACTTATTTTTTTTGGTAGCTGATGGTGCTACGCTGCGTTCAAGCTGACTGAACTCAGTGTAGCTTTACGGTTTCCCCTGCTCTTCCCACGTGTAAGCAGTCTTCCACGAGGTGTCTGTCTACCCCAAGAAGGAGCTGCCCTTCTTCATACTCTTCACGGCCGGCCTGTGCTCCTTCACCGCCATGCTCGCCCTCCTCACGCACCAGTTCCCAGAGCTCATGGGGGTCTTTGCCAAGGCTGTGAGTACCTCCCAACATGTCGGCATCATCACCATCATCAGAGCAGAAGCTAGATTTGTACCAGACACTCCCAGAGAGGCACTGGACCGTAAAATCAGTGTATGGTATTCTGGAATTTTATCTTGATTAAAGCCTCTAGCTACATAAAAGGCCGCCAGACACACTATGGTAGGAAAAGTGCGATGAATCAGGCACTGTGGGCATCACAGTACCGCAGGTTTAAGGACAACATTCTGTCCCCAAATGTCACAAAGCCAGGAGTTAAAGATCAGTCTCCCATTAATAAACTGTTTGGCTAAAACGCAACATGATTAATCTGAAATATGCACTCTTAACGAGCCCCTGAATCCATCATTTTTTCTGCTGCCTAATCGATAGAGCCATTTTGCCGGTACTTAAGGGATTTGCCATGGTCTGTGGGAATCCATCAGTTGCCTAGTTGTGTTGGTTTGTCACCAGTTAAACGTTGGGATGCCAGACATCACATTGCGATATAATCCCAATTATAGGGCACTTGCTCTGTCACCAGAGATTCAGATGATGGGCGTAAACATTTGTCTAGATGCCAGCCTTTCAGTACTGTACATTAGTTATCTGTATAAATTACATTTATTAGATTTGGTTAGCAGAACGTGGCACAAACTACTGTTTTGGTGAATCATGGTGATTTGGTGATTTATAAGCCCTGAAGTAGCGATGGAGGAAGGGACAGCTCAGCAACCACATCATCTTTTAAAGGAGGAGATAAGGAGGATAAACAAGACACTGGTCTGGTGGTACTTTTTGCGGTTTAAAGTCCGGCGCGTTCATTCTACATAAGGATACGCCAAATTTATGCAGATTAACTTTTAGGTGTCACAGTACACCTCATTTCTAGTACACCAAATTGTGAGCATAGGTAAATGTTCATATAGTACCGAAAAGCTGGCATCTGGTGTTTTACTGCGCACATGCCATATAATTTTAATGTTAATATTACCCAGCCCTAGTTAAATGCTGCTGCTGATCCCTTATCTAGTTTTACTTCCAGAGTAGTGAAACTAAGACCACTAGTCTACGAGCGAGTGCAAATTCTCAGTTTGAGTGATTTTTTTTTTTTATCCTCCTTCAAAGCATTTAAACGTTTTACTGAGACTGTCTCGGCCAATGACCGGAAACCATGTGATTGGTTAACAGCGTCTCTTTTGGGTTCCTCTCCAGTTCCTCAGCACCCTCTTTGCACCACTGAACTTCATCATGGAGAAGGTGGAGAACATACTGCCATCCAGTCTGTGGCACCAGCTGACGCGTATCTAGGACTGGACCGTCAAGCCACCCCTGAGCCAAGGTCTTGTGGACTCCAAAGGCATGATGGGAAAAGGGAGATACAGTATTGCCTTGGTTTGACTTTTCGTTTCCATGTAAAACTGGTTTTGTTGTACAGTAAGGTGGTTATCATCTGCCTTCAGATGAGAGCTGAAGGGAAAATAAAAAAAATCAATTCAAAAATTCAAAGGATACTTGGTAAACATTTATGGAGTTTCATATAATTGCCAGAGACATCGAGAGGGCAGTGTTTTCACTTTTCCAATGAAGGTGAGTGTATAGGTTTTATAACAGAAGTTCCATAAACCCCAAACAGTACAACTGTATCCTGTACACTTCATGACACCAATGCAAAATAGGATCTACATATGATGTTTTAATGCTCATTCAAGCGCTCTCAGTTATAGGCACAAGTAAGGAAGGGACAAGCGCACCAAGCAGCAATTCAGTTTGTTAAACCAGACGAGACACACCTGCTTTATACTAAATTGCAGTCCCCCAAGCCTTTGTGAAAAGCCCTCGGCCAAGGCTACGGTCAGACAGCTCTTCAGCATTTCAAAAGAAACTCGCACCAAAAAACTGCAGTTAACCATTCTGAGATAATGAGTGATACTATTGTTGAAGTTCAAAGCTTATTAAAAAAAGAACAAAACCTATAAAGTAATAACTCAAAAACCCCTGAACATAACTGTTGTAATTCAAAAATGAATTTACATTTTCTCTACATACCTTTTTTTTTTTTTCAAAATTCCTTCCAAATGAAAAATCTTTTAAATGGAACAAAAGCATAAGATGTTTACAGGAAGACCTTGGGGCTGCTAGTGTGTGAAAGCACACAGATCAGGCCGCTGCAGAGGACACCCACAGCACAGCTCATCAGGGCCCACCTCTTCCAGCTGCCATGTCGGGCAGCCCGGGGCAGCCCACAGGGGTCCTCACTGGGGTCCATCTTGGGGAAGTGGAATAAGAGGAGGACTGTCAGATTTTCATGCTAAATGCTGAGGAACGAAACGAATAAACATTCATGGTTCGGTTTCAATCAAGTAACACTGCTTTAGTTTGGTTTAAAAGCTCATATCAATGGATTCCCACAAAAGTGCTGAACTTAAATGCCAGCTGAGATCTCTGTGGATACAACAGTGTCCCACCTAACATTTTTAGACCATGTTGCCATTTAAGGAAAGGCAGGGCATGATGGTAAGAGAGAGTATGACCTTAAAGGTCACCATCAACCAGGCGCTGGCATTCCTTCAGAAAAAATAGGTGGCAGTGCAGCCAAGTGCTGAAAAATGAGGTAAGGGTAAGCAGGTATGACAAGGCACACCGAAAAATATATATTATACATATGTACAGCGGTAGCCAAAATTATTAGAACACTTGGCATATTTTAAAAGGTTTCAGTTTTTGTTGAATTGGCCATTAAAATATCCATAAAACAAATGAAATAACTACAA
>JAODKM010000001.1:7866750-7876775 GCA_026780845.1 Petrocephalus sullivani | reverse complement strand
TGTCCCAGCTTCCGATCGCTCTAAACGGGGATTTAACCTGTCCCAGCTTCCGATGGCTCTAAACGGGGATTTAACCTATCCCAGCTTCAGATCGCTCTAACGCGGGATTTACCCTGTACCAGCTTCCGATCGCTCTAAACGGGGATTTAACCTGTCCCAGCTTCAGATCACTCTAAACGGGGATTTAACCTGTCCCAGCTTCAAATCGCTCTAAACGGGGATTTAACCCGTCCCAGCTTCCGATCGCTCTAAACGGGGATTTAACCTGTCCCAGCTTCCGATGGCTCTAAATGGGGATTTAACCTATCCCAGCTTCAGATTGCTCTAACGCGGGATTTACCCTGTCCCAGCTTCAGATCGCTCTAACGCGGGATTTACCCTGTCCCAGCTTCCGATCGCTCTAACGCGGGATTTACCCTGTCCAGGCTTCCGATCGCTGTAAACGGGGATTTACCCTGTCCCAGCTTCAGATCGCTCTAAACGGGGATTTAACCTGTCCCAGCTTCAGATCGCTCTAAACGGGGATTTCACCTGTCCGAAGCTTCATATCGCTCTAAACGGGGATTTCACCTGTCCGAAGCTTCAGATCACTCTAAACGGAGATTTAACATTTCCCAACTTCAGATCACTCTAAAAGGGGACTTAACCAGTCCCAGCTTATGATCGATCTAAAAGGGGATTTAACCTGTCCCAGCTTCAGATCGCTCTAAACGGGGATTTCACCTGTCCGAAGCTACAGATCGCTCTAAAAGGGGATTTAACCTGTCCCAGCTTCAGATCGCTCTACAAGGGGATTTCACCTGTCCCAGCTTCAGATCGCTCTAAACGGGGATTTCACCTGTCCGAAGCTTCAGATCACTCTAAACGGAGATTTAACATTTCCCAACTTCAGATCACTCTAAAAGGGGACTTAACCAGTCCCAGCTTATGATCGATCTAAAAGGGGATTTATCTTATTTTATCTTATCTTATCTTATCTTATCTTATCTTATCAGGCAGTGGCTGGCAGGTTGAGTTCTTCACCAGAGTAATGTTCTTCAATTAGCAGGTTATAATATTGAAGTTTGGTTAGAACACATCCAGATTCATAAATAAAATAATTAGCATTGTCTCCAAACAATAATCATAGGAAGGAACAGGCTAAACACATTATTATTAATAAATATTAGGTTAATAAATCAAAAATTATATCATAACCATGTATTAACATACCAATAGGCCTATATATTATTATTACACTTAGGCTGTTAATATTATTCATTTTAATTTACTTTTGGGATTTGGATGTCTAAACTGGCAGGGTTAATAAGAATATTAATATATGCCTCTTATTGTATGTTAGTTGTAAATTATAAATGATATTGCTTTGAATAATAAAGCTTTGCTTGCATTCAGAAGAGACACTGATTCTGTGAATCTGTTATGAAGTAAACTACTTTAGCAGGTGATTTGGTAAAGATTTTAAGTGAAATTATAAATAACTTCTAATAAATAATAAATCACTGCACTGGCTGCCCCCTGCACTTGGAATTTTCACTTCGGGTTACTTTAATGTGAAGCTGAAAGCTACATTTCTAACACCACTGTGCCACAGATAAACTAAACCCACCATATATGAGTAAAATACTCAAAATTGCCTTTAGTATGAGCTGTACATGGTAAGTGGTCGTAGGATACCTTTTGATATTCAGGGAAAATTTACACATTATTTTTCGGTTTGTGATTTTTAAGTTTTTAGGTTTTCCATCTTGTCTTTCTCGTGTGTTGTATATTTTGTATTAAATAACTGAACTGAAATTCTTAAAATAACAGCAGTGTGAGCATCTGCGTATGTTTCGTTTCACATTATGACGCATTATTTGAGGCAATCCCACAGACTGTGCAAAATACAATTTATTTTATTTTCCCATTGTTAAATTTCGCACGAGAGCATGAGTAAAACTACAATTTCATACTGCAGCTTATAGCCTACTGAAAAACAACTTTCATGTAACAGGATATGGGCACGCCTAAACTGGATGTATGTGTTATTTCTATATTGAATTATACTGAATGCACTTCTATCCGCGGCTGAATGTCAATCAATCGATCGGTTTACAATCAATAGACTCTTTTCTCTGCCACTTACAAGCGAAGTCGTGCTTCCGTCCATGCAGTCTTTTCATCGTTGCGGTATTTTGTGCCAAAGTAGCACGCGGCTGAGAGGGGGCTGCATGGAGGTGATATCTCCAGGCACATTCGGCAGCTGATTTCCCAGATCAGCGCCTACTTTGCGCACAGACTCGTCCTACGCACACGGCAAAACACCTCTCCAGTAGTCGAGAAGCAATTTACATGGACTCGCAATTGCACAGCCCGTCCCAGGTCCGTTTTCCTGACTGCCACAGATGCTAGTGACATCACTCCGCGTTTAGTACAAGGTGGAGAAGGAAACGGGCGGTCTGCTTCAAAAGGCAGCGTCAAAGGCACGCCCGGTGCGAACGGCTCCTCTCAGCTTCACGCTCATCAGGCCGGCGCTGGCTTCAGGATGCAGACATCACCTGTCGAAGATGCCAGCTTCTTCTCCAGATTTTTCTTCTGGTGAGTGTCTGTGATTATTTGTCACAAAAATAATGGACTATGCAATTATACTATATTGTGTTATAAAGCGGAATAACTTACTACATCGCACACATTTTTGGAAATACAGCAGCATAGATCTCGCACATACATTTCACTTTCATTCAGTATTAAACTTAATATAAAATAATTTCTTGGTAAAGAAAAAAATACGCGTTGGACATTGTTGTGTTCGTGGAAAGGACGTAATATTTAAACAATCTAAAGGATATTTATGCAGCACGAATTAATCTGCTTTTGGGTATAATGTGATTATCAACACTTTCTATACCCTTATAACTTGTTGAACCACTTCAGTCTATGATGCTTTTAAAGTACACTTTGAAGTCCCTTCGAGAGATCCTTAAATCCTTAAATTCTACTTTTAACTACTATAACGACAATCAAATAAATTATTGACATACATGCGAAAAAGGCATCTAAACGACCTAATAAATGCTTTCTAAAATTCCTGAAAGACATTAATTAAAATACGTATTTGTTCCTTTTTATTTCTTAGTTGGACGTCACCGATTTTGAGAAAAGGATACAAGCAGAAATTAGATCTTTCAGACATTTATAAAACTCCATCCTTTGATACAGCAGATCATCTTTCTGAACGCCTTGAAAGGTTTGTATCCTGGACCACTTAACACTTTTCAACAAGATGTATCCTTTATTTTTCGTCAGTGGTCGTTTTTTTGCGATATTATGAATGTAACTGGCAATAAATGCCATAAACGAAATAAGTTTGTTCAAAAAATTAAAACTCTTCGTTGTGTTTTGAACAATGTTTATTTCTTAATCTGCTTATGAATGTGGAGAGGACATGCAAGATGAATTAATAACTTGTCTCAGGATCAAATGACAGCATTTACAGTAGGTAATTGTCACAGACCTACATTTTGAAAATGTGTCTTCTTCAGCTATTCCCAAACAGACTATCCTCTGTAGTGATACTGTAATTTTAGCTGTACAACCGAAATTTTAGAAATGTGATGCGATTTTTGCACCACAACACTTTTCAAATAAACAAGGAATCTTCTGGCAGACCCGTTCTCTTTTCCGAGTTTTCCACTGCAATTTAAAGGTGTATAAATCCCACCCTTCGAGCAGCGAAGGGAAACCAAAGGTCACCTGTATTTCCTTTGAAAGGTGCAAACATGCCCTCTGAGACCCCGGGGCTGCTGGCTGCTGAGGGCTACATGTTTGCCCATTATTTCTTCAGCTCTGTTAGCACCCCAGCCGCCCCCGAAACGGGCATAAAACACGACCTTTTAAACCGCCAGACTCCTGGAGAGTGATACACAACCAGCCGTTTTTAATCTGCCAAAACGTGTCTGCTGGGAATTTGAACTTTTATTCTATTAACAAGTGGGTAAGGTGCTTCCCAATCCCCGAGGTCCAAGAGTGCTGCTTAATAAGTCAGCCAAATCTCCCGGGAAATACTGAAGTCCCTGCAACAATGTCAGCAATGCCAAGACACGCATTTAGCAGCTGTGACATAAGTTTTAATGGTGCGTTTTTGTCTCTGCAGAGAATGGGATCGGGAGCTTGCGTCGTCAAAGAACAAACCCAGACTTTTCAATGCATTACGCCGCAGTTTCTTCTGGCCTTTTCTGTTTTATGGAGTTTTGCTCTACTTTGGGGTAAGCTCTCTCAGACCTGTATCCTTCTGTGGTTCACGTAACAGGGCAACATTGCACTGCATACATGTATATAAACCCTTGAGTCCAGTCCCCTTGTTTCACACGGTCTTGTGTTTTGCACTATCAATCCTGCAAAACTTTCCCCCCGTCTCTCGCTGTCTGTGTGTTGCACCATGCCCCTGGGAGAACATTATTTCATACCCCTCTCTACCAGTTTATGGATGGTGGGACATTCCACTTGACTTCACTTGGCTTGACTTGAAACAAGAACATCTATGGACAAGTTTTTGCTACTGATTTCGTGGTTATTCCGAAAAGAGTATCATCTCATTTACACTCTTCAAAACTCAAATTTACTGTGCAAATACCTCTATACCTAACTATATATATATATATAATTTTAGGTCTACTAACGATCCCACACCTAGCTTGCCCAATTATCCAGTTAGACAAGTCTGAACAACAGCCAAAAACAGAATCATTCATGGTGATAATCTAATGGAAATATAAGGATATATTACTGCTGCTGATAGTGACGGGGAAGGTTCAGAGGGTTCAGTGCGATTTTGTTTCTGAGCCGTGTACAGACAGTGTGACACTTCACTGCTGTGATAGGGAGCCGACTCATGCTCCAGTGCTGTGTGTCACAGTGCTGTGTGTCACAGTGCTGTGTGTCACAGTGCTGTGTGTCACAGTGTGTGTGTCACAGTGCTGTGTGTCACCCGTGCATGAAGGGGTCAGGGCGAGAAGACGGTACCACGTATCTCAGACTCTCGCAGTCTCTCCGATCTACTCGCTCTGCCTCTCTGTCCATGCGATGAAGCACTTTGGCAATAATTTCCCGTACAGGAAGCATCGAAAACAGTGCAGCCTCAGATCTTGGGCCGAATCATCGCATCATTTGATCCTCTTCATGAGGAAGAGAGAGCACAGGGTTACTACCTCGCCCTGGGACTCTGCCTCCTCTTCGTAGCCCGGTTCCTCCTTCTTCAACCAGCTATCTTTGGTCTTCACCATCTTGGTATGGAGATCAGAATCGCCCTTTTCAGCCTGATTTATAAAAAGGTAATCCATCCCCTGTAGCATCTCTCATCATATGTAATGTGAAATACATCTGCCTGTGAGTTGAGTCTTAGTGGGTCTCGAACATCTCCAACCCCTTCAGACTCTGAAGCTCTCCAGCCGAGTCCTGGACAAGATCAGCACGGGTCAGCTGGTCAGTCTTATGTCTGCACACCTAAACAAACTGGACGAGGTGAGTATTTATTTTTGGTCTTATGAAATGGTAATCAAGTTGAATTTAAATTATTGAATACTTTTTCAGGGAGGACTGTACATTTCTGTCATAAGCTAGCATAGGGATTTCCTGCCCCCAGGCCATGGAACGCTGAGGGTTTGGGAGAGGGGCTGTTTAATTTCCAAAAATACATCTCCACATTCTGATCGCATCTGAAAAAAATCGGCTAGATGTAATAAAGTTCATCCCCCCAATCAATACACTGAGTTGTCCCACCCATCCAGCTCCGTCAACAAGTTATACTGGTTTGTGACGTTTTTGTATGACATAAACCAGTCCACAGTGACCAAAAGGTGGATGCCTACGATAGGGAACAGGATGGCAATTATGGTTTCTACCCTTTTATGCTGTTCAAAGTATACATGTATATATAGTTTATATATAATTAAGTAATTAAAAAACAATATGGCAATTACAATGTTCATTACAGAAGGTAAGCTTTCCAAGGGCCAGTACAGCGTAAGTTTTGGAGCCCGCTTGGAAAGTGGTGTGGCAGTGTGGAATATCGGAGCAGAGTGCAATCGTCTGCAGGCAATTCTCACCTGCATCTCGGCCTGCTCAGACAAACAAGCCCATCCAAGCCTCAGACGTGCTCACGGTCTGCTGAGAGGCCCTGCCGCCTGACCCGTATCACCGGGGCATGTGACCACTGCCGCAACGCCGCGTTCCCCTCACGCCTGGCGCTGTTGCCGTTTCGTTCCGCAGAGCCTCGGGCTGGCGCACTTCGTGTGGATCTCGCCCATGCAGTGTGTCCTGTGTGTCGGCCTCATCTGGGATCTGATCGACGTCAATTCACTCAGCGTGCTGGGATCGCTGACGTTGCTGGCTGTCATTCAGGCCTGCCTTGCCCAGAGGATGGGCCCTATCAGGTAGCTAAAGAGGTTTCTCCCCCCTGGTGTCCACCCTCCACCACTGCAGCTCCACCCCAGCCCCTTCACCTGGTAGTACTGTCCAGGGACCTCAGAGGGGCATAAATACCATAGCAGAGTCTAGGGGGCAGCACTTGACAGAGGCCTTTGAATATGTGTTATCATTTGTAAAATTCTGAGGGGAGCCGAATGTGACATTGTGTCAGGGGGCCCAGAATTTCTAAGTATGTCCCTGCAGGAGTCACTGCTGAATGCATATGAAGTTATAAGATGATACAAATTTTTTTTTTTCAACTATGACTGCCCTTTTAAAATTGGCGTTTCTTGTGGAGAACATAGCCTGTCCTTTTCCTCAGAGTGAAGAGAGCGAAGGTTATCAGCAGGAGACTGGCCCTCACTTCTGAGATAGTGGAGAACATCCATTCGGTCAAAGCTTATGGCTGGGAGGAGATCATGGAGACCATCATTAGCAACATCAGACAGTAAGTATACATGGTGGATCGGTGTTTTGTTTAGGGGGACGAACCGTTTGACTGATCCTACATTAATTCATATATGAACTTGCATCGTTATGCTATATGACTGACAGACAAACTTATAATGCTGCTCATTAGTATATTTATGCTCATACCACAAACACTATTGTATTGTATTTATTGCATTTGTATTTATTAATATTCATATTCATCTGTAGTTTTAAAATAGCTTGTAACCAATTGTTGTTTTTAGAAGCAAGTGTTTATAGACTCTATTATTAGGTTCATGGGACCTCAGTACTTAATTTCATTCCTGTACATGCTACCTTAATTTTCTTGAAATGCCAATAAAACCTTGAAGTCTTGAAGTCTTGAAATGTACTTTGAAATGTTGGTATAACTGTTGTCATTACTGGCTACCAGGGAAGAGATGACTCTGACGAGGAAGATCGCCGCTCTCAGGTATGTCTACAGTGCGGCCTACTTCTTCTCTGCCTTCTTGGTCGTCCTCGCCGGTGTCTTGCCCTACGCACTCACCAAGGGCATCATCTTGCGCCAAATCTTCACCACGGCCTCCTACTGCATGGTGCTGAGGATGACAGTCACCCGCCAGCTGCCAAACTCCATCCAGATGTGGTACGACACTGTGGGTCTGGTCAACAAGCTAGAGGTAGGCCTCCAGCTTGTTCAAAATCAACACAATTTTTCATTTATTTACTTTCCATCTATGGTTGCTTTGTTCTAAGAGCTCCAGACCAGTATTTCCCACAGACAGTCCACATTTTTGCTCCCTCCCAACTCTCTGGCAGGCAGCTGGGAGGGAGCAAAAACATGGACCAGCTGTGGGTCCCTGGGGACTGATTGGGAAACACTGCTCTAGAGAAACCTTCTCTCCAGCTTAATACCAGTCATACTGCAAAAGGATTAGAACTTTTCTCATCCAAATGACAATCTGACAGCAGAGTCTCCTGTTGTTCACACAGTCCTGATGTAGCCCCCGGTCTGACGGCCGCATAATGGATACTTTCTATCTAAAGAACACGCTGTTCCCTGCATTCCTGTCATTCTTTATTCAACTGCGTGCAGTGCTCTATCTAAGAACACGGCTGACTCTACAGTTTCTCCTCTAGTATTTGCAGGTATACTGTGGTATATTCTCTGTATAAATGTGTATATGTGTGTGTGTGTGTGTGTGTGTGTGTTTTTTAGGAGTTTCTTACCAAAGAGGAATACAAAGTATTGGACTATAACCTGACCACGAAAGATGTAGAGCTAATAAATGTCAGTGCCTCCTGGGATGAGGTTAGTATTGAAATGCAGTGTTTCTGCTCAGTCCCTGCACGTCATCAACACTGGGACTGAGTAGGTCAACAAAAGGGAAACACTGACATTAGGAATGAAAACTTTGTTGTAAAACAGGGAGTTCCGCAATGACAATTATAATACGACTCTTAAATGATACTTGGCCCTGAATTTACGTGAATTTTGTGGTCTGAGCTAATGATGCATGTTAATAGCAGTGTTCAGTTCCATAGTGATTCAAACTTAAAGGGTGAATTATTGATTGGTACGGTGTTTCTAAAAGGAAATTTAATTCCTTCACAAATTTTTTTATTTTTTTTAATAACAGCAAAAGGTAGATAGGACCACGTCCCACTATGAAACACAGAACATTAGGTATTAGTAGCTTTGGTAAGCTTAGTGAGAATGGAGAATAATCCCTGCTCTCTCTTTGCTTTAAGGAAATAGGAGAACTTTTTGAGAGAATCAAAAAGCAGAACAAAGTGAACGAGCAGCCGAACGGAGACGCTGGGTTCTTCTTCACCAACCTCTATGTGACGCCCGTCTTGAAAAACATCAGTATACACCTGGAAAGTGGGAAGATGCTGGCAGTTGCAGGGTCAACTGGATCAGGCAAGGTAGGGAAATATATTGATGGTCCCTGATTATCAAAATGTCATATTACACCAGTCCCCTACAGTGAGACAATGGCAGAGGTGTGGTAACATGATTGAAATGATCAACTGGACCATCGCAGAAATCGTTTGGCTAATAATGCATCATGGAGTCATGGAGAAATTTTGGAAAATAATTTTTGTTTCATTTATGAACAGCAGCATGATGAATATCAAATACACCTGTTAGAGTGCGGTTTGAGCTGCCAACTCAGGTAGAAAACATACAAACTAATATAACCATATAAAACCCTATGGGGCTAGTTGGTATGAGTTCAAAGAGGAGTAAGAGCAAGGTAGCCAACTTGTGGCCAGAACTTTTGGAAACTCCTTCAGGACTGCTGCAGAAGCAATTCAGGTGGCCACATCTGGACACTGGCAGAAAGAATGCCAGGAGTCTGCAGTGCTCTCATCAAAGCCAAAGGGCCATTTTGAAGGGTCCAACATTTGAGAAAATTTTGAGATGCTGGACACTGCTCTTGGTCGTCGCAATATCTGATATATGTATTTCTTCATTACATCTTCAGATATATCTATTTCAAGGTTTTTTTTTCTATAAAGTGAATAACATGGCTGAATTCGAGACAGTTCCATTAAAACCAGTTGTATCCAGACTTTTGTATGAATTATTAATAAAACAGCACGTGACCTTCAGCATGAATTACAATAGTCTTGTTTTATTTGGGGTTATATACAGTACGATTATGGCATCTGCACTGTGGGGGATATATGTTCATTTCTGGATCATAACTGCATGCACAGAGCTCGCTGCTGATGATGGTCCTGGGGGAGCTGGTCCCCACCCAGGGCACCATGAAGCACAGCGGCCGCATCTCCTTCTCGCCGCAGACCCCTTGGATCATGCCGGGCACCATCCGTGACAACATCGTCTTCGGCCTGGCGTACGACGAGTACCGCTACAGCAGCGTTATCAAGGCCTGCCAGCTGGAGGAGGTATGGCGCTCCGCTGCTCTGCCGCTCTGCGGCTCTACGGATATCACCCCATAACCCAGTCACACCGCAGCCACTGGCCACTATCCTGGGGTGGGTTTCCCGAAAGCGATCAATCTTAGTGAATAACGAACAAGATTATGTACTACTTATGAAAATAACGAGCGAGGTCTACGTGCTTTTCCCAAAACCCTTCGTTATTTCAGAAATAACGAACGATCTCTAAGTAG
>JAODKM010000001.1:7843771-7857132 GCA_026780845.1 Petrocephalus sullivani | reverse complement strand
TTTACACACCCAAAAAGTGCTGCGCCAACACTCGGCCCGACAGCATTTACACACCCAAAAAGTGCTGCGCCGACACTTGGCCCGACAGTATTTACACACTCAAAAAGTGCTGCGCCGACACTTGGCCCGACAGCATTTACACACCCAAAAAGTGCTGCGCCGACACTCGGCCTGACAGCATCTACACACCCAAAAAGTGCTGCGCCGACACTTGGCCTGACAGCATTTACACACCCAAAAAGTGCTGCGCCGACACTCGGCCTGACAGCATCTACACACCCATAAAGTGCTGCGCCGACACTCGGCCTGACAGTATTTACACACCCATAAAGTGCTGCGCCGACACTCGGCCTGATAGCATTTACACACCCAAAAACATCGGCGCTGATTGCAGACACAGCAAATTCTGAAAAATGAGTATCCTAGAAAATGGATAAACTGTTAAAGACTTTGCACACGCCTGTGCTCTGCTGCGCCTGCTGAACACGTGCATGACACGTGCCAGGAATCAGTCTGAGCTTACAAATGCGCGACAGTCATGTTACGGGTCGTGCTCATGGTGCTCAGACAGCGCTAATTTTTTAGAAAAAAGAAAAAATGCAAAGGTGGTAATGACTGTGAAGCGTGTGCATCTGCCAAGTCCCTGTAACATAGTCGCTGATTTCCTGCACAGTTAGGCAGGTGAGTTTCTCCATAAGGAGCCTTTACTTCTGAGCTGCGAGACCTTGGATCTACTTTCCACTATTAAAGCTAAGTAGTTAATGCACCTGTTTGAAGCTGATAGTCTTGGTTGCCGGAGTGGCCGCATATCTGCGGCCCTGGCTGGGGGGACCGTCACGTTCAGCCGCACTGCCGGCCTGTCACCGCTGCATTTCCCCGTAAGCCAGGTCCTGCTGAATGTCTGTGCCCTCAGGTGGGCGTGCTGGGCAGGACGGGCTCGGGCAAGAGCACGCTGCTGTCCGCACTGCTACGTCTAGCCTCCACTGACGGGGACATCTCCATCGACGGCGTCTCCTGGAACTCCGTGCCCCTGCAGACTTGGAGGAAGGCCTTTGGCGTTTTGCCGCAGGTGACATTTGCTTTCATTTAGCAGCCACTTTTGTCTGAAGCGACGTATAAGTGAGGAAAGCGGCGCATCACAAACGTAGAGCTGTCGAGGAGTCAACTATGCATAAGTGTAGATAGGCTGAGCTTCCAATAAATGCCCAGGTACAAGTGTAAGGTAGAGTACAGTACAGGTACAGTACTGGAACACAAGCGACACACCATCTTCCAGTAAAGCAAGAACCCAATAATGCTATTACTACATCAACAACCTCCCCCTCCCCCATTTAAAAATGAACAGATCACCTGACTCTCTCTGCACCACCCCACACCCCCATATTTACAGAAAGTTTTCATCCTGACGGGGTCGTTCCGGATGAATCTGGATCCACATGGTCGCCATGGTGAAGAGGAGCTCTGGAGAGTTGCAGAGCAGGTAGGCCAGAACCGCCCGTAAACTTCTTCCCAGCCTAGTTAACTATTCTTATTTATTTAGTGTGTGCAGTGTTTCTCAACCCAATCCTCAGAGACCCCCCCCCTAGTCAGCCCACATTTTTGCTCCATCTCAGCTCCCAGCACACCTGTACCAGGTATTCAGCGTTCCTGGTTGGCTGAGAGCTGGGGTGAAGCAAAAATGTGGACTGGCTGGAAGTCCCCGAAGGCTGGTTTGAGAAACATTTAGTGTCTTGATGTCTTGATACCAGTTTCATGCCTATAGCTAAACCTGAAGGGCGTCTGGGTTTCAGGTGGGCTTGAAGTCTGTCATTGAGCAGTTCCCTGACAAGCTGGACTTCCAGCTAGAAGAAGGCGGCTACGTGTTGAGCAACGGCCACAAGCAGCTGGTGTGCCTGGCCCGCTCCATCCTCAGCAAGGCCCGCATCCTGCTCCTGGACGAACCCAGCGCCTACCTGGACCCCATGTGAGTGCTCGCCCGGGCCTGACCCCAACCCGGGCCCCTGTTTACATTGCCCCCATCTTAAATGATGCTTGAAAGCTTCTGCTCAATTACAGCAATTAAGGATGTTTTTTTCCAGCCGAACCATCTCCTCACACACGACCCGTAACGTTCTCAGGGCTTAAGACAATAATCCCACAGACTGACTTAGCTAGCCAGAACGCAGAGCCGTAGCAGCGTTTGCAACGCTATGAGCAGAAGCAATAGTCTGTAAATGATAAAGAGCATGAAAAAGCATGAAAGACTCCATACACAGTGTACGTAAGCCTGCAGGGTTTGCCGTGAGCAGCCAGGCCCGCAGTGACGGCTGACTCTTCCTGCCCAGAACACTGCAGGTGCTGAGGAAGACCCTGAAGCTCTCCTTTTCCAACTGCACAGTCATGCTGTCTGAGCACCGCGTCGAGCCGCTTCTGGACTGCCAGTCCTTCCTGGTGGGTCTCCGTCGTCTGCTCCATCATCCGGTCTGCGCTCATGGCGGGTCCAGGACCAGCAGGCAAATTCAAGGGCCCCGTTTCGGGGTTGCAGCTAGGCAGACCCTCGAGGATATAGGCCCAGTGACAAGTAATTGACGAGTAAAGGTACAAATTAGTATTTTCTTTTGGACAGTGTCAGGACTGAGTTGAGAAACACTGGCTTAAGACAATCAAACACTAAGAATAATAGAAGAATAATAAGATCACACTTAAAATAGAGCAGAAAAGACGCTTCCAGAAGCCCATCTGATCAGGCAGGCAGTAGCTGGCCATCCTACTATGGCCTGGAAAGATGGCTGACACTCTGTCATGATTCTCTACCACCTGAACACCCCCCCCCCCCAAAGATGATAGAGGGCAGCTGCATTAAGGCATACGACTCCATCCAGAAGCTGCTGAACGAGACCATCCAGCTGAAGCAGGCCATCAGCCACTCCGAACGCCTCAGTCTCTTCCCCCTGTACCGGCACAACTCCAGCAAACACAAGCCGAAGGTCCCTATCAGCGCCCTGCGGGAGGAGGCAGAGGACGAGGTGCACGACACACGGCTCTGAGGCAGGGTCCTGGCGGACTCGGGGCGGCCTCCTCGTCCGCTCCACCCCCACATCACGGAAATATGACATCCGTCACCCATGCCCACTCTTTTTTGAGTGATTTTATAACTTTACTGTCCCAGTGGAAGCACTTAATTAAATGGCCAAAAATGTGGTTTCAAGTTAGAAAAGAAAATACTTCATTTACCCTCGTTGCAAAAGTGGGTGTTTTTCTACTGTGCTGTGTTGCTCTCCATAAGACACACAGACATATATATACAGGTGAGAGAAAGTTTGGGGTGAATGCACGGGGTCAGCCAGCTCCTCTGGAATGTTTAGGGGTTCACTCAGGACCCCACTGACGCCAGCATGCCACCAGCCACCCTTCCAATCACTGGCACAGAGGCCACAATCACAAAGCCACACACTGGCCAAATAGGATCGAGAGTTTATTTTATTCATGTTTCAATTCCAAGGAAAATTCTGTCCAAAGTCAACCATATGGATCCCATTGCTTATTAAATAAATATGTGAACAAGAGAATAGAGAGTGCAGCTCTTTAATGGTTGTGCTTGCAGAAAGCAGGACACTTCTTCGGGTTCCAGTGGATCACCATCACATCTCAACAACAAAACAGTTCAGTAAGTTATTCAGCAGAATGAGCAGTACGAGTGTAACATGGAAGAGTAGCAGGATCGACAAAGAAAACACCTCGGCTGGCTGTGAATTGGAACAGGGCTTTGAATTGAACTTTAAATGGTTTATTATGGCTTAGAATTGAAAGAAAATGTCCTGTATTATGCAAATACTTATTGCCACTTTCCATTCACTTTGAAACAAGTGAAAAAGTATGAACCCATTTTGTAGATTACAAACATGCAGCGGATGGACTGAAGAACAGAAACACCTACTGGCACATTAATATCAGGTAGCAGATACGGAGAGCAGGCTACAGTCCTCCGGGCTTTGATGACATCATCCCGAGAACCTTGTGTAGTGAGATCCTCTACCACACTTCTGAAAGAAAAGCCCCTGTTTCTTTCAGGGGTGTAGGAGGTGCTTTACACTCTGTGCTCCAGAAAGTTCCAGAAATTTTCAATTATATTCACATCTAATGACTCAGGGGGCTGGTATGTGTGCTCCTTACCCAGACTACACATCTTTGTCAATCACTTCCCAGCTTAATGCCCAGCTTTACGAATCCCAGTGTACACATTCCCAGCACTGGCTCGCAGAGGTGCTGACTCACTGCTGTGGTCTTTGTGAGGCCGCCCTTTAGTGCTCTGCGAGGTCAGATCTCTGCAGCTGACCACGGTTCCTCTTCGCGTCTGCGTTTTGTTTTTTATGTATTCTTGAAATGGTTTACTCTTGATTTACTATATTTGATAATTATACATTTTCTTCTGATCAATGCACCTGCAATTCAGCTCCGGCTGGAGCATCACGCATGAAGGTGCTCATTCTTGGGAATCCAGTAGCTAGCACACACACCACCAAAAGCTATCCAGTCTAATGCGACTTACTTTGTTATCAGCATTCCAAATTGTGATTTAGTCACTGCCTTTTCATGTGGTGTTCCCATTATTTCGTCCACCCTCTGTATGTACAGTATTATCAAAGTCTTAAGTTCTTTACAAGTATCTCACATAATTCACTAACCTATATACCATAAACTCCTAAATCATATTTACAAATATTTGGTAAAACCCTGATTAATTTCAACAGCATTTTAAATAACATTGGAACTATTTAAACATAGAGCACATTTATCTTTTAAAATACTTAATACCAAAAAGTGGCCTGTTTCTGCTTTGATCCAGAATATTTTTTGCTTTAAAGTAAATTTGTAAAATGTTATTGTCCGTTCAGTTTTGACTTCACCAAGATAAGAAAAGTATGGTCCCCAAGTTCACAATGCTACACAGAGTAACAAACATGGTAGAAGGCGGTGATGATCCTAACCCTATCATGTACAGAGACGGAGGGTTTGGACGTCAGCTTGTGGGTCTTGTTCCGATCATGCGCGTCCTGGGTGTTGCTGGGAGATACTTGCCTTGTTCTGCTGCTGGCTTGTGGGGGGGGGGGGGGTGAGTTTGGTCAGTTTGTTTCTCAGTGCGGAGGGCGCTGAGGATTTCACCGCCTGGCCAGCTTCCATTCTGCAGATGGAAAAGGCGGCGTACATGTCAAAAGCAGATCTTAAGCAGCTGGCTGTAGATTCCCCATCTACCTTTGGTGTTCCTGTCTGGGTTCACTATCTGAATTGGGGGCCACCTGGGAAATGAAGCCAAACAGACACCCAAAATCAGATCCAGTTGATACTATTCCCGTTAGCACTATAATTATAATTGTAATTTAACACACTACTGACAGAAAGATATCAATGCCACCTGTCATCACAAAGCCCTTCCACTCAGCTGAGGTCACAGACCTTTTGGCTGGGAATACTGTGCGTTCCCAAAAGCAATGTCTGCACAGCTGTAACACTACGTGTGTTCAGCGGCCTGTATCCATCCCGTTAAGCATGACTGTGATCGGCGGCCGGTCAGTGCGGACGCACGAGAGCACCGTGGACTCACCTGCAGGTGTCTGGCTCAGACTCGCTGGAACACATGGTCTGTGGTTCCTGCTTCAGGTCAGTATGGCCATGGGAGTACAGCGAGACCACCAGTACCGCCGCCTCTACGGGGCGCCCCCTGGTGGAACACATAGGTATTCAAACACACACACACACAGACAGGTGTCCGCTCAGGTAATCTTGTGAGAATATCCTGACAGCGTTAGCCTGCCCACTCCTGTTTCTTCACCTCAGTACACAATTTTCATTAAAGAGTCTCCTTTTCAAGCCTGAGCTGAACTACTGACACCTACTGTCCTAATGAAATTATGCTATATGTGCCATTTACACAATACATTGCAATTTGTTCAGTTCTTATTCAGTGTGCCCACAGAGCTTCCAATGACAGCCTTAAAAACTCTAAAACGGAACCACCAGCAACTGTCCCATATAACACACACAGCAGAAGGGTGTTTATGCAGCAATTAGCGAGACCCATGTTCCCGCGCCTGCTCTCGTTCACTGCGTGTTCCCATCTGGCCCATGTTCCCATGCCTGCTCTCGTTCACTGCGTGTTCCCGTCTGACCCATGTTCCCATGCCTGCTCTCATTCACTGCGTGTTCCCGTCTGGCCCATGTTCCCGCACCTGCTCTCATTCACTGCGTGTTCCCGCCCATGTTCACTGCATGTTGCTGTCCAGTACTACTTCCCATCCGGTTCCTGTTCCGTCTGGCACTGGTTCCCATCTGGTGGGTGTTTCCATCCGGGTTCTCGTTCAGTTTGTGTTCCCATTTGGAGCATAATCCCATTCAGTTTGTGTTCCCGTCCAGCATGAGTTCCTCTTCAGTTTGTGTCCCTATCCATATTCTCATTCAGTGTTCCCGTTTCGTTTCTATTCCCATTTGGTGCCTGTTCACATCTGGGATGTGTTCCCATCCGGCGTGTGCGTGATCCTGCCCGGTGTGTATTCCCATCCAGCTCATGCTTCTGTCCGGTTCGTATTCCCGTCCAGCACGTGTTCCTGTCCGGGGCGTGTTCCCATCTGGCACGCGATCCCATCCAGTGCATGAACCCATCCGGTGCGTGATCCCATCCAGCGTGTGTAACAGTGCGTGACCCTGCCTGGTGTGTATCCCCATCCAGCACGTGTTCCTGTCCGGTTCGTATTCCCTTCTGGCACGCGATCCCATCCGGTGCATAATCCCGGCAGTCGCGTGCCCCGTTTGGTTCCTGTTCCCGTCCAGAGAGAAAACGATGGAGCTGGAGAGTGGAAACCCTACCACATGGACAGAAAAGCCTTTCGGTTTCACCAGCCTGGAACCTCACCCAGGAAAGCCGAAGCTGAGATCACTGCTTGTCGGTGAGTAGAGGCCTAATTATAGTAAGGAAACTCATCAGCTCGTTGTTTTATCATCTTAAAAAAGCAGGAAGCTCACTTGAGGATGGCCTGGACCTGCTCTGGAATCACTGGCAGGAGAAGAACATCTGTGCTTCTAGAAGCACCTCTGGGGTCCTCAAGCTAGTGCCACATGGTGCAGCCCCAGGCCAGGGTTCTCCAAAGCAGGTCCAGAGTGGCGGAAACCAGAGCAGCGGGCAGAGCTATCAGCACTGTATGAAGTCAGCCCTAGCACCCCCATGACCCCCCCCAGCAAGCTTCCTGCACAGGTGTACAGCCAGCGGGCGGCCTGGTGACTCTGAGCCCCAGTGCAGCGGAAATGCAGTGGCGGCCCTGGCCTGTGAAGGCCAGAACCGGAGTTAACAGAAGTGTGACAGGATCACAGTGCCGCACGCTGCTGTATTAATTAATTATCAATATCAGTGCTTCCCAATCCAGTCCTTGGGGACCCATGGTCCACAATCCACATTTTTGCTTCCTCCCAGCTCCTGGAGCAAAAACATGGTCTGTCTGTGGGTCCGCAAGGACCAGATTGGGAAACACTGGTCTATTTTATTAAGAGCTGATGCATATCTCTGAACCGAGATACAAAAACAAGACACGGTGCCATATGAGCATTTATGGGGTTCATTGCAGAGGAAGTGATAACCTAGATTTTCCCAATCAGCCAAACTTGCCATCTCGGGCTTAGATCTGCAAGCTTCCTGCTGGGATGTTCTGCGCCCCACCATGTAACAGGAAGACACCTGTTACATGGGGTCCTCAGGGCTGCACATGTGGGACCAGTCCTCTCCGGTGCCTCTAATAGTGTTAACATACACAGTAGGGTGCAGCGACATTTACCGAGAGCAGGAAGCCCACAGAGCTTCCAACAACAGCCTTAAAAACTCTAAAACTGAAACACCAGCAGCTGTCCCATATAACACACACAGCAGAAGGGTGTTTATGCAGCAATTAGCGAGACATCTCTGCTGACAGCTGTGTAAGTGCAGTCGCCGCACTAAAGGGGCTAACAAATGAAATAAAAACCGCAGCACGATGTCACAGCCAAGTCCCACTGCTTGCTGCTTGTGCTATCAGGGATGAAAACATTGACATGAGTTCTCATTGACTATTACTGTGAAAAGGAGAAGACCAGTTCATATAGCAGTAACATGCTATTTTGGCAATGCTATTCTTTGTCATTAACAATCGTGACCAGCAGAGGGTGTACAACAACTGAATTAGGAAGAGGCCCTGGACCTGAGCACCTTACTCATGAATTCAATAGCAAGACTAAACTGTCTTTAGCTGCTACAATGTGAGAAACGGCAAAGAGCTCCTCATCTAACAAATAAAATCTCATATGGTTCAGAAGGCGTTAAAGAGGGACCAGAGAATAGCAAGTAAAAGTAAGACAATTGAGAAGATGGGGCCAACCAGTCCCTGCAGCAACTGGAGGTTAAAGGCAATGCTCAGGGGCCCACCTGTGAAATCACTCTTCCAACCACAGGATTTGAACCAACAACCTTCCCAATCCAAACCCACAAAGCCACACAGCACCCACTGTCAGAAGGGGTATTGCATACATTGTGTATATTATACAGTCCAGAATCGTATATGAATCTACCTGAATCTCGTAGTGTAGTGTTTTTAAGTTGACTTCTGTGTGGTGTTTATTATATGTTAAGTGAAGTCGCTGTGAGCAATTCACCACAGCAAATTCAGATTCTCATTCTAATGTAGGTGGTGGGAGGAATCTGTACATCTGTCAAGGTGATATTTGAACATAAAGTGTCTGAGCTGTTGGTGGTACGACCCACTGCGACAGCAAATCATCTTGTGACAGATGAACACAGATGCGTCATGATGTGCCAGTCAGAGCAGACCTTTCAGCTTCTCCGGGACACCTTCCTGATGGCCGTGAGCGCTCCTGACCTGAGAACCAGATGGCATCACCTTGAAGGTACAAGAGAAGCAGACAGCGTCACACATGCGGAGATGCCCCCCCCCCATACTTGGCCATTTTTATGCTGGAGGGTGAATCAGAATCAGAGGAGAGGAGGAGCAGGAGATGGAGAAAAACTGGCGTGTTCTTGTTTAATTATACCAGCCGCCCTCCCCTTATGCATAAAACATCATCACCCCCTGCAGTTGTTTCTCCAGTTCCCATCCCCTGGCTGCCCTCGCTGCCCTTGCCCTGAGACTGAGCAACCAGGGGGGTTGGGGGGGGTACAGTCTCTCCCTGCCACTGTCACACCAGGTCCACCTTCACACATCAACAGTTCTGTGCTACACAGGGGTAATTCCAGAGTTTTTTTAAGGTGGGTGGGGGGGCAAAAGAGGGGCAGACCTTATCATTATTAGATGGAAGTGAGAGGTCCCGGTGCCCACGAGGGGGGTGCCATCTCTCCCAATCACCCAGAGCCGCGCTGAAGAGTCAGTGTGGATCTGAACGTGAGGACCAGAGGGCGCTGTGGATGAAAACGTTAATGATGTTATGGTCAATTAACTGCCCACTCACTGAATTTACTGACACTGAAACGGAAGACACGGCTATGGGTACCATGCAGTGAGAGGCAGGATGATGATGATGATGATGGCATCTCGTAGCAAAATTGGGGTAAAACAGGTAATGGGTATGTACGGCTATCGTCCACCTCTGACATAAGGACCTTGCAGTTCAATAAAATGAAAAGTAATTGGGGGTCAAAAGCACTGCTCAGACTTGCCAGATTGTACTTATATGGACTAAAATCGAATTTTTGTCAAACTTTTCCATTTGTTCTGATCCCACCCACTGTCCTTGATTGGCTGGTATTAATGTGACACCACGGGATTGGTCAGCAGGACTAATTATGCAGTTACTGGCATGCTTTGCACCGCACCATGCCGCAGATTAAATAGTGTAAATGAATATGTGTATTTATGTATTTCTGTGAATAGTAAATGTCATAACCGTGTAATGTTTGCCGGGGAATGCGTGAGTGTCGTGTAAATTGTTGGCTTCCCAGTCTGTGCAGCTGCTAGTATTAAGCCAATAATGGCAGGTAATAAAGAGAGCAGCTTCCGTTTTAAAAGAGCTGCCATCTCCTTTATTAAAATGAGTCACTCATTTGCCACAATGCGCTACATCATTTGCACTCTGTACGAAGGTCTGCTGCAACGGAAAATTTCTGCATCTTCTAGACTTGTGGCGTGACAGAAAAAACAAGGCGGTAGCGATGTTTTACGTAGGTGACAGAATGTTCTCAGAGACGAGTTAGTTTTGTACAGCAGTATCATACAGAGCTGTGGTGTGAATGGCGGCCCCTCCTGGTGGTACGCGGGAGTGCGCTCACATGCAACACGAGGCCTAATCTCTGCGGGGATGACAGCCGAGACAAACCTCTAAGCCCTTGGATGCAGTGATGTGAGTGGCGTGGCTGAAGAGGGTATGGGGTCCGGGCCTGGGTTAGGGCGACCCAGAAGGCCGTGTACATACATGTCCAGCTGACCGCGTGCAGGCGTGACCGACCTGTAAGGGAAAGCCAGCAGACAATGCAGCACTTATTTAATCACAGACATTCTTATCTGGAACTGAATCAACACTGAAGGCTGACAACATACAAAATTATACAAAAAAATTGCTAAAAAATAATTCATACTCACAGTAACAATGGCTAAAAACGAAAACGGTTACCCTACATTTGAGATGGAGCCTTCTTGTTGCTATGGAAACCTCTATGGAAAGCATGACCTGGAATCTGCAACATGGAGCGTTTGTGCACAACAGAAGTGTGGAACGAGAACTCACAGCAATAACAGGCGTGCGGTGAGCCCCCGGCATCCAGCAGGGCCACGGCACACTTTGGGCTCCAGGAACCACATGCCAGGAACAGCAAAGTCTGCTCCCCGGTGGCAGGGCAGTTCACAGAAGAACTTGCCCGCATCTGGTGCACAGTACACCATGACAGGGGACAGTCAACGTCATTTATCTACCACAAACAAACAATACAACACCACTGCTAAGCTCTTCAGACCATCCACATCATTATTTACATGCTGTACACCTCACCATGAGCTTGAGGGTGAAGATTTATTACTTTTCATGTTTTTCTGCCGTGCTAATGGGGATACCTACCCGAAGAGGCAGTGGGAGACGGGGATGATGAAGGGGTAAATCCACATGTATCAGGGCCTTGGGAATTTGCCCCTGAAGCCAGCAGCAGCTTCACACAGTCTGGGAGAGGGTAGGATAGTTCACATTTAAAAGTGCAGGCACTTTTATCTGAAGCGACATAGTTCTACTGGACCATCCGCGTCTATATCTGGACTATTCAAAATTCAGCTTCATAAATCAGGACTTTGTTATGTTGGACTTCCTCTGCCACCCCCTGGAGGATGGGCTCCCCCTTTGACTCTTGCTCGAGGTTTCTTCCTAAGAAGGAGCTTTTCCTTGCCACTGTCACGTCTGCCTTACTCTCTGGGAGCAGGGACAATGTAAAGCGTTTTGAGACAGTGTAATGTTGTGAAATGCACCAAGCAAAAATAAACTGACTGATTGATTAACGTCGATTTTGAGAGACTAGAGCACTTGGTGGATGGGCGTATCGGTAAAATCGTTGGGCTGGCTCTGGCTTCTGTTCACAGGCATAGCATACTAGCCCACTGAGCCACACAGCATCCTACATGCGAGGCCTTATGTAGAAGACCCTGAGGAGGCCCACACTGATGTGCCAGGCAGAATCCCAGCTCAGAGGGAGCAAAAATGTGCACCATCTTGCAGGGAGCTGGAAGCTGGGAGGGAGCAAAAACGTGGTCCATCTGGGGTTCCCTGAGGACCGGGTTGAGAAACACTGTCCTAATTAAACTTACTTTAATCAAAAAGAAAACCAGGATCAGTTACTACATTCCTTGCCACATATGTGACAGTTCAAAAGGACATAGGATCAGATTGGGAAACGGTTCAAAAGGTCAAATACTGCAAAGCAGCACGTATTACACAGTAACAAATCAGTGCAGAAATTGAGATCTGAAAAGACGGCCACATTGTACGGGTTTATATTCCCCGTCTGGCCTGGACAGATGGCTGTGCATCGGCACGGAGACACAGGTGGCTTTTTGATCCACGTGTGTTTGCTGCAAGAGCCGAAATTAATCACCACCAGTGGAAGCAGATGATTCAAAGACTGCACCTCTGCCACTCACTGTAGTATTTGCTGCAAAGACGCCCCAGGTCTCTCTCCCGTACCGTGCTGGCAGTCCCAGAGAGATGCTAAGATATTTAATATCTCGGATATCTAAGTGAATACTTAGATATCACGTATACTCATTTATTTCTTAAACCAATGGTGCACTTTGGCAGAGTTGTGCTGTGACCACTTCAATTCAATTTATATTTATATGATGCCTTTCACAACAGTCAGCCCAAGGTGCTTTACATGGGTGTGTTGTGAAAGTTACTAGGGGTGCACGATTCAGAAAACCTCAGGATTCAATTCCATTTCAATTCTTGGACTCGTGATTCAATTCAAAACCGATTCTCAATTCAAAACAATTCACGATTCAAAACGTCCATTATTTTTTTATTTTCCATCAGTCTGATAGGAAATACAGCCCTGAGATAATAGTTAAAGTCGCATTACAAAAATATAAACTGTTGCAAATATAAACTACAAACCTTCAGCCTAAATTAAACAACTTATATTAACACGTTACTAGCTGAGCAGAAACCGGTATTGCGCCATCTGAAGTGACTGGCAGACTCCTATCCGGAAAACCAGTTAAACTCACGCCGTTACAAAATGGGAAATAAGAATCGATTTTGTGTCCTGTATGAATCAATTTTGAATCGGTAGAGATAGAATCGTGATTCTTTTGTGAATCGATTTTTTTGCACACCCCTAAAAGTTACTCACAAATCCAGACCTAGGTTTTGTTTCAACCAACCAGCTGAGACACATCTGTGACTGAATATTTATACTCAATAGGTTGGTTGAACTAAAACCTTGGTCTGGATTTATACTTTCTGGACTTGAACTTGTCTGTAATGGATGACTTTTGTGAGTAACTTCCCCAACACTGTCAAAACATTATAACATCATTAAAACAGAATAAAAGAAAAACAGCAAAAAGGGAAGACAAAAAAAGAAAGCAAGAAAGATGATCAACTGTCTGCTCAATCTGCCCAACCCCCCTGGGCATGCTAACATTACTGAGAAATGACGGGTGGGCCTGAGTGAGGTCAACGGCAAAGCCAACATCCATCACACAGCCCAGCAGCTTCCTTAGGATTTATTCTGAAGGACGAGGAGCATAAACTCATAAAGCTGAGGTCCTGTCTCTTAGCCACACAGGTACGAGTACTGAGAGCAGGAAAAGCCTTCATAGCTGGAATACAAGGAGCATAAACTCATAAAGCTGAGGTCCCGTCTCTTAGCCACA
>JAODKM010000001.1:7772977-7798639 GCA_026780845.1 Petrocephalus sullivani | reverse complement strand
CCACAACAAAAAAAAAACGAAAGAAATTTGTTGGTTTTCGTGTCAAACACCCCCCCCCCCCCCCCTTTATGTATTTGCGTTGTTTCCTGTACAGTTAAGGAGTTGGCTTTCAAATCGTTCCCTCGATAATTTTAATTGAATTGAGTCGTGTTCCACAGTTTAAAACCCAAATAACCCAAGGAATTGAACATCTCATATTAAGTGCTACACTGAACAGTGGCACTGGCCTGTGTTTGGGAGTTTAGTTGGAATTTAGGGTTAGAATTAATGTTTAGGTGTTACAGGTAGTGTCTGGGGTTAGGGTTAGGTTTTAAATACCTAACTATACTCCATCTGCAAATTGAAAATTCCGATAGAGTATAGTTATGAATTGAAATTGCACCCCTTGATTTATTTACTTATTGAACAAATACCTGTAATGTTTGTTTTAATTCAGCAGTTCATATATCAAATGCAAAGTTTCTCGGAGGTCATCATTCTGGACCAGTAAAGGGTGGATCTCCCCATACAGGTAGGGGATGGGTTATAGCTTCAAGGAGAGTTTAAGTATCTTGGGGTCTTGTTCACAAATGAGGGAGGAAGAGACCAGGAGACTGACAGACAGACCAGTACAGCATCAGTGGACATCCCGGAGAGGCTCAGCAGAGCCGCTGTTCCTCTAAATCAAAAGGAACCAGTTGCAATGATTTGGGAATCTATCAAGGATGCCACCCAGACGCCTCCCTGGGGAGGTGTTTTGGGCATGTCCAACTGGGAGGAGACCCCAGGGTAGTCCCAGGACATGCTGGAGAGATTATATCTCTCATCTGGCCTGGGATTGCTTTGGTATTCCCCCGGTGGAGCTGGAGGAGGTAACTGGTGAGAGGGAGGTCTGGGCATCCCTGCTTAGACTGGTGCCCCTGCAACCTGGTCTCAGATAAGTGGCAGGAAATGGGTGGATGGATGGATGGATGTTTCTCTTTTATTAATATATTTTCTTATAAATTTTATCACATAGTATGGGAGCTGTGTGGGGTCCTCATGTCAAAAGAATGACAACAGACACGTGTCACTGACAGAACCACACATGCTGGGCCTACATAATGCCAATCCATGTGGGGATGCAGGCAGAAGTTATAAGTTGGACCCGTGAGCCTGAACATGAGATGGTTACAGTGTTAGCCCTAAAATAATTTTATATAGTTTAATTAATTTACTTTACTTTGCAAAGTGTGCAAAGATATTTTAGTGTCATACAGTGCAGGCATGCAGTTCAAAAACATTTTTTAATAAAACTGATAATTCTGGTAGATTTTATATTCTTGACAACCAGCTACCAATATAAAATCACCCCAAATACTATGGTAATAATTTTTATTTAAGTGAGAATATCAGGGTGTACTTTCTGCATTATTTTTGATTTATTTGACTACATTTCCTCTGAGGATTTAGTCCAGTAATGAGAATCAGTTCACAACTGGAAAAACACAAAACTACAGAGCAGTGATATTGATTTTTTAAAGAACCCTCAAAAATGTCTTTAAAATGTCGGACTCTTTTAAAATTTAATAGATGTGGAGTTTTGACTGCAAGACCAACATGCATTTCTTTTACATATCTGTAAGGTAGGGGTAGGGAACATGATCCATGGAGAGCCGGTGCGGGTTTTTGGGATGACCTCTCAATCAGCCAATAAGAAAGCATTGGTTGTCAGCTCCTGTACTGGGGACCCAGTCTTACTGGCTGATTCAAAAGTCATCCCAAAAGCCCGCACCCACACTGGCTCTCCATGGATCAGGTTCCCTACCCCTGGCCTAGTGCATACTTCAGATTTTCCGCATATACTTTTGTGCACTTCTGGGTAGCAGTCGGGTCCTAATTTGAGGTAGCTCATCTGGGTTGTACTGTGGAATGTCTTGTTTCTTCAGTGTGATTACTGACTTCCCATGCTGTCAGGGGAGCATTGTAAACTCTGCATTTCAGTGGTGGCACCCTCTGAGGTATGCAGACCGAGGAGTAGGGTTGGGTACCGTTTCGGTTTCATTTGATACCGGTGCCAAATCGATACTTTTAAAACCGTGCCGGTTCCTAAACGGTACTTAACACGGTACTTTAAGAAAAACACACAGCAGACATTTCATTACATTATTAATGCATATTTAGATCCATGGGTTTATCGATTTGTAACTGAGATTTTATTAGATTAATCATATGTACATTAGATTCGATTTTATTACATTATTGATGTACATTCAGGTTTTTACCGATATGTTTTCTTAACTGTCAGGGCGTTATTGTTTATCACATGACATTACATACTCGCATGAACACGCTACCTTCAACTTGATGGCCACTGCTTCAGACTGCATCTGAAAATGTAAATTACGTGTTATCTAACTAAGACTGCGATTAAATGCATATCGGTAAAGTAAAATTCCTAACATTGTAGATTTCTCACGGTAATAATTATTCAGTTCATGCTGGCTCAGCAAGCATTTTGCTATTGAGCTAAATACATTATTTGTATACATTTTATATACGTTATACCCTATAAAACATGTCACTTTCAAGCTAAATATACGCTTATAATCAACAAGACATGACGCTACCGAGCTAAACATCAATAATACATCAATAATCTTATAAAATGTCGATTTATAATGGGTAAAACACATCGCTGATGAGCTAAATATTTATCTAATGAAACATGTCTATTGAGCTATCAAGCTAAAAGTAAACGATTTTGCAATAATAATGGATGAAAACTCACTTTTAAAACGCGGGTTTCCGCACCTGCATTGTGCCGTATGTGTCGCATGTGCTGGTAACAGTGAACACCACATATTTCAGTTGCACCGAAATTCACGGTGTCATTCACCGTTCACGTTGGCCCCAGTTATACACTAGAACCGAGTTTCAGTACCTAACCCTAATAATATTGCTGCTGTAAATGTAAATTGCATTGAAAGGCTGAGAGAGGTTTAAATTAATCAAGTTTTCACCAAACGTATGTCCGGCACAGCTCATGCGCGCCACCGCTTATAAGCGCGTGAAAGTACCGAAATTTGGCGCCGTTTGATTTGACATGAAGTGATAACCAGTAATACCAACATCATTCGGTCGGTACTTTTAAAAGTACCGACCTCGGTGCCCAACCCTAATTACTAGTGTCATCATAGCCCCAGAGAACAAATATTTCAGTCGACAGTTCAGGCATTTAAGTGGCACAGAAATTCGTGTTCTGTTTCGGTCCGGTACATACCGGTTATATAGGTACCGGTGCCGTATTGGCACCGGTTTTCGGTATCCAACCCTAGCGGGGAGTGACCAGATATCTGTAGCTGGGTACACCTATTTATCTAATCACTCTGATGGTTGCCATACAGAGTGGCTGCTGCTGTGGCAGAGTGGTATTAGTGTGTTATGAGGCTCATATTAAGGCATTTTCTGGGTCTCTTGTTTCTATGTATGCTCCAGCTGCGCTGAGTGATATCTCAGTGAGGGAGACATTTTATTTGCAACTTGTCCTGGTTGATTGGGTGCTCATGAGGTGACTTCCTCTGGTCATGGATGACTTCATTGTGACTCCTGCCACGGGCAGAGCTGGCTGTGAGAACTGTAGGACTCCACCGGTCTAGCGGCCATTTGGGCTGAACGATTTTAAGAAAATATTGAATTTCGATTTTTCCAACAGATATTGCGATTTCACTTGCAACTTTTTAACTCAGTATTCACGATATGTGTATAAAAAAACTGTAATTGAGCACAACCGTACATTGAAATCTGAACTGCGCTATACATTACTCCAAAGATAAGAATGGAAATATATTAATTGAATCGAAAATGTATTCATTCTAACAAAAATTACATTGAACATACACCTAAGAAACCATAGAACAATTGTCTACTCCAATTGGACTCCAGTACCGGTGGTGCAACGAATGATCACATTCTCGTGGGCAGATGCTGGAGGTTCCTATAGAGCTTGTTGCTACTCTGAGCAAGTGACATACCATCTGTGGTCTAGCAACTCACTTCCTGCTTACAGAGGAATTGAAGCATTGGATGGGCAACGACCTAATTGCACCCCCCTGTGCACCACCTAATTTCATTAAGATTGCACGGGTAGAGAACCAGCTGGGGGTAGGGAAGGCTGCAGGGATCGCCAAGGTGAACTTCTTCAGGATGGTGGTAAGACTGTCCTCCTGACATTACAAGCGGTCTTTGCTTCTATTTGGAAGACAGGTGTCATCCCAACTGACGGGAAAATGGGATTTGTCCCTATATGGATGGGGAAAGGTGATCGCCTGAATTGTAGCAACTACAGGGGATGACACTGCTCTGTGCTGGGCAAGATCCTTGCTAGGGTCATCCTTATCAGGAGCCGTGATCACTTGCTCACCTACCAGCGACCAAAGTAGTTTGATTTATACACCCAAGAAGTCTACCATCAACCAAATGCTAGCACTGAGGGTTCTCATTGAGTGCACATGTGAATATCAGCAGGGTTTCCTTGCAGCCTTTGTCTGTTTTCGTAAAGTGTTTTACTCGGTTGATCAAGCTGCTCTGTGAGACATCCTGAGACTTTGCAGCATCCCTCCAAAGTTGCTGGGCTTCTTAGCTGGGCTGTGCACTGATACTGTGATTGCTGTGTAGAGTAGAGGCAGAACTTCTGCATTCTTCCCTGTGGATTTTGGGGTTCACCAGTGGTGTGTTCTTTCTTCTACTCTGTTCATTGCTTATGTGGACTGGGTATTGGCAGGATTGTGGGGTCCAGCGGCTGTGGGGCATCTGTCAGTGAGGAAAGATTTACTGATCTTGACTTTGCAAATGATGCTATGGTCTTGATGCTCTGAGTCAATGGAGGCGTTGATCAGGGCTTTCAAGAGACTGATCAAGAAATCTGAGTGCCTGGGTTTGCGAGTGTCCTGAATCAAAACCAAGATCCAGGCCTTTATTGACTTCTTGGGCACAGCCGTCAGCACTGCGTTTGTTTCTGGAGAAGGTGTTGTCCTTCGCTTTGCTTAACTTGGCAGTTACATTCATGTGAAGTCAGTATTCAAATTTGCGAGAGCATGGGTGATTATGAGATCACTGGAAAGGGGTGTGTGGTGCTCCCTGTATTTTTGTAAGATGATGAAGGGTTTTAGAATCCTGCAGCCGGTTGCATGAAACACCAAGTTTTCCTCTTAGCTTAGCCAATAAAAGGTTCTGTCAGTTAAGGAAAAACCTTAAGGGATTTACTGCATTGGAGATTGTAAATATAAATAAATTCCGGAATTCCACTGGTGGTAACTTTGAAGTTACACGAAAATATGGGGAAAAGAGATAAAGCAGTCGAGCAAAAACTAAGCAGGTGAATTTATATTTTTATATCTCTGTTACTTTTAAATGCATTAATGAACACCTCTTTTTGCATGCCTCTAAATATTTCCGCATCTGAAAACTCGATCAATAACCTATATAGGCTACTTCTGTCACAGTCTTTTTGCTGGAGAAACTTTCCAGTACTAGCCAGATTCAATAATGAATTATAAACTTGTCGCAGCTGTATAAATAAAATCGACTGCCGGTCAAATCTATATTGCAAATCAATTGATTGTCATCAATCATATCCAGTCAGGGTGCTCTCTTCTCGGGATCAGTGTTCATTTTCAGAGTTAATTTTCTTCATTTAGGGCCATAAACTCGGCCATGTTGCGGTTAAGATACAGTTAGAGAAAGGGCTGGGATCCATTAAAGTTCCCTTAATGGTTACACAAAAGACCTTAAACAAAGTAAGGAAAACAACTTAAGGAATCTCTAACTAGGGCTGGACGATCTCAGATTGCGACCTCCTCACGGTCTTATGGCACATGCGCAGTAATCACCAGGGCTTCAGATAAGTGGCGAAACATTCAGCCGGACACCAGCTTTTCAGTGCAATACAGACTTTTGCTTACGCCCACAATTTGCCAAGCAGATTAGTACACCTGAAATATTAATGAGATGCGTGTTGTGATGCCCAGTAGTTAGTAATCTTCACAAATTTTGCGTATCCTTATGTTTATTAAGTCCGGTTAGCACAGCACGCCACATTCTACATTTTTGGTAATCCATGTGCGTGCTCCCCAACCTGACCTGACAGCCATTCTCTGCTTCCGCACCTCTCTAGTAAATTATGAATTTCGTTTTCATTTTTGATGTCTAGTGTTAGTAATACACATAACGTTTACATACAGTATTTTGCATCAATTTAAGTCAATATTGATGTAGGTACTAACAGACGATTCTTCTTGTAAATAGTCATAAAGTTAAGGTATCGATACTGTACTGTAAGTAAATGTAGTTTGTTCCCTTATGGTTTTTTTTAAAACATTCTTTCTCTAGCTCTGTTGTAAGAATACCGTACGATCTATAATACTGTATATAGAAATCAAAACATTTTTATGTTATCGGTAAAGCTCCTGGTCAACAGTAGATTGTTTTTTGAGGGCTAGAAGTTATATGTGGATTTTCGACTACACGGGGGTTCTGCACCCCTAACCCCTGCATTGTTCAAGGGTCAATCTGTAATTCTTTTCCCCCAATTATATCTTTAAAAAGTTAGAGAAATAGACAATACACAATCCAATAACACTGTTATTCTAAGAAAAAAAATGCCTGAGGTTATTTGCCAGGCATTTGCCAGCCAGCTATTTACCATTAGCATGCACTTACTGAACTAGTTAGGGAGGGACTTGGATCTGAGCTGGGGTGCGGCTGGACCTACTGGCTTTGCAATGAGCACCCTCTCAAAATTTGGGAGGGCATTGCCTACTCCTGATCACTTCTCGAACTAGCCATGGCATTTGCATATTGTTTCTTCTCCTTTCTGATGGTTTTCTGTCTCCCGTTTAAACTCTCGCAACTCTTGCTTTGTGTCGTATCACTTTCTTCATTCAGTAGCTTCTTTGCCTATGAGATGATTATTACTGAGTGACACCTAAAGAGGGAAAAACCATGCAAAATAACTTCTTCATATCCTGCTTGTCTAATTGTAGAAGGGGGAATGTTTAAACCATGCTTTTTGCGGCATAAAGATAACACTTGTTGGGGAAAAAACCCTCAGGAAGAATAACATCAAAGCAAAGAAGGACATTGCTAGGGGCATCAGAGGATGAGGCCATCATTTAGGTTTAGGTTTATCCTAGTCAGGCTGATTCATGCCGCACAAAGAGACTACAGTCTGCTGCTTTGTGTGTTTTTCACCACGCCGTTTTCTGTCTCTCTCTCTCCTCTCTTGTTTTCTTACAGGGTGGTTCAATTTTGACACAACCGCTTCATATGGCAGTGACAAACTAGAACAACCCCAAGCCCAGGGACACAATTCTGCCGCTAGTGGGGGTCGGGGTGGGGGAGGCGTTAGCGGCGCCTTGTTTGTGGGCAGACGTAGTCCGGAAGTGGGCACCAGCCAGTCCCCTGATGCACTCACTTTGTTGGCTGACTTAGCCCTTAGTGCTAGTGGTGATAAACTCCTACAGGGCCTCAGCCCAGTTCTTGGAGCAAAGCTGGCCCCTGGGGGGCACAATTGTGGCACCAGGACAGATGATGACACCGTGGCCGGATCTGTTCTTCACTCCTTGCTGGGACATCCGTTGCCCAAGCGTAGGCCTGGGCGCACTAAAAGGAACCTCCCCATCAAATCCCCATCCCCCAGGGGTGTGGTTGTGACTGGAGAGCTGGTTTTGGTCGTTTCTAAAGAGCACTCTTACTCACTGCCCCCCTCCTGTCTGCTGTTGGGTGTGTCAGGTGTGTCTTCACAGGTTCCCTCCCCAGTCCCATCAGGTCAGACAGACAACCACTGCAGCAACTCCCCCGTTATCGCTGAGAAGAGTGGCACCTCCCCATGTCAAGAGAAGAGAAGCGCACAGGAAATGCAGCGTCTACCAGCGGAGAGCTCACACTGCAGTTCCAAGGGAAGGAGGAGATCTCAGTGCTGGAGAAGAGTGGTGGACGTTGATGGCTTGCTACATGTTACACGACTGTGGAAGGAAAAATATGAGTTTTGTCTAGACAGCAAGTATACCAATGACCCCTTGGATAAAGCAGTGACACGAGCTCTTCACGGGTATGTACAGTGCTCTGAACATCAAATTGTTTGTGGTCAATGTCAGTTAAATTCATGTATGTGCATCTATGTGAGTAAATATATCTGTTTGTGTATATGTATAAATTCTAAATCTCAACACTATATCCAACAGAAGTTTTCAAAGCTGACTTGAGTCAGTTAATATCAGTGTTAGTTGCTCAATGACAGTGTTAGAAGTAGTTTTGTGTATGTAGAATGGATATTTAGTGTTTTTCTAATACTTGCTTACAGAGTATTGTGTTTTCATGAATTTTGTTCCCTTTGACAGACCATGGGATTCCAGCATTGAGGAGAACATTGAGCAGGTTCACCTCATTCTTCATATGTGGATTGGTCTGTTCTATAGTAAGTCAACCACCAGGTACTTTCAAACAGACCCAGATGGAGAGGTTTTAAGAGGACCTAGCCCTGACAAAGGCCTTTATGCAGCAGAGGCTATTTTGGAATCTGGGTTAACCGGACTCACAGAGGACTTTCACACAACAGAACCTGAGCCTTTGGACCTGAGAGAGGGAAGGAAAATATCAGAAGAGCCCTTAAGTGCAAATACAGAGCATTTAGACCTCTCTCAGAACCAATTAGATGTATTAGACCTTAGTGTTCCAAAATATGGTAGAGAAGTGACGTTTCGTGTAGCCAGTGAGACAGAAAGCTCAATATCTCTCCACAAACCTGATAAGCTGATTGACCTGGCCAGCACAGATCCAGCCAACAGAAGCATGGTTGCATCTTTTCATCACAAGGTGAGATACACTTTTGATTAATCAAGTTTTTCCAAGTCAGCAAAAAAATAAGTATCTCTTATGAAACATCTTTGTAATTTTTTTCCTATAGGAACATAGAGGCAGTGTTGATAGCATTCTGGATGAAGAGCTTGAGGAAAGCAGTGGCAACAGCAGTGATTTCCAGGATGCCTGCGGAGTTGAATTGCAAGACTTAAATGAACCTCTTCAAAATGACTTGGTCTATGATGATCTGTGTAGTCATACAGAACATATGTACATTTCCAGAGGAAAAGTCTTAAAAACAACATGTGAAGGACAACGGGCAAGGGGAGGTGCAACGATGGTGGCTAGTCAGTTACCTGACAAATTTGGAGGCTGTGCGGATAGTCTTGGGAAAAAATGTGCCACATACTTACAGCCATGCAAATTTACCAGTCATAGTTTTATACCCGATGTGATTATGCCACGACTTGTTGTTGCTGACAGTAATTTACTAGGAGGCACAACCAATAAGGATGGCATTAATAACTGTAATGTCTCTGTGCCTGCAGCAGTGCATGAAGGGAAGGATCACATTGCTGAAGAGAGTGTTGTAAGTCCTGATAGAACTGATTTCGAAGCAGGCAAGGACACTGAGATTCACTCAGCCTTACTTGACCAAAGCAAACAAGAGGCAGAGCTGCCACCCTGTGATGGTCATAACTCCAGTGTAGTTGTAGACTTGGTAGAATGCAACACTAGCAACCAAAGCCTTGTCCCTGCCCTGTGGACAGATATCGATGATGTCAATAACAGTGGACGGGATTTCAGCAATGCAGCTGCCTCTAAGAAGAGCAAAACCCCAACTCCAACATTGGATAACTTACCTTGTGAACCTGAATCTTGTAAGTTTGATAGCAATACACTCTCAAACAAATTATGGAGTAGTCATGAGGAAACTCACACTAGCAATGAGTGCACATCCATGGGAGATTTGGTTGCAAAAGAAGTTCCGAACAGTTCTCCATCATTCCAGCAAGCTGTTACAGATATTCCGACATGTGTCTTTGATGCCTCTCTTCAAAATGTTGACAACAAGCCCAGTCCTGATAGCACTTCTGAACCCAATGTATCCAATATTGATAGAGACATGGAAAATGCCTTGCTCGGTCATAACACTTCTGATGTTCTCTGCGGTAAATCACCTACACAGGTGTCACAAGAGGGTAGATCTTTATCTCCATTCCACAGTCCTAGTACATCACACCCCAGCAACAGCTATAGGACAACTGACCAGAGTATGCCTACGTCAACCTCTCAAGAGCATCCCTGTTTGAACAGCAATTGTAACCTGGATGAAAACCCGCAACATAATGATGGGGCATCTGATTCCATGAGCAACTTCATGGTCACACCGGATTCATTACACAGTAGCAGTGGATCTGCTGTTAAAAGGAGTTACAACCTTCTTGATAACTCACACCATGGACATACTTTGGAGTCCTTAATGCCAAATCCTTCTACGTCAAATCATCCATGTAGTGAAGCCAGTAATGCAGGAAATAGTCCAGAAAATTGGAAATCATCTCTCAAAGGCAGGTCCAGTACCCCCAAATTGCAGCTCTCCTCCAGTCCTGGCAGAACTTCGAATTCATCAGCAATGTTGCAGTCACCCTCAAACGACACCGAAGGGTCCACTAATAATCTGACCCAGTGCCACTACACGGTCTGTTCTGATAGCAAGCACAAACAAACAGAGGAATCAGAGATTTCCTTTGCATTTGAAAAAGATGTAACCTGTGTGATAGACCAGTGCAGTGATAAATCAAGAAACTCCATAGATTGCGTGTTGGGCAAGGTTCAGGATGAGTCTCATTCAGGTGCTAAGGATTCAGCAAAGTATGTGCCATATGATGACCCTGAACTCTATGATGATGGCAAAAATATGCCTATAGACCATAGTCAAAGTAGGTTGCATTCAGACCTTAATATTTCAGTTGAAACTTCACCACAAGCGGATTTTGTATCCTGTCCCTCAAAAATATCAGATAACTCCCACAATTTACCCGAAGAGAACCTCAAAACAAATGATCACCCTCATGCCATCAGATCCTCCCTCTATTCAGAAATGTCGAAACCCGTTAATTCTGACTCTAACTTGTGTGGCAGTCATTTGTCTCAGGACCTGCACCCATTTGTGGCTGTGAAGCCCTCTAATAATCAGGAGTGCAGTACAGAAGACAACACTCTAGCCCCGAGTAGAGTAGCTCAACACACTGTTAGCATGGATAACAAAGAAGTTCTCAATGTTAAGTCAGCTACAGCAGAAGAAATGAGGAAAGTTGATGATGAAGACTATAATATTCGGCTGGAGAGAGAAAGTTTGAGCTTGAACAGGTTCCCTGGTGAAGAGAGTGGGAATGAGGACATCACCCACTATGCCCACTGTATCTCAGATCCTTACCTCTCTATGAAAACTAGCAACCATAGCCTTGATTGCAAAATAAGGAAATGCTCTGGCTCTGTCTACAAAAAAGTAATAACGGATGATCAGACTGATCGGGAATTTTTGGACAATAGACAAAAAATTAACAATGAACTAATTTCTTATAAAAAGAAAATATTGCAAAGAATCTCCGACTCACCTGCCACATGTTACACTGGAAGCTGTATACCAGAAACAGATTGGACAAACTATTGTAAGAGGATGGAGACACTGAAGCTAAGTAATCAACCTGTCAAAGAAGACCACAACAGCCCATCCCACACAGCATCGCCTATCATCACGGTGTTTGATCACAAGGGAAACCGAATGACTTACGAAAATTATCCCATTGTGAAACCTATGCCAAGTGGACATGTCAGGATGATTCGGAATTCCAGCAGTTACCTGCACAACTTTCAACAGAAGTGGGAGGAACTACACCTTGCAAGGCCTGACATCACTCAGGATACCATGGACACAGAGTATCTCATCTTCTCTGAAAAAATGAACCAGATTATCAAAAGTAATCAGAAGACCAGCAGCCCCAGCAGGTCTACCCGTTATACCTGGAGGAAGCAGACCATGTCTGACGTGGATGCTGTGTCTCAGAATTCTGCTGTGGGTGTACATGTTTCAAAGGAGCTCCAGAGCGCACGGTTACCTCTCAGAAGGTGGAAAATGAAGGTGGACCTAACAGACACAGCACGGTCAAGAAAGTGGGAGGCTGTCTCCTCCCTGCCTTGTGAGCAGCCATTGTCCTTGCGGAGATTGTCACACCTGGATTGCAAGGGTGATACCCATCCTGTGGTCTCAGACATCACTACTGAATGTTCCTCATCATACCACATAATGATGAATGACATCTGCTCAGGAAGAAAGTTTCTGCAGCATACCAGCAGGCCCAAGAATGACAGTGCTTTGCCAATGTGTGGAGCAAGAGAACACATGAGTATTTTTGAACAAATGCAAGAGGAAACCTTCAAGGATATGCAGGAAAAGATCAATGCTGCAGTCCGGCTGTCCTCCAAGACAAAATTCAGGTTCTACATTCTGGTGACTTCAGATGATTATTTCTTTGAACAGACAAAGGTGAATGTGTTAACATGCTTCATGCTTTTATTTATGAAGGAGGTGATTGTTTTGGTAGTTGTGGCACTGAAGGCATGATGAACCGAAGCCACCAAATATGAAAAGTGGAGGGTTTTCATTGTGCAACTATTTCATTGTCTGATGGCAAATTTCTATATGTAATGTACAATTTATGCCTCCTGCTACTTTTGTAGTACTGTTCTATAAGTATACCACAGGACAATGTTGTTTGCATAAATGTACATGTGTTTGTTGATGAGCCAATTTAATTATTCCGGGCCCTGCAGGAGCTCTTGGTTGCAGAAGGCCATGACAGCGTTGAGCCCGAGAAGTTCGATCTGGAGGGCCAGAGATCCTCACTGCTTCTCATCATCCTGAGGAATGAGGATATTGCTGAGCACATCTGCATGGTAAGATGGGGATTGGCCATGAGGATATAGAACCACAGGGGACAAGATAGAGGATCAGAGAGTCCTTGCTGTGGTCAAATTTAGAGCTGGTTAAACCCTTCTTACTTCTTACACCCCCCCCCCACAACGATCAGGGCCTAGGCACACTTGTCATCACCATGTGACTTTTTTCTGTTGAACAGAAACCACTATTGCGCAGCACTGGAATTCATGATTTATGAGTGCGAGCAGTTAGAGCAGTTAGAGCAGTGAGAGTAGTTAGAGCAGTTAGAGTAGTGAGAGCAGTTAGAGCAGTTAGAGCAGTGAGAGTAGTTAGAGTAGTTAGAGCAGTGAGAGTAGTTAGAGCAGTGAGAGTAGTTAGAGCAGTGAGAGTAGTTAGAGCAGTTAGAGTAGTGAGGCAACATGGCAGAGAGAAAGAGAATTAGAGCCAAGAGCAGTGTGTGCCTTTGTTTAGTTATTTGCACTTTAATTTTCACAAATAACTGCACTCTATAAAGTAGATTAATGTAATCAAAGGGAGATTTTTTTTCTTATTGTTGTTTCTAAATAAGTAACTTGAAAAGAGCAATTTAAGTTTTAAAACATTTGTTTTACAATAATTTATGCAGTTTTCACATTTCTAAATTTAGAAATTTACAATAATAAAAAACGTTTTACATTTTAAAAACTTTGCTAAAAATCTGCCCTGAGTTTTAACATGCATATAATGAACTAATTAAATGTGGAGTGCAGAAATCACAAAATAATTTGGTGGATATGAAAATTAAATCCGATCTAGCATATTGGTGAGGCATTACTGTCCCCTACATAGTGCATAAACTGCTTCTGTAAGTAAAAAGTATTGGTATCGGTATTGGTGATATTGGCCCTGTGTTTACTTGGTATCGGATTGCACACCACTACTTCACACCCAAGCTTCCTCTCGTGGAGAGCAAGGTTGGGGGAGGTGAGAAGAGAATTTCCCCACGGGGATCAATAAAATATCAATTAAATTTTATTATTAATTCCACTGTTACAGACTTCACAAACACTATATATCACTAACACTACCCACTGAATCAGAACTGTGGACTCAATAGGTCCAAACCACTGGTGAAACTCAATTATACCCTATCACAATTGCACGTAGAGCTATATGGTTCCAGTGAGTGAACTAGTAAATTTGATTTATCCACTCTAAGTACTCTGCATAAAAAAGACTGGGATTCAACTAGCTGACATTTCATCTGCCGTTTCTTCAAGTCAGTGATTTATTTAAGGGATTTTATAATAAAGGAAGATCTTGGCTAACAGGCTAATACAACATTATTCTTAATAGAACGTATGATCATTTTCCTTGAGATCATAATGCAATGCTTGGCAATATTAAGGTATGTGCTGGAGTGGACTGAGGCTTAACTTATTTTTTAATTATTGATCCGTGGGGAAATTGTCTTCTCACCTCCCCCAACCTTGCCGTGAAGGGCAGCCACCTCGTGCAGCACCCAGGGAACTGGGGCTTAAGAGCCTTGCTCAAGGGCCCACAGACATGCCGAGGCTGGGCTTGAACCGGTGACCTTCCAATCCTAGGCACAGAGCTTAATCCGCTGAGCCACACTCTGCCCCCAACACTAACATGTAACAATTTAAATCCATTTGAAATGTCTCCTCTTCAGTGACCTAAATATGTAATTTAGCATGAACAATACTTAACTTTTTTCTGCATTGGTATCATTTCCGTACAAGGTTAAAATTTTGGCATCATGACAATACTACCGTAGACCAAAGTGATCCTTTGCTGCCATGTTTGTGAAAAATGTATTACTACCCAACCTGTACACATAATTTATCGTAACAGTTTTGCAGGAAAAAAAATTATGCTATCTGTACAACCTACCAGATCCGTTCCTTCCAAGTTCCAGTTGTATAATTGACATCATGTCTGTGTTCCGTGCTTGGACACGGTTGGCGATCACACTAGATACGTGCCGTGCCCGAGTCTGACTAACTGTGCTCCGCCCACTTCTTTAAGTGTACCCTGCCCACATACAGTACAGAGAGATCACACTTGTCAAACGAATTGAACCGAGGGTGGCAAACCTGCTTGGGCACGATGTGTATTGGTGTGAGTACACAATGAATGCCTAGTTTGGGTTTCATTCTTCAGCTTTATCAGCCTAACAGAATTTATATTGTGGGTCAGTATGCACTAGTGTCATTAAATCAAAGAGCAGAAGAATTTGACACTGGGTGGTGTCACCAATTTATTTCAGATTCCACGGCTGCTGGAGCTTAAGAGATCAGCCAGCGTGCTGTTCGCTGGGATTGACCAACCTGACGACATCCTTAACCTCACGCACCAGGAGCTCTTCAGCACAGGGGGATTTGTGGTGTGCAACACAGATGTCCTGTGCTCCTTGACACTGGGTAGGGACGCAGACTGGAACCCAGATAAGGCCCAAACCGTTTAGTCACTTTTAGGGCAATGAGGGAAACCAAGGGAGAATGAGGGATGATTGGAAAGATTTTCAAAAAGTACTTAATTGCAACACCAAAAATCTATAGTAATAGGTAACTGATAAAAGTAACATTTCTATGTTGGCTGTGATTGGTCATGGCTGCAGAGGTCCTTAGACCGTGCATTATCCTGTCCATGATGTGACTGCAGTGTGTGATCCTTGTGACCTTACTATGCATGGCTATCAATGTACCTTAAACTCCCATCGATCAGACAACACGAAGAGGCTGGCCTGGGCCCTGGAGGAGCTGAGCAGAAAGGGGAAGTGGGTGTGGCTTCTCCACTACCGGGACAACCGCTTGCTGAAGGAGAAAGCCAGGTACATGGGGTCGTTTGCACCTTCATCTGTGTGAGGACCTAAGCCGGAAGACGGTTACAGGAACCGTTTCTGTCCATAGGCTGAGTACAGAAGGCCGGGACAGGAAGCAGTTCCTGGATTCCTGCCAAGAGGCCGGCCTGGTGGAGACCGTTCCATATCACAGCTGTGACATCCTGTCACAGGATCGACCAGATTATCTTCAATGCATGATTCAGTTACAGGCTCAGCATATCACAGCCCGGTTCACCATCTTCATCACAGGTAACGGTCATGGGATCTCTTTTACTCTGTCTCTCTAACACAAGTCAGTAGTGAGTGGGCCAGCTCTTTCTCCGTTTCCCATTTTATTGCAATGAATATGAATTTCAGAGCTAACAAATTTCAGCGCAAACATCTTAAAAGTGGCATGTGTAAGCAGTGCTGTGGTTTATCCTCATGTAGGCTTACTGCAGAAATGCGCCACCTAGTGGTGCAGGTGTCTAGCTGGGTTGTGTGACTGGTTCACTTTTTTCCCCTCTTTGCAGATGTACCCGATGATAATTTTGAGAACTATGGAATTTTCGTGATGGATGTTGACACCTTTCTACGGATTTCTAGGAGAATGTCAACACTTACAGTTTTATGAATAGTTTGAAGCAAGAGTTTAATCTTGGGTTGGCAGTTACGTGATGGCGTAGTCATGTTAATATGTACATATTTCTGATACATTGTTGTTGATATATCTTTCCTGTTGGAAATCATCTGAGAGCATCTCAGTAGCAATAATTAACCAAGTGAGTTGAAATGGGTTATTTTTAATGCATCGTTCTGGAATAAGTCCACCACCCACCAGTATGGATACAACAGAATTCTTATCAGCATTTAGCTGGTGTCCTGGTGGACAGAGCTGTTTATAAAATGGTTGTATAATTTAGGGCTGCCATCCGCACAAAACTTCTCGGCCCATGATTCTTAAACCTCTGTAAGTTATTATATTTACAGAAGTTTTTCTACACTGCCCGATTCACAGACGTCTATTTTCTGGGTTGTCAGAAGTTATAATTGTGGTACAGGTTTGCCTTTTGTAAATCTTTTCCAAAACTAATAAAAGCATTTTACAGTCAAGACCAGGATTTAATGTAAATGGAACCTGGAGCTCTCGCAAGAGCGCTGAACATGGCCATGCTGATTTGAGGGAAAGATTAGCAAAATCACTTACTTTCCAAATGCCTACAAGCCAAGCACAGAAGGAAAAGAAAATATTTAACAGGCTGACGTTTCCACCTATTACTTTTCATATTTATTTCCATATTAAAGGCTCATACATGACTGACTGCAACAGTTTGGTCCTTGGTCAGAAGCTGTTGGCCTAGCCTGCCCCCCCATTGGGCGCTTGACTCTACTGCACTTTTTGAAGTTCACACAACTATGAACAGCTCCAGTGTTACTCTAACATTTTGCATCCAGCACTAACAACATATCAATCCAGGTCGTAGTAGCAAGGACAGAGGCGGCTAATATTTCTCCCTCATTTCTTTGTAGTTCTGGTAAAGCTCCCAAACCGATTTCCTCAAATTACCTCCCAGCACCTTCATGTACACCTGGCCGCTTTTATTTCAGTTTTGTACAGAATTTACCAAATGTAAAAATACTATTTATTAGTGCTGAATAATCCTCTTCATAACCAGTTGGTTAAAATTTTGGCATACTGACAGAACATTTTTTCCTGGGGGGAAAAAAATGGTTACATGATGCTGGGAAAAACAAAAAAAAAAAAAAAAGACTGGGCATTTACAATGGCAGCCCAATGCTTGTCAAAGTGTAATTATAAAAAGCAGCCCCCAGCCCAAAATACCAACATCCTCAGCTTCCATAATGGGCAAAACATATACTTGGATCATGAGCCAGCACTGTGTAAGATTGCGTTTGTTTAGATATCTGCTAAATTGGGCGAGAACTCAATTCCACTACTGGTCACCGGCGTCACCAAAGATGTCATTCTTCTTGCGTTCCATTTCGGCAAAGTCGAATTCTGTGCCCATCATGCGCTTGTAGATGTCCTTGATGTCATCGCAGGTTGTCTCAAAGTGTGTGGTGGCATCATACGAACGGGAGATGAAGATCTACAAGAAGGGGGGGGGAGTGTATTGCATAAAAACAAACACTGCTTTCATTTTTCAAGTTTCTCACCCAGCCCAAATAAACCATGCCCTTAATTCAGATGGATTATCATTAATTAAATCCAGGCTAGTCATTTCCTCTAACAGCACAACTGTTTAAGATTCATCAATAACCTCCAGGCAGTGTTACACTTGGGGACGTTTAACAAGCTTACTCAAATCTTTATTACTCACCTGGCTCTCAGCACCCATGTCAGTTGGCCTATACTGATCACTGATGCTCACAAACCTTCATTGGGTGGGGGGTGAAATTACTCAAAATTAGTGATCAAGGCATGACTCACAAGAGCATCCATGTACATGTATACACTACCAAAATGTCATACTCAAAGCTCACTCTAACATGCAAAGGAACATACTTCTGCTCCACAGGCTCCAGAAGGTCCAGGGCTGGTTTAATCTCCTTCTCGGGATCTCCGGTCTCCACTGTGGTGCTGACTATGGCCACGTACTTTCCCTGTGCGGCCACGTTGTGAGCGTAGGAGATCATGCACACGTAGATATCTGCAGACAGACAAGCATGTTCCTATGGGTGCCAGCCGTGTCATATAGTTGCACCACTCCTACAACATCCCTTCCTCTTGAACCCACCATGCTTCCTGTTGACTTGGTTCTGGGGGATGATGATCTGGCAGGAGTTGGCATCGCTGGTATTCTTGATAGGGTGGTTCATGATGCAGATGACACGGATCACCTGACCCACCTTGCTGACTTTGTCCATGATGTAGCTTGGGTCACAAATCAGTTGCTTACAGCGAGCGATCTAAATTGAAGAACAGGACAAACATCTATCCCTTCCCTTAAAAATATTTAATGTGCCAGTCCTGCAGGAGTAGTCAAAGTTTGTTGCTCAAGCTAATCAACTCTGACACCTGACAAATTGTGTGGTTTATTATAAGTTGCTGGCTAAGTTTTTGCAGCTACACGAAGTCTGCAGGAATCGTGTCTCTGCGTCAATGTCTAAAGGTGAATATGGAATTATCCACTTCGTCATCCTGCCATGACTTCGGCTCTTTTGGCACAGCTCTGTAGCATGGAAAGCCTGGCACAGAAAGTGGCTCTTACCTCGCCCTCAGACTTCACGCCGACAACCCGCCCGTTCTCCATGACAATCTCTTCTATGGGCTTGTTCAACATGTAGGTCCCTCCATAAATGGCACTTAGTCTATTGGGGGGCGGGGAGGGAGAAGGCTAGACTCAGTCATTGGCTGTAGCCAGTAGTCATAAACGTGAGTCGGAGAGAGCCGCACCTGGCAAAACCCTGGGGCAGCTCCCCCAGGCCATAAAGTGGGTACAGGTACGGGCTCTTGCCATATCTGGCCAGGGATTCACTGTACAGCTTGATCCTGTTTATTGTGTCTAGGCACGGCTGGTCCAGATAGCTTCATGGACAAAAAGAAAGCGATAATGATTAAGGCCTTGAAAAGGTATAAACGGCTACAGCAACTGGTTTTTAACTACTTGCGATTATCTTACACACATGCATAAAATTAAAACTCTTAGGTAAATTTACTGCAGGAAGAAACCAGAGTTCTCAGAAGAAACCCATGTGACATGGAGGTGGGATTCAAACCCACTTAGGGTCAGCCCGACGTTAGGATGGGTTGGAGGCCCAAAGGTGATATGCTGGCTACAGGATTAAAACCCACAACATTCCACACAGACACAGATCCCCCTACCTACTGAACTACATCTCTAACACCGGCTAGGCTAAGTTTGACACAAATACTTTTGTGTTCATATATATTTTGAGAAAAACACTGTACTAATCATGCAGCAATGTCACTCACTCATCTGTCCTGTAGAGGGCCAGGGCATGGCCAGTGAAGTCGATAACATCCTGACCCAGGTCAAACTTCTTGTAAACGTCACGCATGGTCGTCTTCGCTGGGTCAACACCTTCCATTGTTTTGGGATCATTTTCATCGAAATTGGCAATGAACACCAAGAACTTCCTGAACCTCCGCTTCTCAAAGAGCCCCATCAGACCTGAACACAGGAGTCTAGTGTCAGTCTCATCAAAACTGTAACCATACTGTACCTTAGAGAACTGGGGAAAAACTATTTCCCAGATGCCACTGCAAAACTCACTGGAGGCCAGTGCTTCTGCCTCGGTGGAGGGCACCTTGTAGATGCTACCCTTCTTGTAGACAAAGCTGCCCTCGATGACCTTGAAGTCCAGGTACCGCGTCACCTGTGTTATCAGCAGCATTCGCACCAGCTGACCTGAATAAAGAACAGGTGACTTCACTTTTCGGTCCTTGGTTCCTGCACCAGTTAATCTTCTCTCATGATTTTCCATGGCAGAAGAGACTCCATGGACAATTACAACAAAATAAGTAGTGAGGGAAAACTATCATGAGCAACACATAGCTAATGTACCAGCAGCACCTTATATTGAGAACTCAAATTTAAGAACCACTACGGTGAAATAAATCAGAGGTGTTCCAAGCTGGCTGCTCCTTACCATTGGCCATGAGAAACTTGGGGATAAGGTCCACGTTCCAGTCCCGGCCCTTCCCCATGGACTCAGGAGGGCTCCCTGGGAGACTGAAGCGCTTGTACAGCTGGGAGAATACAATGCGCAGGCATTAGTAAGTTTCAGACACATCCAAATACAAGCTTAGTCATCAGATTAGGTCTTTTACAGATACCAAAACATACAATGTTAATGAGTGAATCAACTGAATTTAAAAATCCATTATTTCTACAGCAGGAACACTAATATCTTCTGAGCACTGTAACATGGATATCATGTCCTTTATGTGACTTACATCCTCCAGCGGGGTAATGGAGGCGCTCTCCGCTCCGTAGTAGGTGTTCCGGTCCATGTGCAAAACCTTCTTGCCCTTCACGGACATGATACCAGACAGGATGCATTCCTACAGGAGAAGGAAGCGGAGGTTCAGAGAGGACATGCGCACAAGACAATAACCCATCCTCCATAGAGGCACACATTAATAGCAAAGGGGTGAAGGCTTCAATACCAAAAGCTGGATCCCTCACACATTAGGGCCAGGTAATGAAGGAGCTATGAAGGAGTAATGGACAGAGTTTGACTCTAGGACATAAAAGACATTAATCACTGCTTACATTCTGACACACTGCTGTAGGTAGTACTGCCCAAAGGTACAGTAAGCTTTAATGAAATAATTAAACTTTGGATAAGCTGATTTTCCCAAGACTTCAACTAAATTAAGTTGGACGTTCCCTGTAATAATATGTTTAAGTGTGTTTGGTCTTTTATGGGAGGCCAACTGTCTGTCTCCAAATTTGGCAGCTAATCAGATCCCCTAAAAGTACAGTAAAGGTCTCAAAACCAGCAAATTAAAGGGATGGTGTACCTGTGGGATTCTAGGGTTGAGACCCACATCACAGACAGTAGAGGTTATAAGCCTGAAGATCACATCTCTGTGACACCACTTGACTGCGGAGAAGGTATTTCCTCAATCAGCTTTTCCAGGTGAAGAGCATATAAACTTACAGTGACAAATGCACAGTGAGGCCCACGTCACATGACTACAGCACCCTTGAGTCACATGTTCTGACTGCTGATGGTAGGAGGAGCATTAAGAGACTCAAGTTACAAGGGTCAAAATCCATCATCTGGAGTTTTTTCATCTCTCTTGCCAGAAGAGGGGGTTCTTGAACCAAAATAGGCCTCTACATAACATTCACATTTGATTCCAAGGAAATTGTGGGGCGGGGAATCCGGGAAAGTTTGTTAAAAGAGAGGTTTTCCTTGGGTACGGCATCTAGTTCTTTATTTACATCATGGTTCATTTCCAGGATGGAATTTGAGCCTTGCTGTGGGCTAGTAGCAGCTCATTCCAATTTACCAGAAAACAGCAGACAGGCCTGTGAGACCAGAGTGCAGGTACCTGGAGCTCAGGGCAGCAGCCTTGCAGATAAAAACTGGTTGCCAGCATTCCAAAGGGGAACCCGTCCTGCATCACTGAGGGACGTACTACATGTAAATTAGTTCCTTAAACTGAAACCAGAACTGCAACTACCAAACACTTTATTACTTCAATGTTTCAAAATACTGTAGCAGCTAAGCACACAAAGCTGCAACCTTATATGGCTCCTGGCTCAGGTCTGAGGACATCCTACAGTTAAGTCCTTCAGCAAGGGCCTTGATGTAAAGTGCCCCAGTACATCATCCAGCTGTGTGAAAGGACACAAAGCTGTAAGCTGCTTTGGATAAATGTGTTAGCGTAGCCAGGCAACGTAAAACTGAAAGAAGCAGACTGTCTTCGGGAGCTCAAACAGTCACTTGTCACTGTGGAGCTGTAGTGTGAAATCTGGACACAATGTGTATGAGCACCCACGTACATGCCTTTGAGAAGCACCTCCATGTAACACGGCATGCTGGTAAAACTCCGGTACATACTGTAAGACTAATTAAGCAGCTACTAGCAATTGATTAAAAAAAGGAAAAAAAACAACAACAACATTTCACAAATGAGCTATGCAACCAAACACCCTCAATGTGTGGTGTCAAGCTGCAGAAAATGCAGAGAAGTTTCAGTTCCTCGTTTATTACCAAGAAAAACCTGACATGCCAGAGTTAGAAAGTGCTGCTGGTGCTGTAAAAGGCCGTGGCCCACAACAAACAGCCCAGTGCAGGATCGCCCACAAATTAAACCTCTGATACCCTGACAGGGCAGGTCACAGACCTGTGTGCAAAAGAAGCATGGCAGATGGAGGACAGGATCAACCTTGTTTTCAGCAGTGAACAGCAATGGGACAAGGGAATGACATGCCAAACCCTACCTGCCTGATCAACACCATGTTAATGATTGTCATTCACTCATAAGACATGAACAAAGTTTAAGAATTACTCTTCAATTGTGGTAAATGTGGACTCTGGTCACAAGCTCATTCAAGGTTGCTTGCATTTCTATATGATGCAAATATACCTAGATAAAGAACTGCAAGACTGAGTTCACTACAAATAAAATCAGACATTTGCACCCAAATTGATTTCAGACAGGATTTCCAGTTCAGGTCATCATTCAGTATTCTGCACTGCTTCTGAACTGTGGTAACATTACTACTACAAGGCATTACGTGACAAACAGAACTCTAACAAACCTAGCTCTCCAAAACTCCAGTTTCACTGCAGTCAAGTAAAGCCAATGGCTGCGAGCTTAAACGGTGTATTCCCATCCCAAAGCCAGTGTCATGTTTGAAGTTCAAACAGTTGTGTGGCCGTGGCCAGAACCTTTGACATTTTTATAAACACTTTAATGTCTAGGCCAGTCAATACAATCATAAACTATTCACAAGTCAAAAGAAGTGCTCTTCTGTGCCGTTTAGGTCTTTAAAAGGGGCCAAAAATAAACCAATAAATAAATCAAAACCATTCACTCCCAACAACCTCATGCTGAGTGGCATTGATCAGCCACTCAGCATGTCAGAAACAGAGACCTAACTGTGTCCTGCAGGAAAGGAGAGGCTGGAATCAGGCCCAAGGAAATAGCCAGTCTGCCTACATGCATGGGGAAGCACCTGCGCTGGTTGCTGCCTTGGGGAACCGAAAGCACCTTTACTTCCACCATAACTCCTGCCTGGCCTGTACCAGATTTCATGGGGAGCTAAGCTGTCCATGGTGATAAAGCTACATGCATGCTGCTAATGCAGTCACACCAGGAAATATTACTATGCTCCCACAATAACTCAGCAATACACTTATGGTTAAAATACCATCTTATCCTGCGATGATGCAACTCCCCAAATTTGAATTGCGAATCAGGCAGTATATAGAAGGGGCAACAGCAGCCTGCAGAAAGTGGCATCTCCACATCGAATTACGGCTTCAGTGTATAAGATCACACAGACACAGAACTTCCTCACAATGGAAATCTAGATGCACCTTCCTGTAAGCGGGAGCAAGACAAATGACAGTCCTGCAGTGGAGCCGGTCCATGGTCGCATACGGGCACAGCTGGTAGTTCCAGTGCAGCTCACAGTGCAATTATGTGGGTTAGAGGCTTGTTAACTGGTCCCGTCCTGGTTACTTGTGACTAATGTTTTGGTGGCGTATACGGCTGCGAGCGGAACTGGAGAGTCGGGGGCCGACCCTTTGTTAAGACCGAAGGGCATTAAACAGAATCGCGCGGCCATTAAACACACCGAACTCGGCTGAATTCCTGTGCGCGTTGAAAATACGTCCGTTTTGCGAGCGAGTATTGAAGTTGCAGGAGCGTTTAGTGTCCATCGGCCGGAGCAGTTTGGCGAGAGTAAAAGGAAGGCGTCCCCACCCAAGCGACGGCCCGCTAGGCCACCCGGCCACCATCCCGGATACGGGCCGCGAACGGCGCTCCCTCCCGATGTGGATCAGCACAAATGAAACAAAGATTACTATATTGATACAACGGGAACTTCACATCGGCACAGTGTCAGCAGGAAAGCCGAGCCGGCTGGCGTTACTTTCCGTTGCTGCTGCAGAAATACAGATGTCAGAAAACCCAGTACCGCGAAGTTCCCCGTCGCCAAATCGCCGCGAAGCGCAGCTGCGCTGACGGAGGGTTTCAGGTGAACCACAAAGTGCCGGAGATTCTGATCTTTATGAAGTCACGGCCGCCGCTAGGAGCTGCGTGCTAACGCCGGAGCTTGGCCAACAATAATCCGCATGCTAGTCACGCATAGCCGCGGCTCCGCTAGCGACAGGCCTCGCTTGCTAACGTTAGCATGCTAGCATCGCGCCCGCTACCGACGGGGCTCACGCGCTAACGTTAGCATGCTAGCATCGCGCCCGCTAGCGACGGGGCTCACCCGCTAACGTTAGCATGCTAGCATCGCGAAGCAGCGCTGACCAGCTCCTTTGTACCCGCTAACGCCCGGCCTTCGGTCCGCGGAGTGACGCTCCAGTTGCCCTCACCGTGAGTCCGGTCCCCAGAACGATGACATCGTATTCTTCATTCATTTTTTCTGCAGTTGATGTTTTCGCTGCTTGCACACGGTTACCTTTCGGTTGCAAGAAAATGGAGAACAGTGACTCAAAGCAAAAGAGGCTGCGGTCCGACGTCAGGCAGTTCCGGCCCGGCGGGAGGGGAGGAGCCAGCGCGGGCGGTTAAATGGTCGCGGCGAGATGACGGGGCGGCCGCCGCTCCGTCTATCCGCAGTATTCCTGAGTTTAATTATTTTTTTGATTAATGTTGAATCTGTATTTACTACACTGAGTGGATCCAAAATGAATATAAGTAAAATAGATGTCATATTTTATTATGATAAAAAAGATATCGAGAAGAGTCACATTTTCATGTTAAATCTTTTAATTTTACTAGGTAAATTCTATATACATAAATGTAAATGGTCATCGAGAATGCCTAATATCTCCCATTACAAGGTGGATCTGAAACTTTATTTTGGAACATTACAAGGACTTTTAAGCCAGAAAGCAACCAGAACTATGAGTGCATTTGCGAAACTGGATTCCTCTTTTATATCATTACTGTAGATGTACCCCTCTTGTTGTTGTCATTGTTGCTATTGTCAGTGCTGTATTTTTGTTATAATAATAAAAAAAAGTATTCCTGAGTTCGCGGCATTACCCCTGTGCTCTCACTGCAGTTTCTTTTACCTGTCGTAAACAGAGGTGTCAATTTCAGGTCCAGAAATAAAAAAATCTAGACCAGGATTTTGTTTCAACGAACTAGTTGAGCACTCTGTGACTGTTATCGTGCGTTCCTTTACCCTCGGAGCTCGGAGTGACGTCACATCCGCTAAAAAACCGAGGAAAACCGAGTCTGATGCATTCCATTCGCCGAATTCGGATCCAAGATGGAAGCCTCCAAGAAAGTGGCTCTTGCGCTAGCTCTTTCGGATTACGAACGGCTCCAAGCGTATGCTGTTCACCGTAGCAACACATCTATCGACTACAATAACGCTGTACGGTGTACACA
>JAODKM010000001.1:7753109-7767667 GCA_026780845.1 Petrocephalus sullivani | reverse complement strand
AACATGCCTAAATGCATTGAGTTGCCACCATGTGATTGGCTGATCAGTAATTTGCGTCATCGAGCAGTTGGACAGGTATACCTAATAAAGTGGCTGGTGAGTGTATACATATCCTTTTACACAGTCAAAGGGCGTCCACAACCTATCCAAAACATACTATCAGGACTACCTGTTGTACTAGGATCAACACTCAATGGAATACAGTAACATTCACTGTATCATTATAAATACAAAAACGTCTTAACATCAATGACCCAATTTCTGCAGTTGTAGGTAACACATGCCCTTAAACTGTGGGTTCAATAAAAACACACTCCTTCGAGCCGGATTCGAACCAGCGACCTAAGGATACCAGTGCTTTCCTCTACAGTCCTCCGCTCTACCAACTGAGCTATCGAAGGATATACGTGCCACTAGGCATCTCTACGGAGGATAGTATAAATGGGAATTCATCCGAATGAAAACATTATCAATACAAATTACAGAAGAAACGCTAACATTTCTACGTGAATACTAAATCCACAGCGTATAATTAAATTTTCAGTTAATCAAAATTGCGTCCTTCGAGCCGGATTCGAACCAGCGACCTAAGGATATCAACTTGTAATCCGCTACAGTCCTCCGCTCTACCAACTGAGCTATCGAAGGAAATACACGTGACATCAGGAATATAATATTGTCTACTTTTGATTTCTTATTATGTGCTTACCAATCAGACTTTTTTAGACAGTCTACCTTGGCTCCCCTGGCCAAGAGGTAACGCACGCAGTCCCCTCGGCCCATGGACGCCGCTTCGTGCAGCGCCCTCTTGTAATCGCCGTTGCACAGCTCGATATCCATGCCCACGTCCTGCACCAGGAAGTCGAGCACGTCCAGGGCGCCGTGCCGGGCAGCGTAGTGCAGCAGCGTGTCGCCGGAGCGTGGCAGGCGCGCGACGGCGACCGCGCGCCGGAGCCCGGCGTCGCCACGGAGCGCGTGCTCCATCTCGCGCAGGCGGCCGTCCCGCGCCAGCCCCACCAAGCGCCTGAGCGTGGCCTCCTCGGCCATGTCAGTGAGAGTGGCCTAGGGGTCGTATGTGCTAAACATGTGCAACCGAGCGCAGAAAAATGAGGGGGTTTGACGGATTAACAACGTCTTTTAAAGAACAGCAGGTTTTAAATTTGTAATATTACTGTAAACTTCCAACTGGCAATCAGTGTATGTAAATATCTTGCTAAATAGGTCACTGACGTTTTAACTGCAGCTTTCATTATGTCCGAATCTTCGGCATATACAGTAGGCGAACGTTATCCGGAAGACCTACTGGATTTTGCGCCCGGTGGACCCCACGCTATCCCACAAGGCCACTGGTGCAGCACCCAGAGAAGAAGAATGTCGCTCGCTCAGTGTAAATGTAAGTAAAAAGAGCTTCACCGTTAAATAAGTCGACTAAAAAAAACATTCGCGGGGGTCAATGTGTGTCATTGGTAAACATCCGGGTTAGGTAATGTGCGAGACATGTCAATTAATATGCAAGATGTAACAACCTTTATGTTTACAACTAAATGGCTGTCGGGTGAAATTGAGGTGGCCAACCAAAGCACAACCGTGGATTACAGCGACGTATCTAATGTAATTTACGGTCCTTCCCACTAAAGCCAGTATAGTGATTAATGTGTTTTTTAAATTAAATTACTAATTGTGCAAAAAACATTGAATGTATTTTAGAGTGGATACGCGGAATTTCTATTGCTTGCGTTAAATTAAACTCTGTGATAAAAATGGTCGTCCTGACATTAGTACACAAAAATTATCATCTGCTGTATACGCGGCAGTGCTGAGGAATAAATGAATTCACTATTGTAAACTGAACAATTACATAAATGACACTGGAATAAACATAACGCAAGTTAGTCGCCGTTTGCGATGGAAGAAACGAACAAAAAGCAGCTACACACATGTATGATTTAACCTGTATACTGTTTTAATAACGAGGTTTTCAGTGTACAAGGTGTCATACTTTCATTTTGTCTTTGACTTCCCTCTTTCGTCTGATCACTATATGGCATTTAGGGGAAAAGAGATTACCGATATGAAAACGACGGTACAGCTTCATTTGCTGGATCTTGTTAAATGTTTGTATCTTTCTTGCCTTACAGGAGAGCTCAGATGCTGTCTCCTCGCAGTATTTTCGGCAACCATGGAATCGGCAATGAGAGGTGAAGTGTGTGTGTGCGCTACAACGAGTATTTCTAAGGAAAGTATAATTCTCGAGTATAGTGATGTAGCGAAATATAGCGATTTTAAATTCTGCTGTACTTTATATATTCGGCTGTGCCCGAGACCAATGTTTAATCTTCAATGATATGTATCTCATAAATAAGATGCCTTTGAAAGCATTTTACATGGTGGCTCAGAAGGACGAGAGTAGACCATACACAGCATGTCACATCCACAAAGTAAGGCCAAGGTTGAAGCCTGCTTTGATGGGATGCTACTCTGCCTCCCTCTGTGTGTGTGTGTATGTAGGGCGGGCAAAGCGGAAGCACCTGAATGCCAGAGAGTGTGCTGACCTGGGCTGCAGTATGGATGGCAGGCTCCCCCTGACTCAGCCTGCCTCTGTGCCGCGCAGCCAACCACACTGCAGTCGCGGGCAGTACCCGAGATCCACTGCCAGGAGGGGCAGAGGAGGTACAGGCACAGTGGGCTTGTGTGGGCAATATTGTTTTTTACACAGACTGTATAATTATGGTCTCCCACTCCTTTGTATATTGTGTATTTCTATGTTTAGCCATGCGTGATTGTATTGTGTCTGCTGTACTGCTGGCTGGGGTGCTGATAAAAAGTCTCACTTATCTTGAGTGCAGTGACCATAATGATTCTTATTAATCTTATCTCACATGACACAGAAATCGTTATGTATAAGCCAGATTATGCATTTAGTGCAGGGCAGGGCTCCTAGTTCACAAGTCCCCTTTCTTTACTTGGCTGTTAGTTCATTCCAGTTTGGGCTCTAAGTCTCTGTCTGCATGACTGTATATGGAACTTTAGTTTTAATGTGGTAGATATTGCTCCCCCTTGAGGGAGGGCCTGACACGCGTTAGGGTCACTGTGATTGTCAGAAAGATAGACGACGGCTCTCTTTCCTTCTGCCCGAAATGCAGAAGCCATACAGCCGGGCATCACAACGTTCTTTCCCGTGAAAGGCGTCGTCAGAACCAGCCCCAAAAAGGCCACCGCGGTTGTTGTGAAGAATGAAGAGGAGTCGGACTGTATCCCTGATGACCTCTCAGAGGATGAGCTGCAGGGATTCCCAGGAGGTCCCTGGGGCGCGGAGCCAGAGGCCGCAGCTGGCTGTGGCAGCCAAGGCGATCCTGCCCCTCTGACCCGACCGTGCCGCGTCAAGCTGGAAGCGGAGGACTGTGTGGAGCCCTTGCCTGATGCCCACTATGGGCTCCTGGGGAGCACTCGTAATTGGGCGCATTCTCAGGGTAGTCTAGCCGACCTGCCAGAGGAAGTCCTGAGGATGGTGCTGGTGCATCTGCCCGCAGAGGACTTGTACTGCTCCATCTGCCTGGTGTGCCGCCGCTGGAGGGATGTGGTCAGGGACCCGCTGGTGAGACAGATGTCGCCCCCTACTGGGCTGGGGCTTTTGAAGGAGCTTTGTACCTTGTCAGTGTTCACCAAGGCTCTCCTCTGCTGTAGTTTGTGCCATGGAAGAAGATGTACTTCCGCTGCAGAAGGAAGGAGAGCCAGGCTGTGGAGGAGGTCACTGCCATCCTGAGGGACAATCACATCACCCCAAAAAATGACCTGTGTGTGCTTAATATGGTGAGGTTAGTGAGTATGGCGGTCGGGGTGCGTGTGGGAGACGGTGGTGGGGGGCACCTGGTCTCAGGCTTCTTCCTGTGGCCCCACCCACAGGTGTGCGCATCACTTCGCACGTGGCATCAGGGTCTGCCCAGAGAAGGTACTCTGCTGTGTGCGGCAGCATCGGCTATTCGCTCAGGCAGAGGCCTGCTTGAAGTACAGGCTTCCTGGACTGGAGCAAGCAGATGGGGTATGTGCTGGTGTGCGCTGGCGTGTGGATGGGGAAGGGCTGGGCTCAGAGGGGTTAAGGCATGGCCCTCATACTGAAATAATAATACTTTATTGATCCCTGTGGGGAAATTCTCTTCTCACCTCCTCCAACCTTGCTCTCCATGAGAGCCAACCTTGCCGTGAAGGGCAGCCACCTCGTGCAGCACCCAGGGAACTGGGGGTTTAGGGCCTTGCTCAAGGGCTCACAGACGTGCCGAGGCTGGACTTGAACCGGCTGCCTTCCAATCACAGGCACAGAACTTAACCCGCTGAGCCCCGAAAGCGGGCCACTAGATAAAAAATAAAGTATAATGTGACAGGTGATCGGTGCTGGTGGGCTGGCGTTTGTTTTATTCTGCGTAGAGATCGATCTGTGAGTCTGACTTACTAATGAATTAAAAATAAGTGGCAGGTTTTGTGACCCACTAGTTTACGGTGTACAAGAGGGAGCAGCCAGCGTGATGGTTTTGCCGGATCTGTGCCGGTTCTAGTCAGGCGTGGTAAAGGTGCTCATTCATAAACAGTAGTAATAATAAAAAAACATTAAAAGGTGTGGATGTGGATGACAGTAATAATAATGATGATGCTGTTCAGTTTGGGACTTCTCTTTGGCTCTCGCTCACTGACAGGGTCTGGACCCATGGCCTGCCTTGGCGCTGATGCTCATCCTGGCTGAGAGCGTGATGGATGTGCTGGACCTGGCGGCCCACTTATATCGTTCTGGGTGCCTGCCATTCCTCGGGGGTGTCTCCGAGTTCCTGTGGTACATGGCCACCCTACTCCTTGCCATGAGGGAAACTGGAATCCGTATTAGCAACAGGTGAACTGGTGGGGGTGGAGAAAGACCCAAGGCATTGTGGGGGATGTAATTTGGGGAACAGGTAGCTGAGGTTATTTGTTAAAGCTTATTGTAAGTGTAACCTGTGGTACTGCTGGTTGGTTTTATTTCCCAGTCTCAATACCCAGGACATATCCCTGAGCATGGGAGAGGGGGTCTGTCGGACCTTTTACTCTGTGCTTATTTTGATTTGCAGTAATGTAGTATTCAGCTCTATGTCTCTTTAAAGAAACTTTTCTGGTAAGCAACCAAATAATTTAATTCTTTCCAACCACCAGGTGGCACTACAACATCTTCTATGTCCTTCACCTGATGGAGGACGGCTTGTCGCCCACAAGCCTGGGTGAATCGCGGGCAGAGGAGAGAGGGTCAGTCCTCAGTCACGTCCCTCAGCCCAGGGGCTTAAACACTGCCAGTGCAAACTCTGAATCATTTTGTGACATAATTGGGATGGTTGGAATTATACTTGGTACAGTTCTGCTGCATGTTGCTACACGGGACAGTGCCATACATAGGCATGTAGTAAAATTATGGGTTTGAACTCCCCTTGGAACTTGCCCTACCTCTGCACAATTGTTTTCTGGCTGCTGGCTTTACTTACACCTTGACTGTGCATAACTTTAGCAAATGAGGCAGCATATCAGACACTTGGTAATTAGGACATTATGAGTAAGTGCTTACTTGTGGTTGTGGTTGTCCTGCATGAAGTAGGTGAGTGAAAACCGCCATTAAGGTGCAGTAATATCTTCAGTGAAGCTTCAGTGCCAGCTTTGAACGGGGCAAGTGTGAGGAAACCCGCTTTGCCGGTCCTCCCTGAAAGTCCTCAGCACAGATGAAACTCAAATCTTTTTAGAGTGATATAATTCGGCTTTATACGTGAGCTGCCTGGACACACCCATATATTTACAAATCACATATTCATGCTAATGGGGTTAAGCAGCATCCTGGAGTCAGGGAGGCTTGTGCAAACTAGTCATTCTACTTTATAGCTGTACGATTTAGTGCAGCTGTGCAGTCATGTTGGGTTCACTGCCCGCGTCCCACCCACATTCATTAAATCCCACTATCATGTAACCTACAGGACACATCCCGAATTCCGCTTCCAGCCAACTCATGAGCAGCAGCGGATCCTCAGCCACCCGATCCAAGCAGATCATGTTGTTAAGATCATGGCTTTTGCAGGTGAGGTCCCAGTACAGTCCTGCACGTGTCTGCTTAGGTGCCTGTTCTAACATAACCCTCCTCCAGAAGCCTGCGCCGCCTAAACGATTTCTATGAACCGCGTATGGCCCCGTAGGGAATGGTCCCCACCTGGCCCAACACCTACATGTTGCATTAGCACAAGCCGGTTAGCGGGCGTGTCACTGCACGCTGAGATGTGACTGTGAGTGCTGGTGTACCGCCAGAAAATCATGGGTCTCTTTGGCTCGGTTTTTATCTCATGACAAAATGCATACAGAAAGTTTTCAGGCCTCTTCATGTTATCCTCATTTTATTACGTCTAAGACTCATCTTCGAATGGATTTAATTCATAATCAGTCTAAGCACAATACTCCAAAATGACAGCGCAAAAAACAGAAGTTGAGTGTTTTGCTGATTTGCTAATAAAAGTCAGAAAAAACGCATTTACATAAGTATTCAGAGCTTTCACTTAGTACAAGACTGACAGCCTCGAGTCTTTTTGGGAATGACCCTACAAGTGGGGCACACCTTTCTTTTGGAATTTTCTGCCATTCTTCTTGGCAGCATCATCCAACGTCATCCTGGTTGGAATGGAGGGTCGCTGCACAGCCATTTGCAGGTCTCTCCAGAGATGCTCCTTTGGGCTCAGGTCCCGACTCTGGCTGGACCACTCCGGGACTTTCACAGAGTTATTCCTGAAGCATCTCTTTTGTTCTCTTGGCACTATGCTTTGGGTCATGGCTTGGTTTTCACTCTCCATCACCTGGAAATAACCTCTCAACCTCCATCAACTGTGAGGCCTTACATAGGCATGTTCTTAATTATGTCTAATGAATTCATTCTGGCACAGGTGGAGTCCAGTCAAGTTGTAGAAGCTCCTCACGGACGTAAGTCACACACGTAGGATGCACCAGAGCGCAATTGCAAGCGTCATTACAAAGGGTCTGAATACTTATGTAAATGAGGCATTTCCATTGTTTATTTTTGATAAATTAACAAAACACTTGAAACACCTGTTTTTTCTTTGTCGTGGAATATTGTGTGTAGACTGCTTGTAATACATATGAATTTAATCCACTCTAAGGTGTGTCTTGGACATACCGGTGTGTATGACAGTTTTCGGGATAACCTTTAGGTCAGCTGTTCAAACCCAGGTGTGACGACTCTTCAGCTCATCAGTCCTCTAATTATAACCTGATTAGCGAGTTGCAGCAAAAAGCCACAGACACACACTGGCCCTTTCTGTCACTGGCCACCCCTGCATTACAGGATCGGAGGGTTTTGCCCTCGATCACCACTCAGACAATGCATCTGTTTGGGACCCCTTGCTGGTCACACACAGTCACTACACTAAATATTAAATAAAGGTTACTCAAATGCTGAAGCAGAACGCTCTGTAGCCAGCTGGGTTTCACGCAGCGCACACACACACACATAAACTGAAACCCCATGACCTGCACCACTTGTTTATCTACAGTGTGACTAAAGCATTTGGTTGCGCGCTTATCCCATGAGCATTTCTGGGTGTTCCACAGTGTGCTTGCCTCATGCTCTCCGCTCCGGCTGCAGTTTGATGGCATGTCTCATTGTCAGAGCCCTGGTACTCCGCTCCCTTCCCCGTCACAGGCACTGGGAAGACATCCACCCTGGTGCAGTACGCCTGGCAGAGGCCGCATCTCCGCTTCCTCTATGTGGCGTTTAATCGCTCCGTGGCTGCCGAGGCCCGGCGTGCCTTCCCCACCAACGTCGCCTGCAAGACCGTGCACAGCATGGCGTTCCGAGCCGTCGGCACCAGGTCTGTGCCCCCTGCACCCGTCCCTTAAGCCCCGCCCCTGTCGCGTGCCCGCTCACACCGCACTATACTGGGACCTTCATGTTAAATAAGCACAAAACTACACTGCCACCCCAAAATAATGGAGGATAAACTTTGTTATTCAGGGAATCGATCACAATCAGAATTGGACACAGCCTTTTATCTATGTTTTATTTATATGACCCGTGACATGTTTATGATTTATTAGTATATCTAACTAGCAGATCGATCTTTAGTTTTTCATAAAATGAAAAACTATTAAAACTATTAAAAGGTATTCTCTGAGGCCTATCCTGCTAATAACCACTGGCAAGTATGTTGGTTATTGTCGAAGTTTCTGATGCAGAAATTTAAGTAAAAAGGTATTTATTAATGTATTAAATGTTAATGAGATATATATGTTCTATTTTTGTTCCACTATTTCAACCTCTTTTCCCCGCACTTCGGCATAGCTGGCATTCTGTGAGGCGTCCATGTTTTTAGTGTCATAATTACGTCTCTGCAGCCCCTACTCTCTATAAAATTTCCCCCCACAGCTGTTTTCTCGTGATTAAGGACCATACAGTTTTGTGTTTCGGTATGCAGAAATAATTTGGTTTTGTATTTAATTTACGTTTGTTCGATGTGCACAAATGAGAGGGTCAGTCAGTGACTGTGGATTAAAGGCACGATGCTGCGCTCTCTCTACCGGCAAACTCCTGATTATCACACTTAAGCAGCCAGCTGGTCACGCTTGTGAAACTTTAGTTTGTAGTTACTTTATCCAGACTGAGGCTGTTGTCCACAGGTACCAACAGATACGGAAACTCTCCAGCAACCTAAAGCCCTTCTCTGTGGCCTGGGTCCTGCCGAAGGGCTGGGGTGGCTACGTAAATGCCAAGGTCGTCACACGGACCATCGGCGCTTACCTGGCCTCGGAGTCCAGGGACGTCCACGTCGACCACGTCCCGACAGAGTACAGAAACACCACCGGGCAGAATAAATGCCCGAGCCACGAGGAAAAGCTGGTAGGAAGCGACTCACAATGTCAGGGCTCCGGGAGGCCCGAAGGACCTCACAAGTATAGCAAATCCACAAGAAACATGGCTGGTCGGGGCGGGCGGATCGATCCAAATATCGATAGTATCGATACCAACGTTGCTATTGGTGTTGGATCGATACTAGCATGATGGGATTGATACTGTTCCAAAATCTCTCCTCTACACTCCCAAAAGTGGACACATCTGTGCAAACAAACACTGCTCCGTCTGCATCTTGTGAGCGCGAGCAGACAGGCTGAGTGAGAGTAGCGCGGCAACACAGCAGAGAAAAAGAGGATCAGAGCCAAGAGTAGTTTGTACTTTTCTTTAGTTGCACTTTATTTACTTTAATTTTCACAAATAAGTGTGTGCACTATTTTTATAAAAGCAGATAAGTGTAATCAAAGGGAGATTTATTTCTTATTGTTGTTCCAGAATCAGAATTTCTAAATAAGTGACCTGAAAAGAGCAATTTAAGTTTTAAAACATTTATTCTCTAATAATTTATTTTTCATTTTACTAAAATCTTTGCTAAAAAATCTGTCCTGAGTTTTAACATGCACCTAATGAACTAATTAAATGTGGAGTACAGAAATCACAAAATCATTTGGTGGTTATGAAAATTAAATCAGATTTAGCATATTGAGGATGCATTACTGTCCCCTACATAGTACTTAAGCGGCATCTGTAAGTAAAAAGTATCAGTATTGGTATGGGTGATAATTGGCCCTGTGTTTACTTGGTATTGGATCGATACTAAATTTAGCAGCATCACACACCACTAGTGGCTAGTGAGGTCATTTTTCCAATCCTTACTACTTCAGACTTGAAAAAGGTAAAATGCCAAAAGTATTCTATTTTGTTTACTTACTTATGGTTAAAGTTAGGGCTGGGTAGGGATTGAGGGTGTTGTGACTGGGATTAAGGTTTTCCCCATAGAAATGAATGGATGGTCCTCACTAAGACAGGAATACAAATGTGATGTTAATAATAATAAGATCAGGTAATGATTTAAACATTTGATTGTATCAAATCGAATCAAATGGCTTTTTATTGTCAATTCACTACTTGTGCGGAACATTCTGGAGAATCTAAATGCTGTTTCTCCGTTCTCTTAGTGCCTATACATTTAAAAAAAAAAAAAGTCACTAGTGATGCTGATGGGGGGTTCATAGACGTTCATAGACTGAGGGGGGACATGATCCAGGTCTATAAGATTCTAACAGGACTGGGTGCTGTTCAACTAAATAGTTACTTCAGCATTAGTTCAAATACAAGAACTTGTGGCCATATGTGGAAATTACAGGAGAGCATTTTAAGCTGGATTTGAGGAAGCACTTTACACAGCGAGTTGTTAAGAGTATGGAATAGTCTTCCTGTTAGTGTAGTGCAGGATAAAACCTTGGGTTCCTTTAAATCAGAGCTAGGTAAGACCCCTCGGGTTCTGCTGCCGTTTCACTGGGCCTTTGACCAACACCCACAGATGTTTGCCAGCATCGCTCAGGATATCTGGGAGAAAATGAAAGATCCAACGCCAATGAAGGAGCCAGCATACCACATGACCCATGACGGTAAAATGGGCGACGGGCAGGGCAGGGGTCAGACTTTGGGGTCTGGGTCTGAGTGCTCTCTGTTTCTTCAGGGTACCTCAAGCTGTGGCAGCTGCAGAAACCGTGCTTGGATGAATATGATGTGATCTTCATCGACGAGGCTCAGGACTGCAGTCCAGGTCGCCCACACTTGGGGGCTGCTGTCTTTTTTTAGGAAGATGCTAGTGCCATCTCTTCTGTGAAATGAGTTTCTTGGGCTTCATTATATCAGCTGACAGATCTGATCATACGGCCTATTGATAGCCATTTGTCCAATCAAATTATACGCCCTATTCATAGATGTAGCCAATCAGGTCATCTGCCTGACTGATTGTCATATATCCAGTTAGATCATATGCCCTATTGATAGACATGTATCCCAGAGCAGAAAGTGCAGCTGTGCCTTTTGAATCTCCTTTCATTTATTTTGGTGGGAATTTGGGCTGAGTGGTTGACATTAGCTTAGCCTGCTGCTGAATGGATGGCTTGTTAGTAATTGAGGGGGTGGGGGGCTTCTCTCTGTAGTCATCCTGGATATCATGATGCGCCAGCGCTGTGGGAAGGTCCTGGTAGGAGACCCTCACCAGCAGATCTATACATTCCGGGGGGCAGTCAACGCCATGCAGACAGTGGCCCATACTCACCTGTACTACCTAACGCAGGTAAGGGGGCATCCGCACGCAAACTCACGTGCATAGTACTCACACACAGACTAGCAGTAATGTATGTGTGCCGTTTTGAAGAGCTTCAGGTTCGGCCCGGAGATTGCCTACGTGGGAGCCACCATTTTGGAGGCCTGCAAAAATGTGACGAAGATGCTGGTTGGAGGCAGACGGGAAGGTAAGTGACCTGCGAGAGGTGCCTGGCCAGGCGTGCCCGGGACTGTCGGAAGGGGCCATTCTTACATACAGTACGGTGTGAAGGTCTTAGGCCACCATGTTTCTGTAAAACTATGTAAAAGTGTGTTTGTTTGATCATTTTAAACCTCTATAATATTTTCCGCAACCATCCAATACAGCCCTGGATTTTCTGAATTGACCACTAGCACACCTGACATGGCTAATCAACACTTCTCTGACCTAGTTAGTTAATGAATTAAGTAAGTTGGTGGTGAAATTTAACAGATACATGAAGGGCTAGGTTGCCCCTTAGGAGGGGTTTGGGAACTGAAGCGGTGTTCATCTTTGGGCTGTGTACTCCACGTCAGATCTTGGACGGCCATATGTTTGTAATGTGTTGTTTGCCTGAAAAAAGACAAGTGTCTGCTAGCTAAGGTGTGTGTGTGTGTGTGTTCAGGTAGCGTGCGGGGGGAGAGCGACCCCCCTGACGGCCTCCTGTGCTTCAGCCCAGCGTATCCTCGGAGGGGGAAGGTGGCCATTTTGTCGCGGCAGAATGGCACCGTGTTTGACGGGGCTGTGAGGCTCACTGAGTCCGAGCCGCGACCCAGGCTGCACATCGTCGGGGTGATTCTCGCTTACCTTTCAGTACCAGTGCCAGTTCTTAGTATTTGGAATAGTGTTCAAGTGCATTTTTGCTGTTTATTTAAAATTGGTGTCTTTTGCAGGGTGTTGAAAACTTTGGACTCGGGATCATCATGGACCTCTGGGTCTTGATGCAGCCAGAAGAGGATCGAAAGAGAAGTATGGGCTGTGAGGCTTTTCTGTGAATGTGATGTGCAGGTCTGTCCAGCTGTTCCCGCGTCCACAAATGCACAGTAGCTCTCTGTTGCAAGGACAGCCACAAGAAAAACATCTCCACATACCTTTTGTGCTGTGGTTTGTGGGTTTTTTTTTTTTTGGTGTGAAAATACCACTTTCTTCCTGGAGCAGAGAACCTGGCAATCGCAGACTACTTCATCAGAAGGTTCTGTAAGGAGAGTCTGGGTGGCTATGCAGGCTTGAAGCGCTACGTGCTCCAGACGGAGGACCTCAATCTGGAGGTCAAGCTGAACATCGTGGAGAAGTACAACACGCGTATCCCCATGCTAGTGGATCGGATCCGTGATTTGTCTGTGGACGACCCACACCATGCCGGTGAGCAGGGGATGGGGAGCGGCCCGTCGGCCGCCCCCCGCACTCGCCATTGACTGCTCCATGCCGTCCTGCACAGACGTGATCCTAGGGACAGTCCACAAGTCCAAGGGGCTGGAGTTCGATACGGTGGTCATCACGGACGACTTCATGAAGGTGCCCTGTGCCCAGCACAACATGCAGAGGCTCAGCTACCATCTCAGAGGTGAGAGGGGGCGCTGTTTGGCTCAGCGGGTTAGGGTGCCATTCCGCTGATCGAAAGGTTGCCGGTTCGAATCCCATGGTCGGTAGAGTGATGTCACCTATGAGGCCCCTAAGCAAGGCCCTTAACCCCAACTACTCCACGGATTGTCTCACAACTCCTACTTTCGTATTTCCACTTTGCTCAGGCCTTCAGGGCTCAGTAAGGAAAAGTTTTTCTACTTGGTTTTGGTTCCAACAGCTTTCACCCCCCCTCCCAAAATAATTAAATGAAGAAAAAAAGCAGCACCCTGCTGCTGCTTCGGTGTGATCCCTCACTCTCCTCCCATACCCCATAACCCCCCATCCCCACACGACTCCCCAGGTATCCCAGACGACGAGTGGAACCTGTTGTATGTGGCGGTGACTCGGGCTAAGAGGCGTCTGGTCCTGACCAAGACCATCGAGAATCTGCTGACATTGGCTGGGGTGAGTGTGGCCTGTGCGGCGGGCCCCCCCTCCTGACCCCCGCCTTTTCCTGAGTCACCCCTCCCTTGCTGTTCCTTCTGTTACGACAGCAGCATTTGGACGTGGCCTCTCTCTCTCTCTCTCTCTCTCTCGCTGTCTCTCCCTCCATTTCCTCGGTGTAGGAGTACTTTTTGCGGCCACGGCTGACTGGCGCCTTGCTGACAGAGGGCCAGCCTCCCCGCTGCTCGGTCCAAGAGTGCCGGAACCACATTCGGGTCGAGTCGGCCCTCACCATGTGCAAAGTCCCCATCAGATTCGTAAGAGCCCCACCTAGGCCTCCATTTTATTCACTAATCCTCAATAATGTTTCAGTAAGCTGCCCCGGGTTCGAGATGGGCCGATGGTGATGTGTCTGCACCTCTGCCTCCACAGGTGCACCGCACGGATGTCGGGGGGCCTCTGTGCGCAACCTGCTTGGAGCAGCGCCTGGGCCCCGTCGCCTTCCTCATCGAAGACCCTGAACAAGTGCGGGCCATGCCATACACACGCGAGCGGGTGGACCTGCCGGTCAACGTAGGCATGCTCATGGCCCTCTTCTGAGTGACCCACGCTGCCTCTGCTCCCTCTGAACTTTCAGTGGGTGGGAGGGGCCTTGGCAGGGAAGCAGCTGGCCTTGCATGAGAACACCCGCCCAGGATGCTCGGAGAGACTGATGGCTGGGCTTTGAGCCAGAGCACCCGTTCATGGAGCGCCCTTTAAAGTGAGCCGGTCGTGCACTGAGGGCCTGACAGAATTGGGTACACAGCTTTTGGCCCTTTTTTAATTAACATTCATTCAGCAGAGTCGTTCTCTGACAGTGGGAGACTTTTTGGGTGCTCTAATGTTGTTCTATATGTGTATATGTTCCCCATAACCTGTTCTTAATAAAAGTATGAATGACTGGCAAGTGTGTCAGGACAGGGCAGCAGGACAAATACTTCTTTTCAGGTGAATGTCGGGACCAGCCTCCTCCTTGCTGAAGTATCCAGTATTTTTAGCGAGTTTACAAGCTTTAATTTGGCTTGGTCCCAACTTCATAGTTGGATTATTTATATAGTATAAGTCTCTCTCATTTCTCTTTTGGCTAAACAATGGGCTGCTTGAACGGACAGCCTGCTGGCCGGTGGCTCACGTCACTTAAGTTTGAGGCCCCAGATCTACACAAATTGTGCTTATATTCTCTAAAGTTATGGAAGAGTAAAGGCACCACCCTTAGCCGCCTGAAACGCTCTTCCCTGTTAGCTGCTGTACCCGGCTCTGTAAAGGCGCTTTTCCACTGCATAGTACGGCACAGCACGGTTCAGTACAGCTCACTTTGGTTTGGCTCAGTTCGGCTCGGTT
>JAODKM010000001.1:7734507-7749064 GCA_026780845.1 Petrocephalus sullivani | reverse complement strand
AATATTTTTAATCAGATTAATCACGATGCTGGATTAATCCGCGTTAACGCGTCAATTTTGACAGCCCTAATATATATTAATAGACAGATACACAAACAGTAAATAATAGTAAATATAATACAATATGGGCCTCTCACCAGAGTCGCGTCTCTTGACTGATTTCTCCTGCATAGCCGTTCCCAGGGCTGTAACCTAGGGCACTGTTTGAAGGTGACAAGGTCATGTGCAGCATCCATCCTCTGTCCCCAGGGGGCGCTGCCATGAAGCCGGAGTCCAACCCTCTGACAGAGATCCTCAAGTGTCCAACTAAAGTGGTCCTTTTACGGGTAAAAGCTCTGGGGGTGTCTAATTGTTCCACCCCCCTCCCCCGTCCTTTTACTGTAGAGGAACTTTGCCTGTGCTGTGAGACCTAGATATTTATTTTAATATATTTGTTTTATGCTCTTATTATGGTCTTTTGTTTTTTTTAAGGGGATGAGGGCCCTTTGGAGAGAGAGTGTGTGTGTGTGTGTGTGTGTGTGTGTGTGTAACCGTTTTATGTCTTTTATGGTAGAACATGGTGGGAAGAGGGGAGGTGGACGAGGACCTGGAAGTCGAGACTAAGGAGGAGTGTGAGAAGTACGGCAAAGTGACCAAGTGTGTCATCTTTGAGGTGAGGCCTGGGGTCTTACAAAGGACTCAGTCTTATGCACATGTCAGCACCATGGTAACGGCTGTGTGGTACCACCCTTCTAAGCTCCACCTTGGTGGGTGTGTCTGAAAGTTCACTGCTCATTTAAATGTACCTAAACCTCTATTTATGGCATTTAGACCTTTGTGCCCTGCAGAATATGATTGGCTGACTCATGCTCATTGGCTCCACCCCCTCACAGATCTCAGACACAACGGATGACGAGGCCGTCAGGATATTCCTGGAGTTTGAGAGGGTGGAGTCCGCTATCAAGGGTGAGTGAAGGTCCAAGGGGCGGCTTGCAGTGAGGAATATCAGTGCGGGCATGACGTTACGTGCCAGGCTGTGGCTTTGGCACGTGGGGTGTGGCTGCCAAGGTGATTCAGCACCCCCAGCTTTACGCTTGCGTTAAACATCCAACCGTAACCTTATGTCACTGTCCCCCCACCCCCTGCATCTACCCCCCCCCATCATGGTCCCCCAGGCTGTTCTCAAAGGAGCACTGTGAGTCCCAAGGGCTGCAGAATCAGAAAGCTTAAATAAGGAGGAACAGAGATGATGCTGGATGCAGGGTTACTTTACCTTAAGAGATTTACTGGTATTTGAGACAACAGCTGTTGTTGCAAGGATTCAGAAGCTTTCGTACAAATACTGTGAATTGCTTGTGTACCTCTTTGCAGATTTAAGCAACAACAAAGAACAACAGACGGCAAAAAAACAGGGAGAATTGAACGCACGATATATGTATACAGCACGATATGTGTATACAGCACGATATGTGTATACAGCACGATATGTGTATACAGCACGATATATGTATACAGCACGATATGTGTATACAGCACGATATATGTATACACATGTGCACGTACACAGTATACATGCACTATCAAGTCACGAAGCCCAGCACTGTATGAATGATTGAATTTGTTTTTTTTTGTTAAGGTTAAAATAGCTGCCAGGTTTTTGTGAATACGTGCCACATGCTGCCAAACCTTAATCCCACCCGGGGGCCCGCCGCACGTCTCGCACGATCGCACAGCGCCACGTGATGCGGTCGGGCGTTTATGGCAGTTCCGCTGCTCGTGTAACGACCGGCCCACTTGTGCTTCTCCTTTCAGCCGTTGTGGACCTGAACGGGCGGTATTTCGGCGGCCGGGTGGTGAAGGCCTGCTTCTACAGCCTGGACAAGTTCCGGGTGCTGGACCTGGGGGATCAGGCGTGAGATGGGACTGGAATCCTGGGAAATATCAGCGAGGGGGGTCCGAGACTCGCCGGGCTCTTTGTTACTGCTGTCACTCACCTTTTTTATTCATCTTTGAGTCTGGAATCACATGGACTGGAATGGGCTCTCCTCAGTAACATTGTCATAATGTACCTTAAACGTGTATATTCCGCACAGGGGTCTGTCGTGTATAAGATGTGCATGGAAACATGGCCGTTTTTATTCCCGAGATATCGTTTCCAGTGCAGAGGTTATTTTTTAAAGAGTACACGTTTTGTCTGTCAATACATTGGTGTTTTGATGGCTTGTGAGTGAGTACCTGACAATAAATCATTTTTAGTGATGATTTTTTGTAAGTAATGTATCAGGATGTTTAGAGGTAGCCCGTATAAGTTGCTGTGTGGATATTTTTATGCCTTTTTTCCCCCTGCTGTGCTGATTAACTGGAAGTACAGAACTGTTCTGATGCTGGACAGGCACCAGGCCCATGGAGCCCTCATCTGCGTCAAGGTAGGCTCAGAACCTCAAGGGAAAAGTCACATTACCGCTCCAAGAATATGTGTAGTTCGTTGTACTGGGTCAGGAGAAATCCTGGACTACCCTTGTGCTTTGGGTTACAGGCTGTCCTGAGCATTATGTAAGTGTGCTGATGGAGCCCCTTGATGGGAACGGAAGGTATCTGTGATGATTACTGAGCCCATCAGAAAACGGTGCCAGAATTGATTATGGAATCACCATGGGAAACCAAATGCAGCACAGTGTCCCCCTGCAGGCAAAGTATATGATCAGTAGGGGGGCAGAGTGCGGCTCAGCGGGCTCTTGGGGAACAAGGTTGGGGGAGGTTTCCCCACGGGGATCAATAAAGTATCAGTTATTATAATATGGAACATTCAATTTAAATACAAATGAAATGAACTTTTCTTTATATTTGTGTAGCACAGTTTCACAGTATTACATTGCTCAAAGCAGTTCACCTTATCTCAATACCCCCAGAGAGTAAGCCAGAGGCAGCAAGCATATAATTAAAGTGCCGGCCTTATTACCAGTGTAATTATCTAAATTCACATTTGGCCAATAAACCACATCAATAAAAACCAAATTCTAATTCCAGCAACTACCACAGTGGGCAACAGTTCAGTGTCTATAATACTGTGTCCTTCGACTTTACCAATGCTGCATGGCTGTTCAGTGCATTTATCACCATGGAGACAAGGTCAGGGTTTTGCTTATGCTTCTATGATGACTGAACCCTAAGGAGCAGGCTATTGTATAGTCTACATGCAGTCACACTCTAGATCCAGGGGTGGGCAGTCTTTTCTGCAAAGGGTTAGTGTGTATGGCAGGCTTTGGGATAAGTCAGCTGTTCAAACCCAGGTGTGAAGATTCTTCAGCCAATCAGTCCCCTAATTAGTAATCAGGGAGTTACAGCGAAAACACACACACACACACCGGATAAGATTGCCCACCCCTGCTCTAGATACAGTCCTTTAGCTCATCATCAATCTCCAGCTGCTCTTATGGTTGCAGGTCCGAGTAAGACGGAAACTTGACCGATGTGGGAACCTTAACAGGAATTTTAATTATGATTCAGCAGCGATGCAGACATGACAGTCCTCAGTTTGTTGCCATGGCGAGTTGCGTATGTTTGTGTTTGGAAGGTCATTTCCAAGCAGTGTTAGTTGGCCTTGCTAAACTAAACTGAAGAGCATCTTGTGCTTCGTACCAGTGGAAAGAGGATGTGGATCGTCACACACTTCAGCATCATCGCCTCTTGCAGATGCCCTCAGCTGTCCTTCTGGCTGGGTTATCCGTTTTGCTAAGTCATCATATTTAACTTGAAAAAGGGTGTTAAACGTTCACCCCTGGATTCACATTTAAGGAGAATAAGTATCTCTTCAAAGTATGACATCTTTGTTGGGGTTTAAGTGTCTACTTACATTTGCATCGACCCCAACTGCATGTTATAAATGCTGTATGTTTCCTCTCTCTTATTTCAGCCTCATTTAATTCACTTTGTTAGTATGGGTTACACTGATGTGCCGGTTCTGGTGGGGGGGTTGGTGCTCTGACACCAAGGCCAGTACAGAAAGCAGGGATGATGACCACATCAGTTACTGGGTATTGGAATATGGTGCTTTCCTGCAGCTGCACAGCCTCCGTTATCAGTCAGTGTCCCTTCAACCCGGTCCGTGTTTTTGCTCCCTCCCTGCCCCCTGCCAGACTGTCCACATTTATGCTAGGAAGGAGCAAAAACATGGACTGTCTAGGGGTCCCCGAGGACCGAGTTGAGAACGACTGCTGTACACCCCGCACAAAATGAGACGGTCCAGTCAATCATGGCCCACAAACACCTTCCAGCTGCCTGCTCAGTTTGAGGATTTCTTACATCTTCATCAGTTTATGCGGAGTAGGACATGAGTAGGAGTAGGACTAGCTTCTCTGCAGGTCATCAGGCACATTTAGCACTATTGAATCAAATGGGTTTATTTAGCATGTCCCTTGACATTTGGTAGAATGCAGGTAGATGAAAAATGTGCAGAAAGCCATAAACAGCTAGGAAATGGTGCAATAAGACAAAGTAGGATGCATGCAAAAACAAAAGCATAAATTAATGCATAGATAATGAACTGTTTGTAGGCCGTGAATAGAACACACACCTTCGTAATATGGCTGCCAAATGTGAGTCGTAGTAAATGTTTTTACAGCTTGTTTACTGTCCCAGAAGCCTGTTGTCCCCGGGACTGAGCGCTGCACGTCACCAAAACAGCAGCCAGCGTGGGGTGCAGCTGCGATGTTGTGATGCACACAGTGAAACAGACACCGGGGACAGCCTGGCTGCCAGGGGGTCCCGAAATAGCCCAGGCCTCCCCTCTGTACATTACATTTCGGATGTCAGGTTTCAGGATGGCCGGAATGGGTCGTGTACGGGTCAGCATGCGGCCAGGGCATGCATGGCGTGTGTGCCCACTGCACTGTATGCGGACGGGCATGCTGCCCGCTTTGGGTCATGTCTCCCTCTGTTTACAGTTCTGTTTCTGCTGGGCTGTCAGTTGATTCCTGTTCAAAACAACCTAGGAGACACTAGTTCCCACAGCAAAACACATTACGGGCAGGCCTTAGTGTACAGCATGTACAGCATGTACACTAAGGATGGCGAGCTCCACCATGATGCAATGAGCATCACCAAAGCGCTGAGCCCAGACGTGTTCAAGGACACGTATGACTTTTCACCAGCAATAAAGCCGCATACACAGCATTAACTCAAAAGGGAAGAACACAATAAGTTCGCTTGCAAGGACAAATTTGTTTCTTCATGCTTCCATAGCCAAAAAGCTGCGTTTTCCTCTTACTAAATTTCGCATTTAATGTGGTCAGACGTAATTAATGTCTCGCTTATTGCGTTCGCATTCAGTGAGCGACACCAAGCTGGCTGGTTAAATCGCGCCTATGATTCTGCAAGCCCGCAAAAGGCCTGGTAAAAGTGGATCTGTTCTTAGGGTTTTATTATAAATTAATAAATTCTATTATAATTTATTATAAATGGATATTATAAAAACTTAACTTTTCTCTGTTGTGGCTTATTGTGTTCATTTTGCTGTAACTGCCCGCATACATAATAATAAATACTCCGGACCTCGCATGTGATGAGTAAATCTAAATCTAAACCCTGCATTTTCCTTGGGCTTTTTGTGTAAGTTTTATGGCAGAAAAAGAGAAACGGCAGAGTTAACATTAAGAGAAAAAAACTGGAACAGAGAAATGCTAATAGTTTTTAACTATAACTATAAAAATATAGATATTTTTGTGCAGGTGCCCCCTTCCAGCTCTGCTTGGCGGAGTCCAATTAATCGTTTACATAACCAGATAACGTAGTTAGAAAGGAAGCTTATTCATACCCGTGCCTGAGGTGGCCGGCACTCCCATGTGAAAAAGTCTTACATGAAAATATAAGATCATATATGAAAGGGGCCATAATCATGTATGCAAAGTAATACTCACATAAGAACCAGAAGGTTTTTTCTGTATGCATGGGCTTCGTCTCCTATCCAGCACGATGCCCCCCTTAATAGGACGGTGCATTTCTGAACTGGATTTTTTTTTACTGGAACAGGTTGCATTGCAAATCTTTGAAAAGTACAAACCCGGTCCCTCGCTGGATCTGAATTCGCGACCTGCAGGGTCCTACTTCACTGCTGGAGATGCGGAGTACTTATATCTGAAGATGCCTTCAAGAAGGACCGCTAGCCCTACCTCTGCGCCCTTCAAACCTCCCGTATGAGACACATAGGCGCCCAAGTGAGCTCAGTGTTTCCTTAAACTATTCCAGTAAACCCGGGCGAAGTCATATGACATTAAACTGAACAATGACAATAATAATAGTCTAATTACGGTTTCGGGGGAATTCATGTTTTCTTTAAGGCAAGATGCTAACTCTCTCTCTCTCTCTCTCTCTGCAGATTAAATACAGATTCAATGCTAAGATGAGGTTTCAGCTCTGGAAAAACGTGTAAAATCCTGTACAAAATCAAATGTGTATGCCATGCTTTTAAATCACTTAAATTTTTACGGAATTCCAGGTGTTTTGTTAAGGTGGATGCCACCAAATTGAAGTGGCACTATTTAAGATTGTTCCCGTTTGGGGTCAGTAGAGGGATCTGACGGATTGTACCGTAATGAATTAACTGTTTCGGGACAGACTGCAGGAGACGTTGTTCGCGTCCCGTAGGCAATGGCCGCGCCTGGATGAGGCTGGCATCCCGGGGGAGGAGGGGGGCCGCGATCTGGAAAGACGAGCTGCCTTGGTTACGTGTTAATTTTGTCACCGATGAGGAAGCCCCCGTGGTCTCATCGCCTCACTGCGATACTGAAGTTTACATACCTATTATAACAACAGAACAGGAACAATGGGGATCCAGCTGCCCTGCTGCTTGGACCCCTAACCATACAGGTTAAGTGCCACTGCGCCCACTGTCTCGCGGCTAGTAAAACTTTCTGACGTTTATGAGTGATACTTTTCTACCTTTTTCAACAGTCTGCAGTTCCCTTCACACCAATATTGCCTCATTAAAGTTTTTCGTCATTATTTCTTTTTCGTATGATCTTACATTATTTATTTTTAGGTTCTTGTTTCTTGGCAACTAAAAGATGCAAATTAACAACATAAACGTACCTTGAGTCCACATACTATTATATAGTCTTTGCGGAATTTTCAGTTTTATTGTATAGTCTGTGTGGAGTGATCAGTTTTACTATTTTCTTCTCCAGGAATCCGTTCACAGACGTGCAACAGGCACGTAGACAGGTAGTAAAATTACGGGTTTGACACCCCCCTCCCCCCAGGATATTATAGTTTGAAGCCCCCGATCGCCTGTATGGGGACCTGTCTGTGGGGTTGCAGGACACCCCATGGAATTTCGGGCTACGCGCCTGACGTGCAGACGATGTTGCTGCCAACCTCACAAAACTCAGACAAGAAGCACCATCAGTATACAACAAATATTACACACTTCAGCTGAAGTAAACGTTACTAATAAACTACTGTTACATGTTATAATGGTGTCATTCTGGAATGTGCATGTCGACACTAATGTTTCACAGTAGAGTAAATACATCAATGAAAATATACACCATGGAATTTACCAGAATATATTTGACACGTGTTGCAAAGAAAATTTAATTATTAATTACAAGTATTTGTCAACGGTTTAATTGCGTTAAAAAAATATTAAGTTGCCATTTTTAACAAAACGCGAGGACGAATGCACGGCACTAAAGCGATTGTCCACATCACTTTTATTCATTTACGATCTCCGCGTACGCGTCCCTTCCTCCGCAGGCGTAATGGCCATGCCGACGCCCGAGTCCGCACGTGCGCACGGGATGCCCCAGAAATCAGCCACACTGTGTAATTAATGTGACTCTGTATGAACTGCGATGCGTGTATGTCTTCGTTTTCTATTTCGAGTACTCAGTTTGGTGTAACTGATATTATTCGCTCTGTGCAATGTTTAAAGTCTGGAAAAAAAATAAACTTTTTGTTTTCAAAAGATAAGATAGAACTTCATTGATTCCAGTGAGGGAATTTTTTTGATCCAGTAGCACAGAAAGGGATGAATGCAATAAAATTAAAAGTAAATCTATACCGAAGGGAATACAACAAAACATATGTAAAACTTGAAAAGAAAATAGATTTCTTCTTTAAGAAATATTTAGACCCGAATTATAAACCCAAAACGTACCAAATTGTTGGTATTACTTTAGTTTGCTTTATCCAGCTTTGTTTATTTCGTATCCACTTCATGAATAGGCCGATTTTACACTTGAGAAGCAGACAATGGAGGGTCCAATAAGCGTCTGGTACATTTCCACGGGCGGCCCACCAGGGGGCGCGGCGGCTCTCCCGGCGTGGGCTGCATCCGTGTGTCTGAATGACGGAATTTCTGGGCGTCACACGGATCACGTTTCACATCCTCAGCCTCGCCGTTATAAGGGACTCCGGGGCGCAGGCTGGGAAACCGCAGCAGAGAGAAGGCAGAGCCGGCGCAGAGCGCTTCCCCAGCTGAGTCAGACCAAGGAAGTGGCGACGGAAGGGGCTTTCTGTAGACGTGATCGCGTCCATTTCCACGCACTCGGATCTTTTGTTTCTTTCATTTTGCGAGCATTAAGGAATGCCAACTGAGCTCACCCAGAACAGGATCCAAAAAATCTGGATTCCCGCTAGTGATGATAAGCCGGCGGTGTCGCAGAAATGTGAGTATATAACGCCAGTGCCGGTATCGCCGATTTCAGTTTTATATCGATTTTTTATATCATGCCAGGGTGTCAAATTGGTGTAAATGAGCAGGCCGCGGGTATAATGTGCTTATTGCAAAGTGCGCACGTGTTGCCGGCTTATGGGCAGCGCTGGGTGCCGGTGCGGAGACGGATGATCCGATTATGCGTCAGGCGCGGCGGATTGCGGAATTAGAGCCGGCAAAATGTAACCTGCATAAAAATGCGTTTAGTTTGCGAGGAGCTGCTGTGGGACCCGAGCCTTTGACACACTGATCTGTTTCGCCCGGGCGCTGCAGGCGCACTCGGGAAAGGGTTGCGGGTATTTCTGTGCGTAACTGGTGCAGGGACGCGCCGTCCCATGCGGCTTAGTTTATGGGGACCATTATATACATCAACCATGAATATGCGCGAATAAAGCCTCTGTAGTCATGTTAATGTTAAAGAATGTACAAATAAGATTTTTTTTTTTTTCTCCATTTTAGAAACCTATTAATATTTAATGATGGATTTATATCATCTCGTTAATTTCGTTTTTATAATCTTGGTAATAGATTAAATTCTAATAGTACATTAATATAATGAGTAGTTAGATTTCACCGGCATTGACATGGGCATGCATTTCGTATTGCGGAGTGCTATTCCTCCAGCGTCCCTGAGTCACCCCGGCTCCAATTCATGAGGCGAAGGGGATTACGTTTCCATGGTAACCGTCTGATAGTGGTGGGTGGCAACAGCGCCCACGTCACTCCCTGCCTGTGGGATGAGGCTTGGGGAGTCCTATGATTGGTCAGCCTGAATGCAGCCGTGTGGCACCAGAAAGACTGACCAGTATGAGTGCAATGGTCATCTGCCAGAACCGGAATAATTTATGCTAATCAATTCTATTGGTGTCTTGAAAGTAGATAAAAAGAATGCACTTTTTGCTTTTTATGAAATATGTCATGGTATGAAACTTCTCCATCCTAGTGCTGTTCCTGGGTGCGAGTAATGGAGACTTTTGTGTGCAGGTTGACGTGTTCCTGTTTGTGTTCCTGTTGAGTAACTTTTGGTCTCTGTACTGTTTCCACAGCTTGTGGGGGCCCTCACTTGGCCAACCCCCCCACTGTCATTGTGATGGTGGGCTTGCCTGCTCGTGGGAAAACCTACATTTCCAGAAAACTGACTCGCTATCTCAACTGGATTGGCATGCCCACCAAAGGTACCATGTCCCAGGGTCTCAGTCCTCTCCTGACCTTGCATGGAAAGCGAGCCATTCTGCTGATGTAGGCAGAGCTTCCTGGTTTGGGCCTCCCATGGACACTGCAGTCTGACTTTTCCTCTTTGCCACTAGTTTTTAACGTGGGTGAATACCGACGAGAGGCAGTCAAGCACTACAGCTCCTACGACTTCTTCAAGCACGACAACCAGGATGCTGTCAAGATCAGACAGTGAGTGAGAATCAGAGGATCGTGGGAGAGTGGGCTGGGGGAGTGACTGGGCATAATGAAATCTGACTCCTCTCTTCTCCATAGACAATGTGCCTTGGCAGCCCTGAGAGACGTGAAGACCTACCTGACAGAGGAAGGTGGCCAAGTTGCTGTAAGTGGCCCTTGAGACTGAAACAAAATCATCATGTTCCCCACAGTATAAAGAACATGTTGTATAGAGCACGGTTTCTCAATCCAGTCCTCAGGGCCCTCAGACGGTCTGTGTTTTTGCTACCTCCCAGCTCCAGAGCTAGGAGGGACCAAAAACGTGGAGTATCTGAGTCCTTGTGGACTGGGTTGGGGGAAATGCTGGTTTAGGGAATCGGCCATTAGTGCAGTGTTTTGCATAACAAATTCTTTATCCTCTTCAGGTGTTTGATGCCACAAACACAACGAGGGCGAGGAGAGACCTGATCTTGGAGTTTGGCAACGACAATGGATTCAAGGTCAGGAACTTTTCAATCATTTTTGAGTGCGTCAGAGTTGAGTTTTGTAACGCCAGACCTTCAGTATTCAAACAAAATGGATCTTCTCCTTTACAGATATTCTTCATTGAGTCTGTCTGCGATGACCCCAGCGTCATTGCTACAAATATCATGGTAAGCTTTCCTGTCGTGATTCGTCGCTCCTAACTGTTGCTGCTGGTGTACTTCTGATTCTCGAGCCTGCATTGCAACAGATGCCTCTGCCCTCTTTGCACAGGAAGTGAAAGTGTCGTGTCCAGACTACCAGGATTGCAATAAGACCGATGCCATGGAGGACTTCCAGAAGAGGATTGAATGTTACCGGGCCTCGTATGAGCCCCTGGACCCCGACGAGCATGACAGGTAGCTGCCTACGTGTAACTCGGCCTCCTAGCTATTAAGTGGCTGTGGTGCGTAACCCGCAACAGCGGTGCTTCATTGGCAAGAGTCACTGTCCTTGTGCACGATGAATGGAAACCAGATGGGCTGCCGTGTGTCTTAGTTTCACATGCGAAGCCCCCTCTGTCCTCTCCAGAAACCGGTCCTTCATCAAGGTGATTGACGTGGGCCGCAGGTTCCTGGTCAACCACGTCCAGGACCACATCCAGAGCAGGATCGTGTACTACCTGATGAATATTCACGTGCAGCCGCGCACCATTTACCTCTGTCGTCATGGCGAGAGCGACCACAATCTGCAAGGCCGGCTGGGGGGAGATTCTGGCCTGTCTGTCCGGGGCAAAAAGGTACATGGGGGCTGATGAAGAAAATGTGGGATAGTATTCAATATAGATCAATATGACCTGCATTTACCCATGCAGTGAATCTTTTGTAAATCAGGTTCTAAGGGCTTTCATCTGGTGGATAGTCTTTGCTTTTTAAAGGCTGGAATTCTTAACTGGTCAGCCAGGCCTCATCTTACCTTGCCTTGGTTCCCCTGTCAGTTTTCAACGGCCCTGGCCCGCTTTGTGGAGGAGCAGAACCTGCAGGATCTGAAGGTGTGGAGCAGTCAGCTGCGACGGAGCATTCAGACGGCTGAGGCGCTGGGCTTGGTCTACGAGCAATGGAAGGCGCTCAACGAGATCGATGCGGTGAGGCAATCTCCCTGTCCCTCGGTGGCTCTCCGTGGACGCATGCCCTCGAGTGACATGACACATCTCCACGTGCAGGGTGTGTGTGAGGAGCTGACCTATGAAGAGGTGAGGGAGCGGTTCCCAGAGGAATTCTTGCTGAGAGACCAAGACAAGTTCTACTACCGCTACCCGAGGGGCGAGGTATGAGCTTGCACGTGTCCCAACATGTTCTAATGCTAGTTTCATAACATGAATTACTTGGTCCATGGCCCATGTGTGAAATCAAACCTTGCAGTGCATCTGAATTAACAGGAGATGTTCCTTGTTTAGCCACAGCATGGTATTAGCCTAAGGCCTTTCTTCACACACCCTACAGTCATATCAAGACCTAGTCCAGAGGCTGGAGCCTGTCATCATGGAGATGGAGAGGCAGGAGAATGTGCTGGTCATCTGCCATCAGGCTGTCATGCGCTGCTTGCTGGCCTACTTCCTGGACAAGAGTGCAGGTGAGAAGCCTTTCCTCTCCTCTCCGCTCCTCGCTCGCACTTCTTACGTGTGTGAATTTGGCGTGAGCACATGACTTCCTGTTTCAGATGAGATGCCCTACCTTAAGTGTCCATTACACACAGTTCTGAAGCTCACCCCAGTGGCTTATGGTGAGTTGGGACCAAATGGGTCGTTCGCATGCTGGTGTGTCCTATGACATGGGCGTGAGTTCACCGTTTTTTTGGTTCTGTGCACAGGGTGTAAAGTAGAGTCCATTTCTCTGAATGTGGATGCTGTAAACACACACAGGGACAAACCCGAGGTAAGTTTATCTCCTGCCTGTCCTTAAACTGTTGTAGTATTTTTGGTTGGGTCATCCTGGTCCTTGACCTCTTAATCATGGCCGTGCAGGAGGTGAAAAGAGGACCTGGCCTCCTGATCAGGCGGAATAGTATCACCCCTCTGACCAGCCCCGAGCCCACAAAGAAGCCACGCTTCGAACGCTTATCTCCTACACCCCCAACCTCCCCATGTGCTCCTGGGGTTCCTCCTCTGCCAGGACAGGTCAGTCTATGTCTGGGCTGGGAACTCGGGTTGGAGGATATGAGACTAGAGCAATCTTGTTTTGTACCTTCACACAACTTTTGAGGTGGCAGATCTCGCCTCGTAGGACTGAATCCAGTTCCAATGGTGTAGACCATTTCTGCCGTCTCAGATCTTGGAGGTCTGCTTTCAGTGTGATGCCAAGAAACCTTGTATCGAGTTTTATTTGCAGTTCCACTGTACACCATCTTTTAACTTTAGATGCTCTTACTGTTATTTCAGGATCTGAGACGCCCGTGCGACATCCCGGAAGCTCTGGAACTTCTCCAGTGAACCTGAGCAGCTCTGATGGGATTTGATGTCAGAATCGGACACCTCTCCACTGTTTGGGGATAAAATGCTGCTTACTTGTCTTTTATGTACTTGTTAGACATTCTGTTGATTCAGTTTAATACAGTATGTTAATAATTCATCACAAACAAAACTTCAACAGACTACAGAATTTTGGCACTTTTTTAACAAAAAATAAGAAAACACAGGTTTTTCTGAGTTTGGGGCATTCTACCCCATGGGGATATCCCTATAAAGTGTGTGGTTGGGTTTTTTTTTTTTTTTTGTGGTCTTCAGGGTCGTCCTGATGGGGGCATTTTCCCCAATGTCCTCATAAGGCAAAGAGGACATGCATTTGTTTCAGTGAAAGTGACTGAGAGTGTTTCTGTATATAATGGAAAGTTTGTTAGTGGATGAAAGGGATTTCTTTTTTCACTAAAGATATTTATATAAATCGCCTAAATGTGCAGCATGCTGGTTTCAGGCTTTCAGATGATTTAAAGGAAAAATCTGTCAGGAGTTTTGTAGGAGGGTAGAAAGGAGCAAAATATCACCAAAGATTTTATTTTTTGGTAAGATATAAGTATTGGATTCTGACACCTTTTCATGTGCTGATATGGTTCTTGTGTAGTGTGTGTTGGTTTTTTTTTTTATTTTTTATTTTTATAAAAAAACATCAGTTAGAAGTTACTCAAAGGGCTTCGCACGCCACCAAACCAGTCTTGGTTCCTGCACTCTTGGAAGAACATGCGTCTCATAGCGTGATGGATGTTCTCAGCAGGTGTCCCGCTTGGCCGTGGGCACGCGAGCTGCGTGGAACAAAGCATTTCCAAAGGCTTTTTTTTACTTTTTTTGTGTCTAGCCATGGTTTTGAAGGCCGCATATTTGTTCTTCAATGTATTGATGCTAATTTGCATCAGCGACTGAAATTTTTGGGGAAATGGTTCCGTTTTACACGTTGATGGCAGTCAAGTGGCTGGGATTCGATGCACTTTATCGCCGAGCATCCAGCCGGGATGGAGGCGGGTCAGTTGGCTTGTGCACAGTGCCTAGTCTCGTTCATACACTCCGTAATGAAGGCTCTGGCCTCCATCTCTGCTGGTCTCGGGCACACAGGGTTAGGTCTCTCACTGCCTCAATGTTAGGTGTGGTTAAAGAAATGGCCTGGTCCTCAATTTCAGTAAATGAACATTAGACACCGGAGACCTGTGGCCAAGGGTGTGTGTGTGTGCGTGTGTTATTCTTGTTTGAAACCATATCAGAGCTGATTGTTAACATTTTTCCAAGAGCGATTGTCGAAAGTGAACTGTGTTCCCTATCTGTTTACAAGTGTATTTGAGTAACCGTATGTAACTGAGTGTAAGTTAAGTTGACTTGTCAGCATCTCACTGAGGTACTATGAACCATAGCCGGTATCAATGAAGATGCCTTTTTGGGGGGGGGGGGGGGGGGGGGGCGGGGCTTGTGGATGATTTCCTTTAGTATGAATGTCAACTCCTGCTGTGTCCCTGCCCTTTGTCTAGATGACC
>JAODKM010000001.1:7705893-7729213 GCA_026780845.1 Petrocephalus sullivani | reverse complement strand
ACCAGTGCATGTTCTCACAGCGTGACCAGTGCACTAACTCTCAGCCTGATCAGTGCATGTTCTCACAGCGTGACCAGAGCACTAACTCTCAGCCTGATCAGTGCATGTTCTCACAATGTGACCAGTGCACTAACCCAGCCTGATCAGTGCATGTTCTCTCAGCGTGACCAGTGCACTAACTCTCAGCCTGACCAGTGCATGTTCTCACAGCGTGACCAGTGCACTAACTCTCAGCCTGATCAGTGCATGTTCTCACAGCGTGACCAGAGCACTAACTCTCAGCCTGATCAGTGCATGTTCTCACAATGTGACCAGTGCACTAACCCAGCCTGATCAGTGCATGTTCTCTCAGCGTGACCAGTGCACTAACTCTCAGCCTGACCAGTGCATGTTCTCACAGCGTGACCAGTGCACTAACTCTCAGCCTGACCAGTGCATGTTCTCACAGCGTGACCAGTGCACTAACTCTCAGCCTGATCAGTGCATGTTCTCACAGCGTGACCAGTGCACTAACTCTCAGCCTGATCAGTGCATGTTCTCATAGTGTGACCAGTGCACTAACTCTCAGCGTGATTGGTCACAGTCACAACTACTGCACATTACACAGTGTAGTTTTACCTTACACAGTGGGGTGCAAAGTTGTACACAGCACTGACTGTGTGTCTTAGTCTTTAGGAGAGATCCTTCATTAGAAAGGCTGAGGCAGACAGAGAGAGAGAGAGAGAAACTTCAGCATTGTGGTTTCCATCAGCTGACAGGAGACGCCCATCGGAACTGGAGTCAAATGAGGACAGTAAACAGTCTGTGGAATAACTGAGGGGGGCTGGAGCTGATAAAAACAAACAGCCGACACCTCGGCCTCATCTCACCGGGCCGCAGACTGCTGCTGGGGTTACCGGGCCTAGGCGGGGCCCAGCCAGTGAAGGGACAGCTGCACAGGATGAGGCCTGCAGCTCTAACCAGGCTTCATTCATGAGCCAAGCACTGCTGTCCATTGGCTGTCATGAGCAAGAAGGTATTTAAGTCAGCCATGTATACTCTTTATACACCCATGGGATTACCTTAGATTTTAACATATTGCAGGAGGAGGAATTAATCCTTCAACTCCACACTTTTCCTGATGTTTTTTTTCCATGTTTCTTTGGTTATGTGACATTGGTGTTGGCGAGTTCATTCAGTTCAGTATTCCCACATTGCACCAAAAGCACTGACCCACATCAAACTGCCTTTATGGCACATTGCCCGTGCAGAACTGAGTTAGTGATGTAACCAAAAAAAAGCATCAAACAGAGAGCAGCACTGTTCCGGGATTCTGGTTTTACCTAAGGAACGGTGCTGGGTTGGCTTTCTGGCTCCCTTGGGTTTAGTTTATCTGGCTTATCTTACCAAACTTACATGACCCAGCCAATCACACTTGAGTATACATTATGAATTGCTAGTTAATTACTGCTGAGTATTATTCTAGCATTTACTTTTCAGGTAACCCATGCCTTCACCGTCACTCTGGATCTCCCCTCGGTTTAGAGACTTTACCTCACCTGGGTAAGTAAACATGCCTCATATTCCCAGGAGAAACACCACCTCTCTCTCTCTGAATTAAATTCAATATGGGTTGTTAGTTTGGGGTCGGTTTGAGTCCAGGCCCAGATGGAACACAACTAGCATGTTAAACAGTAGATAAATAGTTCCCAGGAAGCTCACATCAGAATTTGCAAACAGTTTGAGGAGTCAGATTGGATCTGACAGCTTTTTCTACTTCAGTGAAGTGTGTAAACAAAAACAATTGCAGGTTATTTAGCTTCAGGTTATAACTGTCTGCACTGCTCTTGTACATTAACTGACTTCCAGCCGGAATGTGGGTGGCTCGGGCAGCGGTCCAGGACTGAAAGGGTGGCTGTCTCTCTGAGGGCGGGTGGGCAGGCCAACGTACGCGTGCGCGATGACGGAGCTGCTGGGCTCTGTGCCGCCAAGGTGGCAAGGCACGTCTCACGCGTACTCAGCATTGCAAGGAAGCTGCAGGCCGTACCAAATGCACACATTTACTGGCAAACCAACTGCAGATGTTCTACGGAATTATGAGAGAGAGAGAGAGAGAGAGGAGGAGAAATTGAACCACATTCTAAAGAGGTAGTAAATGTGAGCCAGAGGAAATTTTCCGAGGCATGCATTCACTTACATGGGATCATTTAAGGTCTCAGAGGCGACACAGACTGACCACGGTGGAAGTTTTGCAAAGCACCCACTTTGACTAACAAATACAGTTATGATCATTATGGTCACAAGATCTGCAGGCTGTGCCAAAATTCTATGTGACTTATGTAATAAGATAATTTAGGAATACCAGGAATCCTTCTATTTACTTAAAACAAGATTACAAAATACTATGCATATTGTGTGTGTCTGTTAACCAAACAACTCTGTTGTGTAAATATAACAAACTGCTGCATGTATGTAACCATATTCATCACTTTAAATTAAAACTGATTATAGATTATATAATTACCTACATTGTGTCTAGTTTTATTTTGCACTCTAGGCCTAACAGTGGCAGCATCATTCAGTTTTGACAATTCACAGTGATTGACATCCTAAACAGATGAGGGTTCTCCAGAGGGTGTGGTGACTCCACGTCCATTACCTTGGCCAAGTCATGTGCTGCAGTTTCAATTGCTGAATTCTTAAAGTTTTTTTTGTGATGTGTCGCATGCAAATACATAATTAACAAAACTATTACCTACTAAACACACAATATATTTTTTAAAATAATTGTTTAAACATCTCTTTGAGCATCACAATCTATATGGCGTGCTTACTCGTTTTTATACAGAGAAAGATGTATGCGATACTGCACAAATACTATATATGCACCATATATACCAAACTATCTATCTATCTATCTATATATATATATATAGAGAGAGAGAGAGAGAGAAAGAGAGAGAGACGCATATTTTAATATATTTTACATGATGATTTGATTAGACAGACAGATAGACAGACAGACAGATACGTCTCTTTTGTTTCGTTTGTTTCATTTCTAGTTTCTGTGGAATAGCACCAGGGATCAACCAAAGTGTTTCCGCTCAAGAACAGATAGCCACCGCAGACCAGTACACAGTAAAAATAATTAGCCTCTTAGTCACACACCGCTTACCTCATGACTACATGCGACTTCCGTGAATTGTCTGGTGTTACTGGCCTTTTTGTTGGATGACACTGACCTCTCGTGAGAGCTCTGTGTAATTACAGTCTGGAGTGGCTCGTTTACGCACCTTCGTATACGAAGTCCTTCTAAAAAAAGTTTCAGAGAACTTGAGATATTTGACTCGCCTTGATATTTGAACTCGTAGCCCTAATGACAGTGAGGGATCCACAGTGTCAAATCTGCACAGGTTTGGCACCACCCGAACGTACTTTGACAGCTAATCCACTGACCTGTGCTGGGTCGACTGGATTTTTAATTAGTTTAATCCCTTCAGCATTTACGTAGCATGCATGTCATTTCCTGGCTGCTGTCACAGTCAATGGTGCCATTTGGGACCTGCTTCCTCTTTTAACCGACAGTTATACGGCACTGATACGTATTTTCGTTCCTGACCTAAATCGCACTAAAAGAGCAGCCTGACAACCGTTTAAATAAATCTCTAAAGAAAATGTCACAATTGGATAAAAGGCTACAGGCACACACGTTTATAAGTAATTTTTAATAAAAAAAATGCTGAAAATGTTTCAACACTTAATTATTTTGTAACACAACCTAGGGGCTGCTGTTTTATTGTCCTGCTTCCATCTTGGTTGACCACCTTCCGGGTTTTCCTCCACTGAGGTAATTTCTCGTTCTGTTCAGATATCCTTCGTGGTTTAGATACCCAAAGGCTCACATGCAACACAGTCTGGAGGTTATTTTGGCTAAATGGGGGAATGAATTTGTGGCCTTTTGATTGGCTGCCCAATTATTCACTTTTGTAGAGGAGGGAAAGGGGAGTATCATATAAATTCATCCAAAGCTCATGAGTTCTCAGAAATAGCAATGACTTCACCTGGTCACAAAATATCTGGTTTAGAATAAATTGTGTATTTTTCAGGAAAGTTACTGTAGAATGACCCAGCTATTTATGCAACTGTTAACTTGCAGAGATGCGAATTAATCTGGTATTTATGTGTGTGTGGGTCTGTCTACAAAACTGTCACTGCAATCAAACTAAACTAAAAATGCCAATGTCTTGTATTTTGTGGTTAAGGTTAGGGTTGGGTAGGGGTTATGGTTGTCGCAGTTGGGATTAGGGGTTTCCCCCATAGAAATAAATGGACAGACTCCACAATGACATGAATACTAAAGTGTGTGTGTTTGTGTGTGTCAGTGAAACTAAGATGCTTCATAGTAGTGAGTGAAGTTTTAATTTGGTCAACTGTAGTACTTCAGTAAATGTAACGTCTTCCAGTGAGTTGCACAGGACAAAATGATCACCAAGGAGTTTATTGCACTCTCCCATGTTATCTTGAATTTGACATGTAGTCACCCAATGACCCTCTTGAATATATTCTTCTGTATACAAAGACTTAATGTGATCGCCATACAGCTGAATCTGGTAACTTGTGAGTTCATGTGATGCATTACTGCCATCTGGTGGGCAGCAGTTATGGCGAGGGTCACAGCAGGCAGTGGGTGCTACCTCAGACCTGGGGTTTAAACGTGTGGTTGTGTGGCCTGTGGTAGATGCCATCTCCTGAACCTTGTGTCCAAAGCTTTCAGAGATAGTTGCCACCACCCCATGGTAGTGGAGTAATGATTAGGTGGCTCAAAATGAAATACATTGCCCTAAATTTTCTTCTAATCATTTGACAAACTTCCAGGTTCCTCTACTATTTGAACAGGAAAAGAGCAGTTTCCTGTAAAGCAGAACAATGTCCTCTGTAGTTTTGGTTGGCTGTGCTGGTTCACAGCATAAGGAGGCAGCTGCACTGTCATGTGAATGGATGAGGAGAGACTTTTCTCAACAAATAGTGGATCTGCTGGGCCTTTTGTGCAACTCACAAAAAGACCAAAAATGAACATTTAATAATCAGGGAAACAAGTGGTGCCATGCTTCTAAAAACCCTTCAGTGTCCGTTTGACCTGCTACCATAATATTCCATACATGCTCAGCTGACCTTTCACAATAATTGCATTGATTAAAAATATTGCTAATATGGCCATGAGAAAATGAGATGTGAGTGGGTCTTATTTCATGTTGAAATTAGCGGCAGGAACCAGTCTGAAGATAGAGGCAAAAAACTGATGTAATACACTTCTTGCGCGACACTTATTTATATGGTGGGTCATACTTTTAATAGCAACCATTGTTCCAGGGTTTAGAAGGGTGAGCAAAATGCTGAATCAATTTGGGAAAAAAAAACAGAATCATGAACGGAGTTTGCTTGCTTGAAAAGAAACGTCATCCTGCCTACCTTGTGTGAATACATAAACCGTGTAAAAAGGGGCGCTCCCTCCACATAGTGTTCGGAACAGGTGCAGAAAGAGACCTGGCCCTGAGTAACGGGACACGCCGGCATTTCACACTACCAGCTGCAGGAGTCTGAGGTGGCAGTATTCACATGCAGGCTGGCCGTCATTAAGCCGCAGTTTTACATCACTAAGTCAGACTGCACTCGATCATGCAGGAAATGCGGCAAGTCAGCGCGTATGGGTCACCTCGATTATTCACACCTGTTTCTTTGGTGAAAGGAAAGGGAGTCTTCAGCTGGGATTTACTGGTTTATTTACGGCTGTTTCTTCCTAACCCTGAGCAGAAACTTGTACAAGAGACCGTCACGTTCCCAGTTTGGACCCATAACATTCACTGCAGTTCTACAGACCTGCTGGCCCACCGTGACACATATGGTACGTAAGGAGATTAGAACGTAGGATCCATAATGATGACTGAATGACTGAATTTGACCTGCATTGCCCATTTGGTGGTAGTTGTGCAGACGCAAATGATAATTTCTCATTCCAATGGAATCAACATAGAAAGTTCTTATTCACCATTAATGTTATGCAAAAACTAATGGCAATTAGTCCCGAGGCTGGGTCTTGTAACCCAGATTATTTACTCTTGCAATAAACTTGAGTTTCTCGTCGTTTCCGCAGATTCACTTCTGCTGATTCCTCTCCAACTTGAGGCCATCATACTCCAGTATCTCAGTGACCGATTATAGCTGATTGCTTCATATGGATGTTGACAGGCGTCTATGACAACGGCAGGAGTATGACAGGCTGGAACCCGCCAGTGATGTTGCTGATTAATGCCTCCGAAAATCAGGGACTCCTGAAGCGGTCCATCCGAGGGGCAACAAAGGAGAAGTCGTGGAACATGGTCTGGTCCACGCTGTTAATTAGTGTGCGGTCCACACAGGAAAGTCGGGGCTTCTCGTTGATGAATTCTCGGTCAAAGTTACTGCAATCATTCGGGGATTTCTGTGAATGAGGGAGACTGGGTCAGAATTTTCTTTTGAGTGCATAGGAGAGTGCAGCTGTATGCAGTGAACACCACTTCACTTCCATTATCTATACTCGCAATATATATATATGTAATAGCATTAGGTTTTAATTAGTATTGGTGTTAATACAAGTAGGATTTTTCCTGCTAGCACGGTGGGGGTGTGTCTCTGAGGGCATCCTCACCACGATTGGCCGAAACGGTGGCTCCACCTGCCGGCCCTCCAGCGCAGTCCAGTCCACATCCCGGAAGAAGGAGTGTTGCCGGATATTCCCCTTCACTCCCAGCCTGCGCTCTGGCTCCCGCACAAAGAGCTGCAACCAATTACAGCAAAGAAGTTGACTCAGGCACTGCCCACTGTTTTTCTTTGAACCAATCACAGCAGAGCCAATAGTCAGGTGACAAGCACGTACTTAATTGCCTGCAGTCACCTGGGAAATCAGACAGCAGAGTTATGGAGAGTGGCATTGCAAATGAAAGCTGACAAACCTTAATCAGAATGTCATGGGCGTCCATGGGGAGCCAGGAGGGATAAGCAGGATCATCAGTGCGGATGGACTGGAAGAGCTCCTCCTCATCAAGACCATGGAAAGGTGACTGGCCAATTAACATCTCGTACAGCAGGACCCCAAAAGACCACCAATCCACTGAATACCCATATTTCTGCTCCAGTAGGATCTTGGCAAGGGGTCAGATAAAATAGATGTTATTTTCTCCTGTTTGATTTTAATTCATGCAAGCAATCCTCAGCTTCTCTGCTTAAGCATCAAAGGGAGCTACATTACTGTAGATCAGATAGCTAGCATGTCCATGAATGCATCCTTGCAGTGGTCCTGGCTGCCTTTCCAGGAAGCACAGAGCACCATACATACTGGGCAGGATGCTGGTCATTACAGGGCACACACACACACACACACACATTTTTGTATTAATATCTTTGTGGGGACTGACCATTCATTTCTATAGGAAAAACCCTAATCCCAACAATGACACCCGTAAACCCTACCCAGTCCTAACGTCATCCATAAGTATTTTTAGTTTTTTGATTGCAGTCACAGATTATAGAATCCAGTTTCCCCCTGTGATGACTGAGAAAAATGATCCCCACAATGTCAAAATAACAGGATTTTACCACATTTTGAGGACATTTGGTCCCCATAATTTAATATATAGATATCCCACAGACACACACTACCCCACCACACAGGAAAAATCAGAGACCCTAATCCTCCTATATCATATGTCTTTGCCCAGGAGAGAAAACATAGGAAGAAGATGCATACTCCACACACAATGACAATGCACTGACCTCGGGTGCAATGTAGTCTGGGGTCCCACAGAAGGTGGACGTCCGGGCATCTCCGTACATGTTCTCCTTACACATTCCAAAGTCAGCAATCTTGATGTGCCCGTCAACATCCAGTAGCACATTGTCCAGTTTCAAATCCCTATGGCAACAGAAACATAACATGGAAACTGGGAACGCCTCCAAAACCAACAACGAGTAAGCTGTGAACCACACAGCGTACAACAAAGCCCCCAGAATCTCCTCTGTTACCTGCTTGTTTACCTGTATATGATGCCTTTGGAGTGAAGGAACTGGAGACCACATATGATTTCAGCACCATAGAATCTGAAGCCCAGGGCCAAAGGGAGAAAGTGCACATAAGTGTTACCTCTACATCAGAAAGAACAAAACCAACAGCAGACTCCGGAACTGGAGATGGCACTTACATTGATCTTTGCAGGTCAAACTTTTGGCAGTTCTGTATGTGGAACATCAGGTCGCCTCCATTTAAGTACTCCATCACAAAAAAGAGATTTTCCTGTAGAACAAGTGAACGGTACTGATAGTGACAAGATGATGCTCTCTTCAAAAAAGGGCACAAAGAATGTCCCAAGGCAAAGCAAGGGTATCATATAGTGGGGTGAAGCATAATTTTGTCCATCACTAGATAAACGTTAGTGAACCTGCTTTGCCTGTATTTGGACAGTACATGCAGAAGCCTTGAGCTTGCAGTTTCTTACCTTAGTTTGGAAGGTACAGTATAGGTGTGTGAGGAAGGGATGTTCCCAGGCCAGGGACAAAACCCTCCTTTCCACCATGGTACACTCAACGTCATCATCCATCAGTACCACATCTTTCTTCAGGGCCTTTATTGCGAAAAACTCATTGTTCGACTTGAGTTCTGCTAGAAACACCTAGCAGTATGGATAAGGAACCCATGTTATGCACTAACCTTCGTTCCTTTTGGTCTTACAAGGTAAGGCAGTGATGGCCTAATGGCTAGGGAAGATTGCTGGGTTCAATCCTCGACCAGCAAGGCACTGCTCCCCGGGCGCTGAATGAGCTACCCACTGCTATGTCACATATAGGTTAAATGCAGAGGACACATTTTGTTGTTCTGCTGCAGTGTGTCAACAATGACAACAAATCACATTCACCTAAAAGTACGTAGTGGAGCAATGATCAAACACTAATTCCACTGGAATCAATTCCACTGTAATTTATCACTGCTTTAACACTCTTGCTGATGTTCAATGTGCAGACCTTGCCAAAGCTGCCCTTCCCCAGCATCTTCTGCAGTGTGAAGTCGTCGATAGTGAACTTGTATGCCTCCTTCTGGGGTCCAGTGGAGAATATCTCCTGGCCTTGTGGGGCCAACTGATCTCCCTCCATGGGTTTGTCCCAGAAGATGCCTGGGTTCTCTTTGGGAAGCCAAAAAACTTTTTAGCACTTGAGAACTAGCACGCTAGTCGCATAGACAGTGCTGCAAGTTGATATAGATTACCGGTAATTTGCTCAAAGACCAGTATCATACAAGTGAAAATTTGAGCATTCAGCAAACAACACTCTCAGAAAGATATGTGGTATTGCAAGACTCCTCTACAACGACTCCCCTGAACCCAGTACCCAGTTGCGATTCTCTCTAGGTACCTTTCCGGCTTGTAGATGGAGCCACAGATGATGATGCAGTGCCTGACGGCTCTTGGGGGCTTGCCTGTCCAGTCCCTGTGGGGCCACCCCCAAATATGTCACATCCACGGGAGTTTCGGGCCTACAGCATTGGGCGATACCAGAGCAAGGTCTTACTTCAGCTATCATGATAGCAAGCTCAAGATTTTTAATGACAGATTTAATTAGCAAACCTAGCCCTTCATTAGCAAAACTCATGAAACCAAGCTTCAGCATTAAAACAGGTAGAATAACCATACTTACATACCAGAGATGGACAAAATGACACACTATGAACCATTTGATCCCACTAGATGGTGCACTTCGTTTGCTTTGGGACATGTTTCATGCCCCTTTTTTGAGAGCACCATCTAGTGGGGTCAATATACAGCAAATGGTTTATGAAGCCATTGTGTCCATCACTAATTCTTGCTGGCGCCTGAAGGACAGGCCCATCACTGACCTGCTGGGTGCTCTCAATGGTGGCGAGTGTCTCCGCCATCAACTTTTGATTCACCCCACACAGGTTGGCCACTTTCATCTGGCACTTGTGATGCACGTTCATTCCACACTCTGCAAGGAACACCGACTTATTGTCATGTGCCACGTGACTGACTTTCAAGCCCAGCCCAGCCCAGCTCACCCGCAGATGTGCAATATCATGAGACGTCATTCCCACCGACCAATCCGGTTCACAGCTGAGGGTCTGTCTGATCAGTCACAAAGTATATGTCATGTGACACATTTTGTGAACAATTCTCACCTTCACACTTGAGGCCCTGCTTAGCCAGGCCCCACAGCAATGTTCCACAGTGCTCACAGAAGGTGGGGCTCTTGTAATTGTACACTTTAAACCTGTGGGGCATGTCGATTTTAAACCGCTCCTTGTGGTTCTGGTAGTAGAGGAACACAGAAGAACAGGCTGTAAAAACATCTGGGACTAATGAACAGGCAAGAAACCTTGTTATTTATACTTGGCTATATTTGATTAATAGAGAAAATGAACATGATATTATATTCTTTTTCAGAAACTGGGCCGTGGGCACCATAGTGGTTAAGGATAATAACTTGAAGCCCTGAAGGGGGCTTGTCCTTCCCCTTGTTAAAAAGGCATGTTATTTCATTTCTGTATTAATTAACCTACATTGCCAATTTTCCTGTTAAGTAACAGGACTGCAAAATACCTATAATATAGCATCCAGAGTCAGTACAAAGCGTTTCACAGGAGACTGATGCATTGTGGTCTCTGTAGCCACTAAAAATCATCTTTCTGCGAGACAAGCTTAACGAGCAGGGGGTGGAAAGCATCCCCCAGGCTGACGAGCACGGCCTATAATAGGACTGTAGACCGCAGCCTCTGTGATTTTCGGCTTCCCACATACCCCGGGGATAAAGTGGATGAACAAATCTTAGCTCAGTCACTACACAGATCTGAGACGTTTCTACTTCATTATAGCAAGATATCACCATGGAAACAGCTGTCAAATGCACGCCTCTAGTTGAGCCATTGGGAAATTGGGGTGGTCCTTCGGTGGTCTGTAACATTCCCCAGAGCTGCTCACCATGGTCTCCTTTCTGTTGATGGCCGACCCTGTGCAAGTGGCAATCACTTTGTCGATGCATTTTTTGTGTATGGCCGCACTGCATTCTGGGAAGCGGGGGGGAGGACAATAGAGGGGGAGAGTTAACTGGGCCACTAACGGAGGCTCTGCTCCGAAACCCTGACAGTAATGAGGGTGGCTGGCGGCACTCACGTTTACACTGGTAACCCTGCTTGTTCAGGCCCCTGCAAGGAAACAACAACACGAAGGGTCAACCCTTCTTGGTGGTACAGTACAAACAAACACATGGGTTTAACGTCAGAGATAGGATTGCGGTCTGAGACGAGCTGTCATCAGAAGGTCAGAACTGTTCACAAAGGTTCAGAAGCACTGGAGATGGGTGTTTGAATGTATGCGATACTGAAACACAGATTTAACCTTTAATGAGTTTAAATTGTATCAAAGGAATGAGTCACAAGCAAAATCCCACTTCACTTTCCATACCCCATTCCAAAAAGCTAGATATAATGTAGAAAAAGATTGTGACCGATTTATCTTCAATCAGACAAAGAGCAAAGGGGCAAGCCTGCATGTATGTGGTCACATGGGGCATTAGATAAAGGCCTACCACACAAACTCCTTGCAGACAGAGCAGAAGGTCGGCTGAGGGAAGAAGGTGGCTGTGAACTCGTGGCCCTTCACCATGTGGACCTTGGCCTGCTTGATGGCCCCACGCCGCTGGTGGAGAGTGAAGGGACCCTCCCTAGCTCCATCTACTTCCTGCTCACCCTTGGCCTTCCCTGTGGCATCTGGTCAAGAATTCAGCTTTGAGTGGCGTGAATTACATATCACGTGCGACTTTTCAGGACGAGGTGACAACACTGAAGTAATAATCGTCATCAAAAGTCTGTCCGATGCACGTCTACACCGATCTCGTTGTTGAAGAAGATACAAAATAAGACACGTAACAAATTTGCCAAGGATGGGTTACAAGAAGATAGGTCAGTGACGCCCCGCTAGCATTTCAAACTCACCGCTCTTCTCCAAGAAGTACCTGGCCTCCATCATCAAGCGACCCACCGGTTTCAGCTCCACCTGGTTTTGCAGAGGAAGTCAGATAAAAAGCCGACTTACCATCTCTCCTCCTATCACCTAGATCTCCCGCCTGCCCCCCCAGCACTCACCCAGATCTCCAGCTTGCCATTCTCCTTCTTGCAGCGTGTCGCGAGGATGTCCAGCTGCATGGTGGCCTCAGACTTGAATTGTGCCATCTTGTCTGTGACCACCACATGCATGACGCGGCCTTTGTGGATGTGGGCGTCAAACGTACTGTTCCATCGGGGGAACATGGTGGGTTTATTTTGCTTGTATATCTGCCCCTTCTCTGTTTTGAAGGGGGTGGGACATTGGGGAAGACAACTGGGGTCATCAAATGTCAGATATGGAGTGCAGTCTTTAGGCATTCTCTATGTAACCTTCATCAATCTTCATCATCCTCGCCGTCTGAATAGAAACAGCCTCCCAATAATGCATTAATTAATGAACTTAAGAAAACAGATTAAAATTGAAAAAATAAAAATTAAGGAATTAATATGTACAAAGAGCATAAACCAGCACAGAGAACCGAAATACTCTTGATGCCTTCAAACTCAACATGGCATGCAGTAATGCAATTGATGTCTCACTTTGCAAAACTTCTCTACCTTATACATCATGCAGTTTCTCATTTTTAGCCATTCTCTGCAGTCTTTCTAATTAAGGAGCCACACCCTTTGATGTCCTTGCTTGTGAGAGGTAGACCAGGCAATCGGCCGACTAGATGGCCGACAAAGAACCTGAAACCACCCGACAAAGGACTGGTCCATGTGTGTATCATAAAGTAGAACAAGAATGATGTTTATCTTCCAACCCTTTATTGACAACCTGTGGTCACCTGATGCCTTTACGGTGTTGTGGGCACAAACCAAAGCTCAGCTCTATCATAGCAGATACCCTGTTGTCATGTTCCACCAATGTTTGAGGCCACATAAAGAAATGAAGGTGTGACTGATCCAGCCACAGTGCAGCACTGTACATCTGCGTATACATGGGAGGCTTTTCATTGACTTTGCACAGCCGATGTTTCCCTGGACAGCCTTTTCTCAACCACAACCCTTGAAAGATCAGTATTTATTTCTTTTGTAGTATATCTCCCATCAACACATTTACCAATAATAAACAAATACAAGAAAATCAGATCTGGACTACATCTATAATCAGGGTGTAGTACTGGAGGTCTGTAGGACCCCCTAAGAGCCCACCTGTCTCCACCACCTCCTTGATGTACACGATACAGTATGGCTTCACCTTCTCTTCGTACTGGGCCACACCCGAATCCATCTCAAAGTTCATGAAACTGATTCTCAGGAAGGGGGACATGATGCCGACCTCTCTATGCAGCGACTGGGGACCCTGCAAACCTGGATGGTGGATCAGAAAGAGAGAGGATGGCTTCATTGACTAAGACGCTGCCCTTGGCATGAAGGAAGTGCACTTCAGAGAGAGGGGATGGCTTCATTGACTAAGACGCTGCCCTTGGCATGAAGGAAGTGCACTTCAGAGAGAGAGGATGACATGAAGGTATCCAGCTACTTCGTTTGATGGCAAAACCTTTTTCATACTTACTAAAAGTAAAATCATTACATTAGACTGTTAATTGAACAATAAATAAACTGCCATATTTCATGGCACAACCTTTGATTACATGGAATTTTCAGGGAATTTATATGGATAAAAAGTAGTATTTCATATTACGGACTGTTAATTTTACAGTAAAACACTATTTTATTTGGCGAAAAAAACGTTATTTGCATGATATTCATATAGTATTCTCATGTTAACTATATGGTAAAACATCACTTATTTCAATAGTAAAAATTTGTATTTATTCAGTCAAATACGTAATCAAACTCAACCTTAAGGGTAAAATTAGAAGAACTAATATATTTCTGCCATAACAGTAGAAAATGTCCAACCGTATTTATTACATGTTCTGGTAACCACGGCTACTAGTTTTTTTTACCATGAAAACATTTTTTGTTTACAATGTAATAGCCATCTACAACCACCCTAGCAACCATCTAGCACACTCTAGCAACCAGCTAGTTACCCTGACCAGCAACTTAGAAACACCCGAGCAGTCAGATGTTACATGTTAGCTTACACCATCAAATACCCTAGTAACCAAGTGCACCCTAACAATCACCCACAGACCCCCCAACAACCACATAAAAACACCCCTGCAACCACCCAATAAATCCTGACAACCATAAATGATTGCTAGCATTGCAGCAAAGCGGTCACCGGACTTTCACCAAGATATGTATCCTTCCAGCTGTCTTTTAGTGTCACGTTGCATTTAGCACATTACATGTCAGATTAGACTTTTATACTACTGTATATGTAAACGTATGTTTTACCTTCAAATCAGCGTTACTTAACAAACATATGTTAACATCTTGTTTCTGTAGAAATTATGGTATGTTCCACTGAATAGTGAAAGGTTTTATACAATAAATTTAAATGTGCAATCAGCAAAATCTGTCATTTATACATAATAATACTATTGATATCATGGTAACTACTTACTTGTGACATTATGGAATTTTCCCATTAATTTGACCAAGATTTAATATTTCACAGTAAAGTTGTGAATATTCTACATAATAGGAGAGTACAAATTAAAGTAATGTACTGTTTCTTGATTTAGGGCAATTCAATGTACTTGCTCCAGTGATATAATATTTTTATAAATTTATAGTCCTTTACTGTTGCTATTTGACAGATCTTTGTAATTTTCATTATCTCCTGTCTCTCGGGATGGAGGTCAGGGCTGGAGGACCCTCTTACACAGCTCTGAAGGATGATATGGTCCAAGGAATACATTTTGCTTAGAGTTAAAAATGCCCTTGTGATGCATATTTGCAGTAAGCATGTGCACACACACACACACACACACACACACACATATTAACAGGTAGGGCTCTGTTGATGCTTATTCGTCATCTTAATGCATGTTTATGATTCACATTCACTTGCTGTTCAATGAGATGTGATAACACATCATCACAAAGAAACTTAAGGTTACTTAAGGCATATCCTGTGACTAATATGTGCATTTTGAATGTCTTAAATCCTACTCATTCGTAAAAAAATGCAAATATTTCTGCGCCCTGCTAAGGGTGGATCCTGTGTTACAGACTCTCAAGTTTTGCAAAATTCTACCAAAGCAAACCGCGCAGGCGATGCTCCAGCTGAGGAGACCGATTCCGCCCCCGAGGCTGTTCGCACTGCAGAAAGCACACAGACACATTTCTCATGGCGGGGCGGAAAAGATGAGTGGCTGCGAGCCTGTGACGGCTCGGCATCCGCGCCCGGAGCGCCGCGGGACGCGTCTGCGGGGCGGTGGCAGCGCCGTCCCACCGATACGCGCAAACGCTGACGCGCCTTTCCCGTCTGCCAGCCTAGTAACGCAGAAAGTGACCGTTTCCAGGTGGCAGGACATGGGCTTCTCGTAACCGCATCTCCCTGGTAATGCCCGCAAGAACTCGCCTAAGCAGCAGAATGATACTCGCTTATATTTTACATTATTTCTCAGCTCCACTGCATGCTCTGGGTTTCAGTCAAGCATCCAAGATTTAAGGAACCCCATTACCTCTTTTTTCCTCCTTCTCTCCTTATTTTCAGTTTTCTGTCATGAAAACGACTTTTCGTAATCAGTCGGTAAGCAAAAACTTTTTTTTTTTTAAAGTTTTTTTTGAACTGTCTGTAAGAATTACGATATGGGCGATAACGCTCGCATTTGCGAGACGAGCTGTTTGTTAACACTTCCGTCTGCTGGTAAATGACAGCTCGGTAACCACACTTCCTGTGTTTAGTTATGAAAAATGTCACAGGTGGATCAGCCACCTAACTGTCTCCAAATACCCCCAAAAGACACAAAACAAGAACGTCCTTTTAAAAACCATTGCATCAATTTGTTTCAGTGTTATTCATGGTCACATCCAATGTTCAAGCGCAATGTTGACTTTCAAAAAGTTATTAGAAAAACTTATTACATAAACATGACATGAAACTAAAATAATTGCTGGCAGACATTATTAATACTGGAATTTATATTCATTTACAGACTATCAAACAATTTCACTATTGGGCAATCATATAACACCCTGATCGACAAAACCATAGCTCCATCATTAGAGCCTGCGGATAGACTGATGTCAAGCATTTCTTAAGTTATAAATAAACATGCCTAAAACATTACATATATTATGGTCACAGTTTCTACGTAGTCCACGGCACCCGATTTAAGGGTCTTGCGTACTCAGTGTCAGGTTTCTAACAAACCACCCACTCACAATGATGAAATCGAAAGATTCCCCATGAAAAACTTTCATGATTCAACTTAGAGTCACAACCACACTCCTGTTTAGTTTCCACCGTTGCTGCATTTGTTCCCATCTCATCTGCTGCTTTTCACATTAAGTTGTGTCTTTAGTTTCCTACGACTTCTGGATTTATAGACAATGGGAACAAGGAACACAAATACGCACGAGCACAACACGACCTTCCATCCATCAGCAGCCTGCAGGCCGCAGCCTTCAGCTACTACCCACTACTTTTAATTATTTCAAGGTCCTTTATAGAAAATATTTCTAAAATTGCATTTCCCCTGGACTTTCCTTCAGGGATCATTTTCAGTTTGGTCAACTACTAATTCTGGTGTGATAAATCACCTGAAGACGTGTGATTACATGGAACAGTAGATAAAACAGTTCCTGCCTCATTCTGTCTTTGTCTTAAGTATCTTATTCATATCCCCATCATCCTCCTGCCTGAGACCCCATAAGCACTAGTTCAGGCCCAGCTAGGTTTCACCTATCCACTCCATAACTTCTACACTCCATAACTACATTTCCAGTACAGGTTCTGGGTGTAAACAAAGACAAATTGAAAAAGAAAACGCTTGTTCAGTAGTTTGGAATCAAAGGGAACAGAGACATTTTACCATGTCATTCACAGCAATGTATTAGCCAGAGAGATGAAAATGTTACACTGCACTGCAAATGCACTGCAAATGCACTGCAAATTGACACAGCTCCAACCACATGAAACACATGGATTGTGTACATCTATGCCAACGTCATACACGCTTAGAGGGTTTGTTTTTAAAGATGCTCACTGGTCATCTTTATGTCTGATAAAAATGAACACTGTGTACTTTATATACTCACTGTTCTTTCATTTTTATAATTTGTGCGTTCAATAAATGTACAATCAAAGCTACGGTACTGCCCTAGTCAGGAACTGTTTGTTAGCCAGCCACTGCACTATGTACAACATACAATTACTCAATCAGTATGTTCTGCTTAAGCTGTCTAAAGGTCTTGTATAAATGCTATTTGGTTTTACTGTGTGCTTGCTTATTAAAGAGGCACTGGCAGTGGCTATCCCTTCATCCGTGTTCCATCAGTGCCTCATGAAAGAACTCTGGCACAGTTTGAATGAATGAATGAATGAATGAATGAAAGTTGCATTTATTTAGTACACACCCAAAGTGGTTTACAGAAGCAATGGGGAGCCACTTTGACCACTGTGTGGCCCCCACCTGGATGATGCGATGGCAGTCATTCTGCACCAGTAGGAGAGAAGTCACCGGTTAGATATAGGGATGGTTAGGAGGCCAGATCTGATAGGGCCACAGTGGGCAATTTTAGCCAGGGCATCAGAGTACCACCCCTACTCCTTTGAAGGATGCCCACTCTTTTATGACCTCAGAGAGTCAGGATCTCAGTTTCATGTCTCATCCGAAGGATGGCACTATTTTTACAGAACAGTGTCCCCGTCACTGCACTGTGGCACTGGGGTCCACAGAGACTATAGGACGGGCTAATCTGTTGGCCAGTTTGATGATGTCATCCTGCTCCATGACCAAGCCTCCTGTCCTAACATTTGGGTGAGTTTTAATTTAAACTACTCCCACTGTTTTTAATAAAATGTGTATTGCTATTTAAGTAAGGGGCTCACTCAGGTGGCCAGTCAAATGATAAAATCAGAATGTCACATAAATCCAAACATTTCCCGACATATTTAAATCAGCCTGCAGACAATCGCTTGACCTGACACGGGTGGTGCTACGTTACGCACCAGCAAAACCGAAACGTAAAATTTACGCGGAAAATACGTACAACCCAAAAACAACACGTGAGCGACTCTGTTTTGTCACTAATATCATTTTAAAAAGAATTTACAGACATTAGCCATCATTCTATTGTCGAGAGTGTAATTTACAGAACTAAACGTCAATTTTGGGGTAAAACATGTTTTGTATTTTTTGTTTATTGTATATATAGTTAAGGATATTTTTAAAACCGTAAATCAATTAATTTTACAATACACATATTCAAAAGCAGGCCTAAGCCTTACCTTAAAAACAACTTCGGGGGGATGAGAGGGAGGAATAATAACGAAACTAGAGCCGCCCTTGAATAAGCTTCCAGTTCCAGGCTGGTGGCACATTTTAGTGTTCCTCTGGTGTCAGCGATGCGCCCCTCGGCCGCCCGAAGCCGACCGGAGGTCTGCGAAGCCCCGCCCGCCGGCTGCGGCTTTTCGTCCGAAGCGCTTCGCAAAGGGAACCATAGCTAGATATGGGTCCCTGAACAGGGGGGACAGACCCTTTATTTAAATAATGATATGGGGACAATACAGTGTGTTAATATTGGGCATGGCAGTCCTAAATCCCTCTTGAACAATCTACTTTTATGATATATTCGTGTTCTCTATATCTATATATCAGATTAATAGGACTTAAAGGTGATGTGCATTGGCTGAGAGATGACGCATTGGTGGGAACCGGTGGGGATATCGGAAGATTTGGCGGGGTGCCTCTTCGGCGCCTGAAAGTTTTCAGATGTTTTATCGAAGCATGGAAAGTTCCGCCCGCTTACTATGGTGCAGATGCTGTACGCCGACGCAATAGAAAATGCGAACATGCACCGGCTTTTCACAGCGCTGAGCTCGATCTGCTGCAGAAACTTTATCATGAACATTCTGCATTTATTTGAAATGAATGAACGTTACGTTGGGTCGACTTCTGTGTCTGGTAACTGCCATTTTCTTTTCACAGGAAGTCGTATAGTCATAAGGGTAACCATTGTATCTTGGCATTCGAGATATAATCAGCTCCAGTTAAATTATGATTTATTTTTATATTGTGCATTTCACTACAGAGTCTTTGCTTTGCTTGGGTGTGCAGTGTTACGACAGGAGTACAAAGAAATGAAAGAAAAGCATTTATGCTGAATTGGTGGGTTGAAACAAAATCTTGGTCTGAATTTGTAGTTTCTGAACCTGAACTTCACAACTCTGCTTTTAAGAGGGTCCAATTAAAGCCGGGGTGGCCAATCTTATCCGCAGCAGGCCGGGCTGTGTATGCAGGTTTTTGGGATAACCTAATGGTTGCCTCTTCAAACCCAGGTGTGAGGACTCTTCAGCCAGTCAGTCCTCTAATTAGGGAGTTGCAGTGAAAACCCGCACACACACTGCCCTTTCTGGATAAGATTGGCAGCCCCTAAATTAAAGGGTTTTGGCTCTGTGGGTTAAACCTGACGGCCTGTGACCGGCAGGTTGCTGGTTCAAGCCCAGCCTTGGCAAAATAGTCATGCCTGTTGTCCTGTAATCAAACTCCGTGGGAAGCTTCCCTGCTGTGCCTGTTCTCACCTACATGTGTGTCATGGCGTGCAAGATGGGCTAGATGAAAGCAGGACTTTCCCCATAGAGATCAATAAAATATCCTGTTTTGAATGCTGAGCATTGCCGGGTATCTACAGAAATGGCTCACTGATGCAGTCTCACCCCATTTCTGAACATATTTATGAAGTGCTGTTTCATCAGTCCAATTAAGATTAAAATGTGCTTTGTTGATTCCAGGGAGAAATTGTTGTGCGTGCAGCAGCAAAAACACATGTGAATGTAACTGGAATGATAAAGACACACCGTCCAAAGACACACTGCCAACGAGGAAGCGTAGGGGAAGAAATTACACAGAGCACACAGCACACAGATAAAAAATATCGAGATACAGAATATTGTCAGTTGTCAGGTGGACCCCAGGTAGCTGAGCACCATCACCACTTCATCCCCCTGGATGGTGACCAGTCTCAGGTGCTTCATTACACCAAAAGTCCACCACTAAACTCCTGCACCACAAGAGAAAGTCCTCTACTAGACCGCACCCTGACTCATTTCCGTTGCTGATGTATCCTACAATGGAGAGCACTGGAAGCCCAGCATGTAGAGGGGAAACAGGCAGGGAGGCAGGACGCTTCCCTGAGGTGCTCCAGTGTTGCTCATCGCCTTCGCCAACACACAGTCCCAGAGCTTCACCAACTGCCGTCTGTTACTCAGGTAGTCCATGACCCAGGAGATAGTGGTGGCAGCAAGTTGCTTTGTCCTGAGCGTCTCCCCCAATTGGAGAGGGCTTTTTGATAACAAGCAAAAAGGGTGAAAAGCTAGTGCTGTATCAGTCTTCATGTGTCTAACAAAGATAATATTAGGCACACAGCGAATTTTCTCAGTAAATTCAGATGACACGTAACATTCCTCTATTAGGGTCCAACTTCCATTCCAACAACCAGGTTGTTGAGCGAAATGGTCGCTAAGGGAAAATCACGGTAGCCAAGGTGTAACTTCGCCCCTGCTTCCAAACTCAATTGCTTTTATCCTTCACGAAATTGACATATTTAACATTTTGTACATTCTACTTCAAAGATCTTTTCAGAATATTGTTCTCAGGCATACAAAATTTGATTGTAAATGCAGAAATTGGTCAGAAAATTAATTTAGCGTTACCCTATTATTTGAGAATGGTCGCTAAATGAGGTCGTTGCTAAAGGAGTGGTAGTAATGCCTGTCAGTCATGCACTGGCCTGCAGATGGCGCCACAGACAATGATGCAGAACCCGATTGCTCCTCCAGGGGCATGCCTAGCTGGTCCCTGTAAGGGCCACTCTTAAATACGTCGCATCCATGGGAGTTTCGGGCCTATAGCATCGGGAGGTACCAAAGTGAGATCTAACTTCAGCTGTCATAATGACATCGGGTAGCAGGTAACAAGGTGTTTAATGTCTGCTTTAATTAGCAAACATAGCCCTTATTATTCTTCTTGTTCACGCCACACAGGTCCACCATTTTCATCTGGCTCTTGGGATGTATGTGTACGCCACATCCTGCATTCGATCCCGGCTAATGTCGCGTGACGTGTAGATGATGCTTTGTCCAGTCTGCCCAGTGTTGCCATATGTCATTTGACCAACTGTCAGGTTCACACCTGAGTCCCTGTCTACCCAGTCCACAAGGGAGTGATCACCACACACTCGGGTTTCCTTTCCAGCCAGATCCCACAACAGTGCTCCTTAGAGACCATAGAAGGTGGGGCTCCTGTAGTGGTACACACTGGACCCGTGTGTCATCCTTTAAAAAGATGTGTCTGACTGCCATCCCTGCATTAAAAAACCTACATTATCATTTTCCTGATGTTCAAAGTAAAGGGACAGTAAAATGCACAAAACACAGCATCCAGAGTGATGTTTCCATCACACTTACTGCCAAGAGCACAAAGCGATTCACAGAAGACTGACTCATTGTGGTCTTTGTAGCCTGCTATAAATCATCTTTCTGAGAGACAAATTTAGCGGGCAGAGTGTGAAAACATCCCCCAGGCTGCCTGTGACGAGCACGGCATATAATAGGACTGTAGACCTTCGGCTTCCCGTATACCTGTGAGATAAAGTGAATATAGACATTATTCCCAGCTAAATCTTTGTACTTATCTGGAATTTTGAATTCCTTTGTCGCCATAGCACCAAAATTCACCATGGAAACAACAGTGAAAGCCTTTTTTGGACCACTGGAAAATTGCTCTTAAATTTCTCGCAGGTGATCCTGCTTGACTGGTAATTGCTTTGTTCATGCAGTTCTTCTCAATGCATTTTATAAAAGTGGTGCGTAGTGCTGTGTAATTTGTGCTGTGTAGTTTCCTCTGCATAAACGCATTTATACCAGTCAGTGTCTCTAAATTGCACTGTAATGTAATATCATCCAATTAGGGCTGTACCCCAGCCTTGTGCCCAGTGCTGCGTGAGATACTCTTCTGGCCTTATTGTATCCGCGGGTACCTACAGCAGATAGCCAATAAGTGGATAGCCAAAACCGTGGACAAACCATCAGCGGATGTCATATATTTCGTGACTTCCGTGTACTTGTAAGCCTATATGATGACTGATAAATGACGCACAGTAAGACATTATAAACATTAAACAGGTCTACAGTGATAATGAAGTACATTGTTTGTTATTATACTGTACTGTAATCTTTCAAATGAAAGGGATTCTGAAGTTTTAGCCTAATTCCCATGAGACAATAGAGCAATGAAAAAGCTCTAATCAAGGGATGACGGAGCAATAAAAATAATTTCTTATATGCCTCAAAGGACGAAGGAACAATGAAAAAACATAGTCACGCAATTTACAGTATTTTTTTCAGACGGTGTTAAATTGAGGATACCCGAAACCGCAGTTACTCAAACTGCCCCCCTAAATACATATGATGTTTGGGTCTGGAATAAATCCAGTATTATTATTACTATTATTATTATTTACATGTACATATGTAGACTAACATTTTGTGCACTGGGAACAGGCTAAACACAAACGCAAGCCGCACATTTCCTTGACGGAGCCTTAAGGCTGGTGCGCCGGGCGGTCGAGACGCTTCAGCTGGTGAAAGGCGAAGTTAATGACAGGAAAAAATAATCAAGCTTTAGACAGTCTAACCAAAAATCAGAGTTACATATTTGTGAAAACTGTAAAATGTAACTGCAAAGCACTGCATAAATAATATCGGCACTGTAAAATGTAACTGCAAAGCACTGCATAAATAACATTGGCTCAGAGAATCTCCTTCTGCCTCGGGGGACCTCTGTAATGTAAGAAACATCACTGCTGCTGCACTAGAAAAAATGTGTAACAGATTACACCTATGGAGGCAGATATCTGCATGTTTTCACTTGGGTACATTTGGGTTTTCTGGACGGAGAACCGGCGAATCAAACATGGTCCATCTCAGTCTTATTGCTGTCCTTGGGTGGCCCAGTACTGTATAAATTACAAGAAAAAGAATGCTATATATGCAGGGACGGATTACAGACCAGGCCAGCGGGGCCGCTGCCCTGGGGCCCTTGGGGTGCAGGGGGCCCGTGGGGCCCCTAGCCCAAAACAATTTGCAACGCTTATCAACAATGTGTTTTC
>JAODKM010000001.1:7667066-7689129 GCA_026780845.1 Petrocephalus sullivani | reverse complement strand
GGGTAGTTAGAGTATGGAATAGTCTTCCTGATAACATAGTGCAAGCTAAATCCTTAGGTTCCTTTAAATCAGAGCTATATAAGATTTTAACAACTCTGAGCTATTAGTTATGTCCTCATCAAGCGAGCTTGATGGGCCGAATGGCCTCCTCTCGTTTGTATAGTTCTTATGTTCTTAAATCAGACAGTTATTGGTGTTGGAGGAAGAATGAGGCCCCCCCGCATCGGAAAGCCCCCATTCCATGCAATTTTGCTGCATGGGAATTTAAATGAATCAGAAGAAACCAGTTTGCGTAGGTTTGCAGCAAACGTTAAACTGACGTTTGTGTGCTGTTTAAACTTTTCGAATTGGTCCATGACTAGAATGAAACATGCCCACAACGTAAAACAATTAACAATCTGATCTGGGCTAAAACACGGAGTTTATACTTCCACCATTCTGCGGGCAAATTGTTATTAACGACTACAAAGTCACAAGGAGATAAGTCTGAGAAACACGTCTACTTCCGTGAATGTCATTGTTTTTGAAACATTTTCCATCGTAATCGGAGTAAATCTTGTGTATAAGCATCCACCAAGCAGAGCACATTATTAATAATAAGTACTGCTGCCAGTCGCAATGTGCGCTTTCAGTTCACACCGGTGTGCCACGCAGCAGTGCTGTCCCTGCTCATCCGTGAAATGCTGCAGCATCCCAGGCATGAGATGCAGCGGGATCCGGGCGCCGCCGGCTCGTCCCCGGGGCCGCGCAGGTCGCGCGCCGGTCACTGGGCGTCGCGGCTGCTCCACGGCAGCCGGCTGGAATGTGACAGCAGGGCACGTGGCTGCCGCCTCGCGCCGCCTCGCTTGTGAGGCCAGGCATGTCACGTGCTCCGCGGCTCCGAGCCCCGCCCCTCTCACCACGCGCCCGATTTGTTTACTTCACCCAATCGGCCGGGCTGCCTTTCCGCCGGCTCAGTGAAGTTTTGTTATCGGCTGACACTGAAACATGAGAAGAAATCATATCTTGGCATTGGAAGGCTCCAGGGTTCTCCCACACATGCAGCCTCCCATTTTAATTACATTAAGATTTTAAGCAGGTATTAAACATGCGCTGACTTCAGGCACAGGATGGAGACGTCGGACATAGAGGCAAGTGTGAGGTGTTGTTAGTGCGGACATTCTATATAGAAATAAGGAGATCAGAAGGAACCCTGTTGTTTTTGAACCCTGGGCAAAGGAAGTCATGCAAGTCCACATTCTGTATACAGGAACAGAAATAACACCGCAAGCGTACGGACCCTCCCCCAGCAGAAACCTCTCACTTTCAGCGTTTGTAAGTCACTCTAGAGACTGAGAACACCGTTTCGGCAGCTCTTACCGCAAACAGCCTGAAGTTTGACTATGCAATTTCAGTGGTTCCCACCACAATCATCTACATAAATGTCAGAAAAACTTGTACGTGTCTGCCTGGTAATTTGAATGAGCCTGCAGGCTCTGCACATACGCAATGCTCCATTTCAGCAGCTGTTAACAATCCCTGAAATAATATATCTGGATGGGTAGCAGCAGGTAGAACTGTGTGTGCAAGCGTGCGTGTGTATCTCCAGTCGTCTTTTCCTCATAATACAAAACAGTGAGCTCGGCTGTTGCGTGAGCATATATATCGCAGACATGTTTCATGAAGGCTGTGTTTCAAACCACATGCCATATCGTAGCCCAGCATCTAAAGGGGAACTGATATTACGCGGAATACATACATGCAAACAAAAATGTTTTTTTTCCGTGCTAGAGAGCCTGAGGGAAGAGGCATATTTCTTTAAATAATCGTTGTGATAATGTTTCACATGGTATAGGCGGCCATTAGTCATCCGAATGGACTATTTTCAGGGTCTATTTCTTCACATTTAATTACTCATTGCATTGCCGGTTTCAGTAGCTCACTGTATAGAAAGACGCCGCTACACTTCTGATTGGCTTCCTAACTAGCCCGAACACACATCTGCTACCGATCCAGCATTTTATCCTACAAACACATTATTATTCTGCCAGCTAATTAGTGATTTTGTGGACGCGCGTAGTTTGCATTTATTTGTACAGTTAAATGTAATTGTATTGGCCTAATTATTCTTGCTTTTTAAAATGCCCTTGAAAGCGGCATTCGGGTCTGTTTCTATGGGCGAGACGTAAACAGACAGATAGCAAATACCTGGACACGCTGTGATTAAAAATGCAATGCACCAGTCATGAGCAGTACTGCAAAACTACTGAGGGAATGCGATATGCCCGTTTCCGTGGAAACCGCCGAAGCAGCGGGCATCCGCCGTGATGCGGCGCTTCCAACTGCCTGTCCCAGCCCGGTCCGTGCTTTAGGGTTCGTAAGAATAAGAGGGGTTTGGATTAGGGTTAGGGTCCGCAAGAAGCAGAAAGGGTTAGGGCTATGGTCCGCAAGATCAGAACAGTTGGTCAGTTCGTCTTCCACTAGCCTATGTCCATGTGCACGCATTTTGGGCTTCATTCAACGAAGAGAAGACATAAACACACACAATTAACGGCCGTGAACCTACTGTAATAGGAGACAGGTGATGTGTGTCAAAGTTTGCATTATTGTACTCCGCTGCTGCATACCGTGCTAATATCGTGATATATATACCGCGAGAATGGCTAACCCAAAAATGGGTAGCTGTATCAATAAACAGCGCCCATCAGATGAGGTCATAAATCAGTAACCATGCATTCATTTCCATTAATTTAATCGAAGCAGGCAGCGCAATTGGCGTTTAGCTTCGGCTGTCTGGAGCGGTAATGAATGATGTATTTAAAAATAAAGAGCTGGAGGGCATTTTCTTATAAACCAGGATGGGCGGTTTGAAGATGAATGGATGGACGGATGGATGGACTGATAGATGTTCACTTTTCGTTTCTTGGGGAAGTCAGAAAGAGCCATATCTTTTCACTTCTGCATAGCTTTAATTCCTCAGCGTCTGCGTTTTTGAATTAATATAACCTACACGAAACTTTGAAGTAACGAAACCGTCATGAAATATTTCTTGCAGCACATTTTTGCCAAAGAGAACTGGCGGACACTACAGATTTACTCGGCGTTGCGATGACCGCAAACTGTGCAGCTTTCCGGAGATTACAGTCCGGGAAGCATACGACCTGCATTATACTCACCATTTTTCCACTTTTTCCAGAGAAGATTTCAGTTGTTTGTATGCAATGTTTTTATAAAACAAATATCACTGTAATCGTTTATAACAATATTGTATATGGTATATGACATGCAATGAAGGTAACACAACAAACGGTCTAGAAATATAGAGCCTAAATATCTGATTTGATTCTCCATCTGGATCAGAACTTACTTTGTTCTGCATAAACACATTATCTGTGTATTTGCTTGTCCATTTAGTCACCAATCTCTTTGTTTATTAACATACCTGACTTAGACGCTTATACACTTTGCGTGTATGCTCACTGCATTCTGAAACCTGTTTTTCTCTGAATCAGAGGGCGCGACCACAGAGGCGTCCGAGCCTGTAGGGCAGGTCGGTTTCTGCGTTAATGACACCGGTAAACTGCGAAAACGATTTGAGCAAAAGTCATATCTCACTGTGGGAAAATGCAATGATCCACAGGAGCGTATACAGAGAGACTCCAGTAATACCGCTCGGCTTACCGAATCTCAAAAATAACCAATATTAACTGAACGAAAACACATCTAAATCCTCTTTGTAATACAGCAATAAAATAGACCCTGAGACAATCATAATAATATTCAAAATCGAAATAAAACAGGCAGCTTATATCTTATTGGACTTTTTTGCTATTCAAAGCAAGAAATATAATTATGTAAAGTAATTGCCAGATTTGTTTTTCGCTAAATTGTATTCTTGAAAGGACAGCTGCGTAGCAAGCCTGAAGCGATAACACGCTCGCAACAGGCCGCGCACTTAATACGAAAATCATTGTTTTAGGATTTGAATCGAAAACAAACCATAGAAGGACATTATAGTGAGATGAGCCCAGGATTGAACACGCTGCGCGGGTTCTTTCTGAGTCACCGTTTCCAATTAGTGCACAAGTGCTGTCTTTAATAAAAAGGAAGGGGTGGGAGGCCTCCTTAATTATTAGCCGAGTTACAGAAAAAAGATCATATCTGTGTATTTACTGCCTGAAAGAAATGCTGTAGAGTTTTATAAGCTGAATGTGTGGACTGAAACGCCATAGTGTGTGTGTGCATTCCAAAGACAATTATCACGAAGGATAAGCTTATAACTGTATGCAATCTCACACGAATTACAAAAAAAAGTAAATGTGAATGTACAGAGCAGTGACTGGAAAATTGGTCTTTAATTTGCTAAGGGACTGAAATTCTAGACAAAATATCCCTGGCTGGTGTTCCAAGCAAATTCCCTTTCTCAAACATCTATTTATTGTAAATAATAACGACCAAAATATTTGGTGAAGACCATGATGATCCAGAGCCTGTTAGGATGGGGGAAGCCTGTCTACCAGATTGCACTCACATGACCAAAGACGACATTCCTGGGCTCAGTGCTGATCAGCCCAACAGGCTGCTTAGGTCGCCGTCTTTTCAGGGGGCACTGACTTATCAAGCCAGTATCACGTTTTCTCGGATAGGGGCGCCTAGCTAGGTACCATGTGGGCTTTGACTGGCTAAGAGAACCCTGGATGCTTTGGAGGACATTAAAGGAAACATGAGGAAGAATATAGTCCACACATGGAGCTCCACACACAGTCCACACATGGATCTTGACACACAGTCCACACAGGACTCCACACACCATGGAGCTCCACACAGTCCTCGCGTGGAGCCTGGAGATGAAGGCCACTGCAAAACATACCTGATCAACTACAATACAGTAGACATTATAAGTCACTATGAAAAGCAGCATCTGCTAGCCAAAAAAATATAAAAAACATCTTTTAAAATATGTGCTTATATTCTGCATAAATCAACTATTTCGTTCATAGAACAAAGGAATTTGGGGCAGGTAGAGCCGTGGATCTGCTTCTGAGCACTGATCTCGACAGGTTGGTCAGAAGCCAGCAACACGACCTCCCTTCTGCTCCCTTCCACTACGACTCCAAGAAGCATGCGCATGTGAGATATCTTAAGGCTGATTTATACTTCTGTATTGACTCTATGCCACTGGTAGCTTATGCCTTTGCCTGTAGCCACATTTCTGGGACGATGCGTTTGGCTACGCTGTACCAAGAGTGTAGATTATCCACTGAAGTATAGATCAGACTTTAGAATTTCTGTGATATCTTACCTTTGCCGTCTAATTATCCCATTAATCAAATACACAAAGGTGACCATTGACAGATGTTCTTTGGGGTCATTCCTTAACTATTTCCACAACTTCACTCAAGATGAGAAAATCACACGGGTGTAGGGAGAGCAGATCTTGGTGTCATTCCACTCTGTGAATGTTTAGATGTGAAGCTAAGGTTTAGTGAGAACTGCAACGATAATTCATCTTCATAAGGACGCTGATTCATTGAGCAAATTCATTGTGATGATGGTCTTTGAGACCATCGCCCCACTGCAGCTGTGGATCCGCTTTAAAAGCGCCTTTTTAGGGCAGATTAGCTCCTATAAGCGCGGGACTGAACATGTACAGTGATTGAGGGTGTAATTTGGTCACGTCTCGACTCTCAGCCCTCTCTGTTGTTGTACAGATGAGGAAACAGTGGAAGTAAATCAGAGGCACGGCGGGGGCTGCCGATGAGAGGATTTAGCTGTTTTATGGCGCTGGTGTGAAATTTCACTCGTCGGCCGTTTGCCAGTTAAGCACACGCCCGGCGCTCCTGTCCAGGTGCTGCCTCGTCGCTGCCAAAATTTAGTGACGTTTAGGCCAATCGGATCAGATGCATAATACACTAAACCAAATTTATTTGCTAACTGGGTGCTCCTGCCCATTCAAATGAAATTACATAAAATGCTTCTTGCCCTGGAATGATATTCGCCAGAGCTACTCTAATTAATTATCTTTCACTAGAGGGGCAGATTGGATTCCCTTCCAGGAATTTTAACCTCAAGATTCAAGAGGTTTATTCGTCACATACACAGTTGTACACATACGACATGTAATGGAATGTAACCCTGGTCACTCCGAGCAGCTGTGCAAAATATAAACATACAAAAAGGAAATATACAAAATACAGAGAAAAAATAAGGAAAAGTAATAATATAAGATTAAAAAAATATATGAGATGTTCAGCGGTACATAATCTATACATAAGTGATGCTGTGCAATCTTGCTGGATCCTTGGAGATCTCTGTTGCTCTGGTCCTACCTCAAAGTCTCCTGAGATCCTGAGATGTTTGGCCATGGAGCTACAGGTACCTGCTGTTTTACAGACACAATCCGTCCTTGTTTTTTCCAGGCCAGTTTGTCTCTTTTCTTTATTTCTTTGTAAGAACTACTTGGACATCAAAACACCCAAATATGAATAATTTTAAAACGCTCTTGGCTATTTTAAACCCGGGCAACGAGAGGTTCGCCTCCTCATCTTTGAGAATCAATTATCACCACTCCTCCCCCTGAAGAGGCAGGTCAGCGCGCATTCCCAGCATCTCGCACATTCATTTTCCAGCGTGGAAAACCTGACTGATCTCTGCCTCTGAGTAGGAACTAAAATAACTTAATGCAAGGCTCTTCAAGAACCACGTTATTTTTAGCTTTCTAGCTACGTCCAAATCTAAGATGATAAAACTGACATGTTAGCTTCCAACAAAACTGGTAACTGTTTACACAGTCAGTTGTTTTGCAAAAAAATTCTTAAGGCACACATTACACCTGCCCTGAAGATTATGTCAAATATTTTTCGCTTATATTATAATTCAATGGATTGGACAAAACAATCAACACATAATTACATAAACATAATTCAACAACCATGAAACACTACAGTTAAAAAATGATGATGAAACATCCTCAGCTTCGTATGTAGACTTTCGTTTCCATGGTAATATGTATAGGTAGAGAGCCGGGGAATTTCATCATTCTGTCAGTGTTCTGTCAAAAAACCTCTGGTTGTTGCTGGCGGTAATTGATTGTTACTGCCTTGGTGGAGTGATGTAATTGCTGTTTACTGATGTATATGATTTCAGAGCCCGCGTAGTTTTGAATGGGTGCACTGTGCGCCAACTGAGAAGATCAGAGCAGTGACCTGCAATACGGCGTCAGAGTTCAAAGAGCTGACTGATTTCTGGGACATAGAGTTATTTTTACAAAGCTTAACTGGGTTTGCAGAGAATCCTGTGACCCAGAAACATTTAAATTGTTTTATATATATACACACACACTAAAGTTAAGTACCCAGAAGTAATGGTCCGATCTGGATGTAATTCGGTACACACGCAGACCAGCGATGGGTATGTAAATGATTAGATTTACAAGGAGCTGGCACATCTAGTCACCGGGCACAGAGGATGCCTCGCAGACACATTGGACAGCATTACCAGGACTAGACTCTAGTTTGATAGGGGTCGCACTGGGGGTTAGTGTGAGGCCGGGTGGTCTTATCGTGCAACTGCCCGGCACATGGGGGAAACACGTCCTTTCACCACATGTAGATTCATTTCATTTCTACTTTTTTTGTCACCAATGACATATATATATATATATATATAATTATTTTTTTCTTTTTTCAGTGTATATGTGTATGGTTTCAGGGCACATTCTCCTCTTATATTCTGTATCATCTGATTTGCAAGGTCTTGAGATATTTCTCCTGCAGTTACAATCATGTACTCATAGCATGACAAAGGAAATCCCATCACACAAAACAGTAATTACTCATTGTGTCTATGAGTAACTGCATGACTATATTAAAAGCATGTGAAAGTGGGAGGTGCACATGGCAGCAGTCTCCCCCGGTTCTGCGCTTCCCGCCGCGGCTGCGTGCTGCGTGCTGCGACCCCACTCCCGGCGTCTGGCCTCCTCCAGTCCACGATACAGCTTGGCTCAGGCCCAAACCACACCGGGTAAAACTGAGACTCAGCTACTGGCGAACACCAGCGGATCACTCAGAACAGCCAGTGCCGTGTATGTACTTGGGCACTGGGCTGTGGTTGGGGAAAATACCGCTAGTGGGGAGCAGAAGGTGCTGCTGGAGGGTGCTGCAGCTGTGGGACCTTAATGGACAAGAGGTGGCACTTCAGGGATGGTGCATCATGTAAGATTATTTTAGTAGAAATATTGATGTTGTTTAAGGTCTCCTCCGGCTCCGTCTCCGTCTGATCTCAATAGCAGGGGCATTCTCTCTCTCTGGCAATCCCCTTCCTCGGCAATAAGCTTGACTGGCGATTTAGTCAATGCCAAACAGCACAGTTCCATCATAGAGCTTTTTCCAGTGTCGCACTCTGATCTTCACGACTGACTCCAACAGGTCCTAACAGATGGCGTGCGTGTTGCAGTCACGAGTACTCTTCTCCTTCACAGAGCGGCTGCATTATCTTGCAACAGTCTTGCTGACAGATTGCAGTTTACTCGCGGAATTCGGCACGAGTGTAAGGACCCCTAATTCTCTGTCGGACTCTTTACAGCTGCTTAATTTTGTTAGTCCTTTTCCCTCCAGAGCCTGATCAAAACACTGAAAAGAAAGTGTTTTTTTTTAGCAAATAATTAATCTCTTAGGGAGCCACTTCTGTTTCATATTCACCATTGACACTTAAATGTACATTAATGTTTTATAGAGGAAAAGCCATAGTGAACTGTTGTGGAATATTTATTGCATTTTCCTTTGCTCTTTATAGTGGGGAAAAAATATCATTAAGGAGTGATTCCCTCATCACCTTGCGTGTTAAATGCACACATCAGAGTGTGTTATATGCTATTTTGCAAACGGCCTGGTTTTATTTTTTTGGCTGTAAGTTGACTTGATGTTCATGACTTGATTTGCAGAGGAGTCCTGGGGCACCATTAAGACGGCACAGACTGGTACTCCTCACCCTTCCTGGACGGCTGCACTGTGTCTTACCCTCTCCTCTCTGTGCTTAATCCTCTGTGGTTCACAAGACCTACAGCTGAGCTTCTTTTGTGTTCCATCGCTAACTGAAGGCAGCAGTATCTGCAGGATCTTTCCTGTGTTTCATGAGGCTGCTGGCTGCCTCCTGTAGAGCTTGAGGACTGGAGACTCTGGACCCTGCTCCCCACTGGCCGTAGAAGGACAAGGGAGCCCTGGACCTCCGCAGTACCAGCACTTCATTGTGACACTCCTAATAATGAGCTCTTTGTCTCATTCATCCTGACAGCTCCAGGGTATTTGGCCAGAAGCCCCCAAGTAAGTCCACCACCAGCATTTCCATCCAACCTGAAACAGTCTCAGCATGATGCTAAGTGTAGCTCTACTCCTGAAGCTGAAAATGTTCTTTTCGCTTAAAGTGTTTAGCACAGACAAGACAGCTCCTGTAGCCTCCAGGATAGTCCCTGAAATGGACAAGTGTTTACAGAAAATGGATGGATGGATGCTTTTATTTGTCCTAAACTATAAAATGCAGCATGAGCAAAGGAGAGGTTTTCTGGTGTTGAAGATGGCAGAAGCCAGCCGTTGCTGGGTACTGTGACTTCAGCAACACCACTGCTCACAGTCCGAATCCCCCCGGGAATGCCGAGCAGCTAGCCTGGGACAAAAAGGAGCAGAGGAGAGTGAAAGAGGATGTCAGGCAAAGCGAGAGGCATCCAGGAAGAAGTAAACGGAAGCAAAGCAGGATGTTGAAAACCCCTGGCTAAAACTGCGGTTTCTTTCACTCATTCCAGTGAAGTGTAGATCGAAGTTAAGGCCAGAGTCACCCGTCTCCCTCCATCACCGAAGTACTCCCCGCTAATACGGTGCCTTGACGTCCCTCTCTGCGCCTCTCAGAGGCAGCGGGCCCCCGGCGAGCCCAGCGAGAGCTCCTGGTGTACGAAGCTGATAGCTGTTCCCCGGGCTCAGCGTCAGTGTGAAGGTGAAATGCCCAGCAATGACAGTGCGAAGCCAATCAGAACAAATCAGAAGCAGGCGCTCTGTACTGTCATACAGCTATACTCCATGCGCAGTGCTGACTGATACAGAGAGCAGACACTGCTCTGGTATCAGACTTTCATATCCTATACCCTGACTGACAGGAGGCGGGGCTTGCCAAATGACAACCTGTGCAGGATGCTGTGTCTCTTTGGAGCCAATAGAGGCAGAGACACAGCAGGATTATGGGTAGTCAGCATCGCCGTTTCAGCCTCGATCATAGTGGCATCTGATATACTATACTGAGCAGCTGTCATTGGTAACGGATTACTAATCTGCAAACTGACATCGGAGCAGAATCCCACTTTACTTAATGCTTGTTATTTTATCAATAGCTTCTTTGACAATGGCTTGCAGTCAAAGGAATATTTGCAGGTTCAGTGGAAGGACATAACTAATGACGTTTGACAGACAATAATAAAATTTTAATTCCAGAAACTGTACAGAGAGAAGACAAATATTACATTACATTCATACAGTCAGACACAAATGTGTCTGTCTCACACACACACACACACACACACACACATTGGGGCAGGCAGGTGGTGTAGTGGTTGGGAACGCAACCATGTAGTCAAAAGATTGCCGCTTCGAGTCCCCAACCTGCAAGTACCACTGAGGTACCCTGAGCAAGGTACCGTCCCCAAGCACTGCTCCCGGGGCGCTCCGTAGCTGCCTCTATGTGTGTGTGTATATTAGGGCTGAACAATTTTAAGAAAATATCTGACACAAATTGCAATTTGATTTGCGATTTTTTTAAAACTCAGTATTCACTATATGTGTATAAAAAAAACAGTGACTTAGCACAACCGTACATTAATCCAAAGATAAGAATGGAAATATTTTAATTGAATCCAAAATGTATTTATTCTAACAAAAACGATATAGAACGTACATCTAATAAACCACAGAACAATTCTCTAACAACCCAAACATGGTAAAGTGATTGTATTTTAAGTGCGGCGTTTGCAAACGGCGCTCGACCGATTTTTTACCCTTAGTAACGTGCTTCCGGAAAGTCCCATGTACACAAGGGTCAAATTACCAGAGAACAATGACACATAAACCTACTATCACAAAAGCCGTGACTGTGTTAAGTTAAATAAAGAAAATAAGACAATTCCAGTAATAAAACCATTAGGGATCTTGCAGATAACGCTAATAATAATAGAAGCTTTCTGTGAACAATCTCTGACCATGAAACAGGTGGGTAATTCACTTATGGCTCAGCAGCGGATATTTTTTTGCACGGGCGAATGTAATGTTTTCCTTGGGTCTCACGTGTTGTTTGTGGGCATATACACACTTTGGGCCACTTCTGATTGGTGAGCAAGATTGGCACGCGAGGACCACTGCACTTCTGATTGGTGAGACTGTCACACAAGCAGGACGGATATATATATCTCCCTTCCTCCCAGCCCCCGGCCAATCAAGAATACCGAGAACCTGATACAATTGTGCTGGGAGCAGGGGGTTGTCTGGGGGTCCCTGAGACCTCAGTTGATAAACATTAACTTAAGGTATAAGTGCAGCATAGTATCACATCAGAGTGCCCAATTAAGAGCATAATTAACACTCACAATTAACACTTCTAGTGTTCCCAGAGTACCAGATGGCTCATTATTATAACGGGAATCATATACTAACTGGCACGTGCCTAACACACAATCTGCTTTTCACTTTCTCTCTGTCTACCTGCAGTGTCAGCTAATGGCATTCATTCCTTTTATGCTGGCAACGTCATCACCAGTAATCACCACTTCATCGCCGCCGGTAATATGAAGTTGCAAAATATACATGATAATCATCCATTGGCGCAGGGCTTCACTTGTGCCTACCTAGTGCTTTACACGGCGGAGAAATGTTAAATTCAACATCGTTTGCCTTTCCCAATACGCCTCTCCGTGAGCGGGGAACGGAGTAAGACGTAAACAGATGGCAAGGCGCTCTCTCTGTGGGGCCACGGATGATTAGTGAATAACGAAAAACAAGACAATAGTTTCCTCAGCAGACAGGCATAAGGGGATGGGCATTCATGTGTCGGGTATATTGGTGGAGACCAAGCCTTTATTAACTGGTTAAAAGAAATCACTGCTTAGATCGGCCACAGCCAGTTACTTTGCTAAGTTACACAACTTAATCTCCACTGGCAGACGTTCATGTGGCCTTATCCTAGAGACAGCTGGCTATCTACAAAGCCACATATATATACACACACACACACACACACACCATGCTGTGTTTCCCTCATGTGTCCCACAACAAGAACTTGGGCTTATTGTCTCCTAAGGTGCCCTTTACAGTAAGACTCAGTGTTCAAACATCTGATACCTGGCCAGCAGTTTTTTCTTACTCTGGGTTCCAGACCGCAGCTTGGCTCTATGGGAATCCCCAGCCAAGCATGACTATGCCTTAAATGAACACACATCTAAAGACAGTTTCATGTCACAGCTAGGGTAAGCTTCTAGAAGATTTACATTTTTCTTTTGCCAGCTAGTTCCATGACCCACTTTAAGGTCTCTGTGAAAATGCAGTAGTGTACCATGGCAGCCATGTGGTTAACCACCTATGGCAGATGTCTATTTCTCAACAATCCTGAGGCTCATTTCAGAGCAGCTTTGGCTGTCTGACAGTCAACCCCTCCTACACCCTAAGCGGAGCAAACATCACCTTTGTACAACGCTCCCCCCACCCTGGGGCCCAACTTTCAATGACCATTTTCATTTAGCCGCCCTCTTGATTTCATTGGATGGCTGAACACAAACTGACTTTTCACACCTGACATTTCGGACGGCTTTGTGGCAGATACTTGGAGGTGTGTTTGTAATAATGAAAGAGTGAGAAGAACTTGGGAGGCTGTGCTTCATAACTTAATTCAGACAAGCGTCCAACAAGCAGACTGGACATAAACAAGACCATAATACAAGTAGGCGTCTGTAGAGGGAGGCGGAGAGTGGGGCAGAGTGATTGGAGAACAAAGCCAATGTCTGGACACCCTGCAGAACCCCTACCACCAGCGAGGAGGACTCGGCCTTACGATAAAGTCACTCCATGCTGTCTGACAGACTGCCTAAGCAAAATCTGGCATTTACTGGGATCTACATATGTTTCGTAATTCACATAATAATGCTGACCTTAGACGGTGTCATTGTTAGACTGTATCATTGTTCAGAGGTGGGTAATTCACATCCAAAGAGTAAAACTCCAGACCAGGATTTTGTTTTAACCAATCAGTTGAATATTAAGAGTCTTAGTTACAGAGTGCTCAACTAGTTGCTTGAAACAAAATCCTGGTCTGATTTACCCACCTCTGTCATTGTTAAACTAGGCTGCAGTTAAACTCCTCCATTGTTGGACTGTACCATTGTGAGACTGTGCTTGTTTCAAGTGAAGTGAAGGTGATTAATCGTCATGGCTGACACACCACAGCACGCAACAAGGAAATATCTTCCCTGCCTTTATCCCACATCGTGGCACAGCCAAGTGAGCGCCCAGGGAGCAGTGCTTGGGGACGATATCTTGCTCAGGGTACTTGCGGGTCGGGGACTCAAACTGGCGAACTTTTGTTGCGTCCCTAACCACTATACCACCTGCCTGCTGCAAACAAACACATCTGATGAGGAAAGTCCCACTGAGACTTGAACTCGGATGACTGGAGTCAAAGTCCAGAGTGCTGACCATTATACCATAGGACCCTTGGCCCATGTCTGGGCTTACTGCTTCTTCATGGTAACCTGAACCTACACAAAGATACCCCATCTGTCTGCGCATGGACTGTCAGCAAAGAAATTCCAGTGAAGAGGCCCCCCACTACTTAAGATTATATGTGTGTTTTATGGTCCATAAAACACACATAAACACACAAAAAATCTGACACCTAGTTCAGACTTCAGCACCTACCCCACTAGTCCTGGCTGCTTTTCCTTGCCTCAGAACATCATGTGTAGCACCATTCAGCCCAAACTGCCCTACCCCTTCTGCTACACGCAAAAAGCCTACAAATATGTTACATTAATTATGGTGATACAGAAAACGACTGTCTATGACAAATACAAGTTAATTATGTTAATGCTTCACCCAGTTCCAAAGAACAACTGTGTCAATAAATATATATAAAACACAATCAAATTCCCATTAGGGTGTCTATAATGACTGATTAACACTCATGATAGCCCTGCAAAAAGGTCTCATGCAATTAAAAAAATAGGGAAAATACCTTATTTCTAATTGTTCTAGTACATCAAGCTCATTTTAAATACTGATGTCAACATGCACTCAGAGTCACAACAGCAGCTTGTGACAGTAATGGATAAAATACAGTCAGTATTATGTTAATGGTTTCAGACGCCGTGCTTCATGTTTCATAATAATATTTCCAAACTTGTTAATGGTTTCGCGACCAAACCTGTCCGGTTTTCTGAGCGAAACAGCTGGGAGGAGCCGGTGCAGTGGATGGTGGAGATCGCGTTGCCTGGCAACGCTGAGCACTGGCGGCTGACCAAACCACTTTTTCAGAATGACTCAATGGATGTTGGAGAGTTAGTGGGCGCAGTACTAAAATAACCGAATAACATGCTGCTCTCTCGGTCGTGAGGCAGCCTTCGTCTTGGAGGTCACCGTAATACAGTGGCCCGTAATTATTCCTGAGCCATGGGGATGGCTTTCGTCAGGAGAGGATTCAAAACGTGCAAAATGCAATCAGCAAGGAGTATGGATGGTAGGTGAGCAGGTAGGGGAGTAAAAAGTGATGCGAATCAAGTGCTTGCTGGCGTACACAGTGGGCGGGGGTAATGCAATTTCGCTTTTCCATTACAGTTCTTTCTATTTCTAAAAGAATTCCAAAAAAGAAAACACACACACAAAAGTATAGCTGTTAAGCAAACAAGCAAATATTGGCTTTGTATTGGTTTATTTCCTGTGCCGTTGGATTCAAAAAGGTACAAACGTGTTTTCACATTCAGAGTACGCTCGACGCAGACTCCTGAAGGCGCCTGTCTGCCGAATGATTGATGCAGCCCTGCACATCGTCCTGGACTGCTCCTTTCCCAGGACGGCCCAAACACAGCAGGACAAAAGCTACTCATTCGTGAGAAGCCATCCCACCCGTTAGCACAGTCCGGTTCACGGCTTGTCAACCACCTGTGTGGGATGGCGTCTGTGCTTTCAGCCCTGTGACATGAGATGACCTACAAACTGCTTCTTGGTCGCTTCGAGGGACAGGCGTAGTACAGACGGGACGTGGAAACGATAAACGACACCATAAGCCCCAAAGCAGATGATGGTCCCCGGGTCTCCTAGATGCTTATAATTGGCGTCCTACGTGAGAGGGCGTGGACCACCAGCCTGAGGCCCTCTGTTTTTTCAGGAACAGAGTCTGTTTATTCATGAAGTCCAGTGACGCTGGAGCATCAAGCAGTCAGAGGTAAAACCACAAATGCAGGTGGCTGGAAATTGCTCCATGACGGCTTAAAAAACAAATCACTTCACCTTCGACGTGAGCCGCACGTTTCCTGTGCCAGAAATATCCAACGGAGTAAAAAGCCACTTGCGAGGGACACAAGCTGAGTTCTTCTGTTTCATCCCGACTTTTTTGTTTTTCTTTTTCGTAGGAAAAAAGCGATACAAAACGGACTTCATTTCAGCCGACGCTTCTAATCTCGCACCGAGTTTTGCATAGATGGATAAGGAAAGACACGTACAAACAGACGCTTTTTCGGTGATGCAGAAGTGAGTTTGCACACAAAGCACAAGCAGAAAGAGCACCGCCCGTAAAATCAGAGCAAAACATCCACATGTCCGTGCAGTTCGGGATTAAGAGGACCTCCTCTGACTGCGTCACCGCCCTGCAGCCTGGCTAAAGTAGCCACGGGAGAATAAATTACAACTGATATTAAATTAAATATTACCCCAAAAACTGATGCATAAATATGTTGCCTCTTTAAATAGCTAACATAAATATCGCATAGAACACAATGGCTTTTAAGACCCTCACAGTATCATTACATTTACAGCGGTTAGGAGGATGTGAGTAAATGCAGGTGCCAAGTGTGCTGAGCGATGCGTCGAGCTCACAGAGCGCGTGGGCCGCCGTTCCATCCGCTAGCGGGCCATGCGGGATCGGGCCCGGCTCCTGTCCTCTCTTTTCACCCTCATTACTCCGCGTGTGCCGAGCTGTTTTCGGCTCTGCATAACGGAACCGGTTTCAGGAGGCAGAGAGCACCTTCGGCGGGACCTTTGCTGATGTGCGGAGCGTAGCCCGTTAAAACACCCCTGTCAGTGTTTGTTTTTGTTTTTTTTGCAGAATATTTCACCTGGTGCTATTTTTTTTTTTTACAGCATAAGTAATGTCATTCTCAGAGAACATTCTGGAAGGGCCATAATAATGTCCCTGGACCAGGAGTGAAGGCCAAGCATTGGGAAAATGCATAAACTCAACAAGAGCTTGACTAAAAGAAATGTTGTGGATTTCCAAGCTTGCCTTACAAAGAAATCTAATATTTTTGAGAAAAATAAGCCCAGCCGGCTACTTTTTTTAGACTAATACTTGATTATTCTGTGGCTGAGCTGAACTATGCTGATGCTATTTTTGTCTCTTTATCTAACAGCATCTGCATGATATGTTACAAGAATCGAGAACTTCAGCTAAGACGCATCATCGCAGATTATTTCTTCCCTGATTGATCATGTACGCAGTTACAAAGTGAGGTTCTTAAGTATTGATGTACTACTAATGTACTATGTTCTAATATTTGTCTTCCACATGTTCTTGCTCCAAGTCCATGGCTACAGGACTGAGTAGGGCTTCCCGCGCCACTAATAAGCCCGAATGGACTGCCTCATTTAACCTTGGCTCACTAGTGAAGACACGGCATGGCGGTACTTGGCACTGAAGTCTTCCTACAGCGCCCTTTCACGAGGAACAAGATGACAGCAATATCTCCCCAGTCTTCAGAAAGCATTATTGCTCTCATATACCCTGTTGGCTGGTCCTGGTTTTGTTCCTATTTACAATGTAAACACACAACCAGGATTAAGTGTCAGGTTCATGGGTTGCAGGGACATCTCCTCAATGTGCTTCCGAACAGACCTGAGGCCATCAGACCCCAATTCCTTAACTAAAAAGATATAATAACACAGATGGTGATTAATTTGGGGAAATTCGTCAAATTAATAAGGCTAAATGAACCACCACCAAAATATATCAACATACCCAAGGGTACACATAACCGGTACGCATTCGCAGTATAAAGCGATACGCACGGCAGCGCAAATACGTATTTATATGAAGTGCATTTCTGCTGTTATGACAAGAAATCACTGTGCATTTTAACCTATATACCGTGAAAGTAGCACAAATTAGCCACTTAAAGGTTAAACTGCCTGGTAATTTGTCATAATAGCATGAACACATTAAATAAATATGCATCTACGCTGCTACGACAAGAAATTGCTGCGCATATTGCTTTATACGGCGAACATGTACTTGCGCACCAGTTATGATATTCTCGCAACATACCACTGTTCTTTTTGACAAAGGTATTATCTCACAAAAAGCTGCTTTACTTCAGTGTGAGAAATTAATTTTAAGTAAAGGAGCAGGAATGTAAGGGAATTAAACAACCCGAGAGGGAAACGTAGGCCAGGGTGGCAGTCACTGTACACATAGAAGGAAAGATCAGACAGTATCCATGCTGGTTTTCCGATTAAAAAGATCTCCAGAAAAAGGACCACGGAGTAGACAATGGAGGGTTGGTCACTCCCCTCTGCTGTTGCCCTCATCCACAAAAAGTTTGCTGGGCGGCCCGGCCAGTACGAGAGCATGCGATATGATTGGAGCAGAGCATGGAGACGGCAAACGACGGCGGTGTGCTGCGCGTTTGGCATTTGGCTCAGTCGGCCTATCGCTAACCAGCCATTTTCCCATTCAGACTGTTCTTCGACGTTAGGAAAGTGAGAGAGTGCGGAGAGTGTGTGCGGACCGCAGGACACCCAACATCTAGGCCCCGCACAGCCAGGACCGCCTTGGTCCAGGGAGACAGACAGAGAGCCCGGGGTTCCCCCTCGCTTATACGGCCGCACCCGCAGACAGGATCAGCACACTGCTTTGGAAATAGTCCCGTTAATGATCCGACAGGGACTCCCCACAGGATTCCGGCACTGACAAAGTGCAGAGTCTGGCCGATCCCGAAATCCATGTCATGTTCCAATTCTTCTATGCAGCCCCCCCCCCCCCCAAAACAGCCCCATGATCAGTTGGCGTACTGAGCATAGAAGGCCACTTTCACTCTCTCAATCTGATGGCACAGCTTAATGGCAGGGCCCAGCTTAAGATCCATGCATTCCTGGACCGTGGGCAGGGTGAGGAGCAGCAGAGCTTGGCCGTCAATGTCCTGTGGGGGAGAGAGTCCTGATGACTTCACACTCACTTAATCCTGTGGCAGGCACTGCCTCCCATTCTAGAATTTTTTAAGTTAGGGGTCGACCTTCATTAGCCAATCACATGTTTTAAATTGGTGAGTGACAAGTGAGCGAGCACTCCAGTAGCCAATCAAATTTCAGCTGAGTCAAGTGCCCGGGTGGTCCCACCCCTGTATACATCCCTACTGCAATAATAACCCCAACAAATTTTCTCTTGCCAAACTCAAATTCTATGGCGAGCAAAGATTTAAATAAGCAGCAAGCCCTCGTACCTGTTCCTGGAATATCTTGGCGATCGGCGCGCAGTCGGTGGAGCGGATGAAATGGACCACGTCGGCCACCGTCCATTCCAGGGGGTTGCTGTCCAGAACCAGTTTCTCCTCCTCCTCGTTCTCCACCTGCGACACCATTGAAGGTCAAAGCTCACCCCCAAAGAGCTGCCTGGGCTAGCCGGCCCACCTTCCTCACCTTGGCCACCTGCCGCTTGGCTGGGTGGTACTTGGTGCCGTCGCTGTAGGACAGGGAGCGGGTGGTGCGCTTGCGACGGGCGCGGTCCGAGCCCGCCGGGACTCCCGGGTCGGTGCTGCGGCGCAGTGTGACAGCCCGGCGCGGACGCTGGCTCACCGACGCCTCCACAGACGATGTGTCAGTGAGGTCCCCGCGCGGCTCAGAGCTGGTGCCCTCCTCACTGCCGGACTGGTCTTCGCCGTCCTCGTCTTCCTCACTGTCCTATAAAAGGGCCGGGGGCACCGCAAGCGATGAGGTACACCTTATGAAAAACAAGACACCCCCCAGCACCCCCAAAAGTGCAGCTGACCTGAGGTGACCCCGCTGGAGTGTAATCCACTGCCGACGACCTGCGCTTCTTCTGGACGAAGATAGACTTCCTCTTCTTCCTGCGCCTGGCCGGCTTGGAGATGCCGCTTTCTGGGGAAGCTTCCCCCACCGACGTCTTACGCTTCTTACCGTAGTAATAAGCTGTTAACCCCAAAGAAGCCGGGATTCAATGACACCATTAACATGGGGGCACGTCACACTCGCTGTGATGCCTTCATGACATCATTAAAAACAGACAAATGTATCCCCTGGAGGCCTAATATGAGTGGCAGCCTGTACACGCGGCGCCACTTAATTGGCAGAAATGCAGCTTGAGAAGGTTCTTATGACAAAACGTCTCCCCCCAAGCACGTCAGAAGCCGTTTCATTTCAGCAGGACTTGTCGCAAGTGTGCATGTGCGTGTCTATGTGCGTGCGCTGGGCTCTGCCACGATACATTTGTGTTTAGGTGCATTTGTGTGGGTGCAGGAAATCACACCTCAAACAGACTAACCACGTCTTCAGAAAGCAACCCCGTTTTCAGTGAGCACGGGCTAGCTGCAGAGGGTTCAACCACCTGCCTGGGACACAGGTGTGCAGTGTGATCTTTTTGCACAGTCACGGCATGGGAATGTCATCTCTGGGTGACTGGCGCGCACACGTTGCACACTGACTGCAGCTCTTTCCAACCAATGATTTATCTCCCTAAAACTGCATGCAGCATAACCCTAACATCAAGCCAACATGCACCCAGACTCGCCCCAGGCCCATGGTGACCGGAGCTGCTCTTTTCTAATCAATCCTTCAGATGAGTATGATCTCCCAGTAATGAGCTTTCTATAATTCACGTTTTTCCTGTTCTTTACATTCCTGCTGTATTCCGCATTTAATCTCTGTGCTTAATTCTGGATATGCACTGTATTTGTTCTTTGTGTATCTACATCCTTACTGCCTTCATTTACATACTCACTGCATTTGGTCTCTGTGTATTTACGCACTCACTGCATTTGGTCTCTGTGTATTTGCAGATTCACTGCATTTGGTCTTTCTGTGTATTTGAACACCCACTGTATTTGGCCTCTGTGTATCTCCACATTTACTGTATTTGGCTTCTGCGCGTCTGCATATTTGCACGCAAACTGTATTTGGCCTCTGTGTATCTTCACACTTACTGTATTTGGCTTCTCCACGTTAGCATATTTGCACACTCACTGTAACTGGTCTCTGTGTATTCACACACTTACTGTATTTGGCATCTGTACACCCGCATATTTGCACACTCACTGTGTCTGGTCTATGTGTGTTAGCACACTCACTGCACTTGATCTCTGTGTATTTGCACAATCTCTGCATTTGATCTCTGTGTATTTGCACAATCTCTGTATTTGGCCTCTGTGTATCTTCACACTTACTGTATTTGGCTTCTCCACATTTGCATATTTGCACACTCACTGTAACTGGTCTCTGTGTATTCACACACTTACTGTATTTGGCATCTGTACACCCGCATATTTGCACACTCACTGTGTCTGGTCTATGTGTGTTAGCACACTCACTGCACTTGATCTCTGTGTATTTGCACAATCTCTGCATTTGGTCTCTGTGTATTTGCACACTTACTGTATTTGGTTTTTGTCTGCACGGAGCAGTTTTCAGGGCACTTGTCGGTGACCAGTGTGGGGCTAAACAGGTTGGGGCAGCATTGCAGCTTCAAGCAGACCTTGCGGCAGAAGTCAGACACCTGGTCAGACCTGCGCACAATCCTGATGGTGGACCTGTACGTCTTGCCCTTATACCTGCAGGATGGGGACAGTGGTCACCCTCGTCACACCAGAAGCTCTCCAGCACGCTAACCCAAACCCAACACCCGGGCCACAGGGAATACGGTTAGAGATGAAAAGAGCATTAGTCATGCGTTAACTCTCTCTAATTACATTTGCTGCCTAGTCCAAAGTCACACCAGGGCTCTCATGGTCTGCAGCCCTGTGATACCCCAACTTCCCACATGCTCTTCGCGAAGATGATGCCTGTCCTTCTATACTGCTCCTCTCCCTTGCAGAACGGGGGGCAGGGGGGCTTACTTGGCTTTCAGCGTTTCCTCTTGGAAGTTCCACTGGGGGTCCTCTACGAGCTGAAGTTCCCTGAGCACACGGCCAGGCTTGTACGCCGCATTGATAAGCATGCTGAGCACCTGCAGGGACAGGGACAGGGACATGGGCTCCAGTGGCCTTGTGCTGGGTGCAGGCATCCCAAACCCAGAGAAGAAAAGGTGGGAAAATGCTAACAGACGGTCCTGGCACTCTTTTGCTTGCCTACCTCCTTGAGCACCAGGGTGCATTTGCCTGGTCCCACGGCCTGGGGCAGCTCTGCGATGCGGCCCTTGTTCAGGTATGGCCCGGAGAAGCACCGATGGTTGACGAATATCTGGGAGCAGCAGTACTTCCCATTTGCTGTGCCTGTGGGGTTTAGGGAAGACTACATCAATTCCGCATGTCTTTATAAATCCGGATAGTAAATGTACAGGATGTTCCAGCTAATAAATTCAAGCCTGCATTGCGGCCGGTGTGGCCTACACCATGGCCAGGCAAGAGGACTGTATGGGGGTGAGGCCTACACCATGGCCAGGCAAGAGGACTAAATGGAGGTGAGGCCTACACCATGGCCAGGCAAGAGGACTGTATGGGGGTGAGGTCTACACCATGGCCAGGCAAGAGGACTGTATGGGGGTGAGGCCTACATCGTGGCCAGGCAAGAGGACTAAATGGAGGTGAGGCCTACATCTTGGCCAGGCAAGAGGACTGTATGGGGGT
>JAODKM010000001.1:7642743-7653916 GCA_026780845.1 Petrocephalus sullivani | reverse complement strand
GGTTAAGGGTGTCATAGTTGGGATCAGGGTTATGCCCATAGGAATGAATGGAGTGTCCCCATAAAGACAGGAATACAAGGTATGTTTGTGTGTGCGTGTGTATATTGTATGTCACAACAGATTTTTTATATATATTGTTTCAGTGACATGATTATGTGAAAGAGCCATCGGTTCTTTATAATAATACCTCCATCCATCCATCTTCCAACCCGCTTATCCTTACTGGATCACGGGGGTCCGGAGCCTATCCTGGAAGCAACGGGCACAAGGCAGGGAACAGCGCAGGATGGGGGGCCAGTCACACACATGGAACCCGGGCCGAGACTAGAACCCCGGCCCCAGGAGTGTGAGGCGACAAATTATATAAGGGCGCCACCATGCCACCATGCCGCCCTTATAATAATACTTTACATGTGGATTTTGTTGGTCAAACAAACCAAAAACTTCCACTGCCTTAAAACAGCCAAGCGCCAACAATGCACCCAGCCACACCTCATGTAAAAATACCAAGAGGGTAATGCCCACAAAAGTACTTATTTTGCAAACGCTTGCCGTGAAAATGAGCGATGCGCTGGTATGAAGGTAGCAAAAGCACTTAGCTTCGTGCTTTCTGCCGGTGTAAAATAGGGCCCATAATGATAAATTATTCATTAGGAATATGAAGTCAGTTTGTGTTACTTCTCAGCTCTTCTTAATCCATTAAATTCCAAAGTACTTGTATTCCTGTTTTAGACACATGCACAGTCACCCCTTCACTTTTGCGAATTTGACATTCGCAGTTTGGGTTATTCGCCAGCTGGCCGTGAACAATTAAATAGCAATATTTTTGGAGCTTTCCAAAGGATCACAGAAAGTCGCCGATGATGCGTAAGCCAAAGAACAATACTGGAAATGACTCCTACCACATACTGCATATTCATATAATTTATAAATATTAGTGATGCATTATATGTGTTAGTGTAACTGCATACTACATCTTTAATACTAAAAGTCTTGGCTTGGATACCCCATGCATCTATGTCTCAGCAACCTGGCTCACTCATGTCATCATAATCTGTCTTTGTGACTGTGGAATCTCACGTTTCATGCAGTAAGTTATACTGTTCAGTGCCGATAATTTTGCATTTTTAATTAATTAAAATAATTATTTTAATTATACTAGTAAAACATACTAGTTAAAAGTTTATGTATTCATCATAAATTTCAAAGTTTTCACCATGACACTGACATGTGCTCTGCATCAAAATTTAGAAAAATTGTGAAATTCATTTTCTTTTCTAATTCTCTTTTATGCACTTTACCCAGAATGCCCGTTTCCAATTTCAGCGTGTGTGTAAGGCAGAGGATTTCCCAAAAGAAGATTCAGTTGTAACTGTACACCTGATATTAAAAATCAAAGCAGAGACAGTTAAGAATTAAAAAGGTGAGAAATCCTGGAAACGCCGAGGTTGAGCAGATGGCCAGAGCGTGTGTATTGTGAGTGTCAGGAAGAGCAAACTAAAGATGCGCGGCAGAAGCCCGGGGCCAAGATGCAGGCGCGGGGGGGGCGTTAGCGGCACCCTCAGACCTCCGGGTCGCTAAGTCAACGCGGCCCATCTGCTCCTCGTTAGCAGAGTTGCTCAGAGAGCCAGCCGGGCACGGCGAGGAGAGAGCAGGGGCTGGAGAGCAGGGGCTGCCCCGCGGGTGAGCCCGAGGGCTGCTGGACCCATCCCCATTACTATTTTATGGTTCTTCAGCTTTTGTTTTTCAGCATATATTCTTCCCGTTTTCTGCAGTGTTTTTAAAATAAATACCTTACGGCAATTTAAAACTTCCTGTTGTAACTTTGTTCTGCCCTGAGGCTGTGCTCTGCCCTGTGACTATCCTCTGCTGGGTCACTCTCCCCTACCCTGTGACTGCCGTCTCTCCTGGAGCTGTGCTTTGCTTGGTGACTGCCTTTTACTCTATGACTGTCCTCTGCCCTGGGGCTGTCCTGTGACTGTCCTCTGCCCTGCCCTGTGACTGGTTTGTGTGCTGGGGCTGTCCTGTGGCTGTCCTGTGACTGTCCTCTGCCCTGGGGCTGTCCTGTGACTGTCCTGTGTGCTGGAGCTGACCCGTGACTGTCCTCTGCCCTGGAGCTGTCCTGTGACTGTCCTGTGTGCTGGGGCTGTCCTGTGACTATCCTCTGCCCTGCATTGTGACTGTCCTCTGCCCTGGGGCTGTCCTGTGTGCTGGGGCTGTCCCATGACTGTCCTCTGCCCTGCCCTGTGACTGTCCTCTGCCCTGCCCTGTGACTGTCCTCTGCCCTGGGCCTGTCCCGTGACTGTCCTGTGTGCTGGGCCTGTCCCGTGACTGTCCTCTGCCCTGGAGCTGTCCTGTGACTGTCCTCTGCCCTGCCCTGTGACTGTCCTCTGCCCTGGGCTGTCCTGTGACTGTCCTCTGCCCTGCCCTGTGACTGTCCTCTGCCCTGTGGCTGTTCTCTATCCAGTAGAGTGTAGGACAGCAAATGTCACCCATTATACGAGTTCAGTACCACCCCTGGACTTGGGCACATTACACTGTCGATGTGATACATCACTGCTCCCACTGAAGCCACATGTCTTAGGACTAACCCTAACCCTAACTCTATGCCATGGGGCTCTCCCGATCAGCTGCAGGCCCCGGGGAGCTCCGCCGTCGGATAAGCTCACCCCAAGGCCAAAGAGGGAGGCTAAGTAGCCACTGAAATAAGATTCCATTTCGTGTCTGTGAGGGCAGCATTCAGCTCTGTTCCTGGAGCTCATAATTTATGCAGCATGGGCCTAAATCACGGCCCATTTCAGCAGGCAGCTCTAACGGGTAACGCGGACCACTCCAGGACACATGGAGTGCTGTAATTGGCTGCCAGGCTCCAGTTGTGGTCACATGACGCTTCCTGCCTGAACCGGCTGTCCAATCTCTGCCCTTTCTTAGTATATGCTAAAATGATAGGAGCCTCACATGGTGACTCGGTTCAGCTTACCTGGGTTACGGACACGGGGCAGATGTAGAAGGGCTTCCCAGGAGACACCATCTCCAGCTTCATCCCCGTCCTGAAGGTGTGCTTTCTCACGTCAACGTGGTCCTGGAGCACAGGTCAGGGCAGGGTTTCAGCAGAAGCACACACATTTAATTCGCTCTTCAAGCTAATCGCTGCACTTCAATCTTCACAATGTGATTTTACCACAAGGTCTGTGACCAAATTACTGTGATACCATTCAGGACAGCTGACCGAGGTAACACAGCACAGGAGCAAGTAAGTAACTAGCAAAGCAAGAATGATGTGTGTGTGTGTGGGGGGGGGGGGGTATGTTTGTATTATGCTGTGAGGACCAAATGTCCCAAAAACGTGATAAAAACCTGTTATTTTGACATTGTAGGGTTGCATTTCTTTGGTTAAGGTTGGGGCTGGCTAGGGGTTAAGGTTGTCATACCTGGGATTAGGGTTATGCCCATAGAAATGAATACACGAACCTCCCCAAGATATGAATACACTCACGTGTCTATGTGTGTGTGTGCAAGTGTGTGCGTGTCTATGTGTGTGTGCTGTCTGTAAGAAACCCACCGCGTCTGACAGTGAGCATTCTGCCACCATTCACCCATTTCCTGTCAAAGGCAGACAGCAAAGACATCAGGGAGCAGATAGTGTCGCTGTGACCTTGCACATTTGGGGGTGTGTTTGTGGGCGGGGGGGTCAGTTAGCTGAAGCTCTCGGAGGGCTGATGGACACGAGGGTTGCCCTGCATTCTCCAACACAGGACCTAGCGACATGGCAGACCACACGTATGTCTACTCCACATTCAGTCAGCAGGTGGCGCACCGGTTAAAGACAGGCTCCAAAGGTTTACTGGGTCAATTCCCCGGAGTTTGACTCGATCACAGACAGCTACCCAGAATGACTTCAATTATTTCTCCACAGTAAACATACCATTAAAATGGAAAAATCTTAAGGTCACATTATTCACTCCATAAATCACCTGCTACAAAATAAATATGTGCAAATGAATGAATACTTTACTCTACAGTCTATAATTCTATAATAATTTAAGATGATTTGTTTTATAACTATTCTTGGCAAGCCTGAAATGAGCACCGACACACCCAGCCCACGGTTCCTCTGTCCCGTGTGCAAACGACAGACTGGGGGGGGTCTAATTGGACAACAAGCCCACAGACTGTGCTCCGCCTCCTTGAAGGTGACACTCGGTGTTCCTCGCAGGCCCACCTGACTTGCCATCATTATTTCTGCACAAATGGATTCACAGTGTGACTACATTATTCATTCCGGGCCCAAAACACCCAGCTTTCATTCAGCCTCTGCAAAAATAGACCTTTTTTCCACTGCCGCTGCTCCTTCCCGCCCGTACACCCCGTTTCCATGGCTGGGCTTCAGGAACAATGCGCTCGCTTTAATAACAAACTGTATTGGCTTCCCGGGCGACTGCATGCTGATTTCGTGGACTACCCCCTAACACCGTCTCAGAGTGAAAATGGCTTCCTGTGACGGGACAGGACAAACGCACAAAAGGAGTTGGGATCATGGTCATTTCATGGTGAGGCTGTCAACCTGTCAACAGGTGTTTCATAGAAGTTTGATAGTCGTGACTGTCTTTAATTGACATAGTAGTGACTGTCTTTAATTGGTCAGACCCCAAGCACTTGGCTTCCAATAGGCTAGGAAATAGCAGGAAGCTGAAGAGTGTGGGTCAGTAAACATTGCTCCTGGGTGAGGCAATTCCTGGGCAAATGGCAATCTGCCAATCGGGAACAGTCATGCTCTGAGTGACCGTCGTCGCTGTCCAATCACACTCGGCACATGCTCGTGCTCCCTCCCAACGACCCCTGACCTTAAACACTTCCAAAGGTAGTGGGTTCTGCTCCGCCTCAGCACGCGCCTGTGCCAGGGCCTCCTGCCACTCGGGGGCGCTCTTCAGACTCCGCAGCTCTGTGGGGAGACAAGAGGGAGGACAGCAGGATGGAGTCAGATAGCACCCTCAGTTGCAATTCATGGATACCCTAAAACTAGATATGTCAGGAGTTTCTTCTGTAACTGAAAACTGCATTTTTCATTAGATCTTCGGCACCTGTATAAGCCGTGAAGTCTGTTCTACAAGACTTCTGAATGCCTAAAACACGGCATGCCCTGTATACTACATAACAAACAGGTCCTGGAGCCTGAGGGCAATGTTTAGAAGATCAGGGGTTTATATGCACCCCTCCCCCTCCAGGGCCTTGCGTCGATGACTCAAGCATATATTTTGCAGAAACACAATTAGAGGAATGGAGAGATAAGACATTTAAAAACTCTGAAGGCTATGACATCACTGTGCGCACATCATCCTTCTACCCTTCCGCTGAAAAACGTCATATTTTTTTTCCCTTTTTCCTGATGACCTTCATGATAACAACGACGAAGAATCCATTTGATTCAGAAATGAGGAACAACATAGGTGTCTGGTGCGCGTCGCATGCGTCACGGCGGTCCGTGGATCCCCGACCAGCGCCAAACGGACATGCAGAATTCCACAGAACTTCCCAGAATAGACTGAGAACAGACCACATACACGCCTGGGGGACGGAAACGGTTCCTCTGTGCATCAGAAAGCTTCCCTTGTCTGATTAAAACGCCTGTGTTACCATCGGCAGGGTCAGACCACACGGTTCATGTCATCGCAACTTGGGACATTCCTGGCTAGGTCACCGGGGACTAGGACTCTTCTGGTGATGTCAGAACACCCCCCTCATAACAAGAAAACAAAAGCAGTGGCAGTGAGGTAAGCTGCAATGTAAACAATCCTCTCCGTGTCTGCATCACCCCCAACAACCACAGTGCGGAGTAGCCGGCTCTGCCGCCACTGCAAATACTCCTGATCTAACCAGCCTAAAGAGAATTATATAAGAGCAGTTTTGTAAGATTATTAAGACTTTTTATTTGTCCTTAGTTCATAAATCTTAAACTTAGTTACTTTACATGTACATCAAGCTAATTTACTGTCAGAGACAATTTGAGGCAACACGTTTTAGTGGCAAGAACTTGTTTCAAGACTGCACAGTAACAAATGCTATCATACTTAGGACTTAAGTCAAGTCACATTATTTATTCCAAGAACTTGTGCTGTCACCATAAACACATTTGTGTAATTATTTACAAGCAGTAAATACCAATGTTCCAATACAGTTTTTTTGTCCTGTAACTGAGTGTCAGGGTGCCTTATTCATTGTTCAGTTACGATGACAAGGCGGATAATGTGACAACACCAAATGGCATTCTAGCCATTATTACTGATGTTTTATGTTGCTCGACCTTGGTGGTGTTTTAAGTGAATGTTACTATTTTTAGTAACAACAAAATATATTGCACTTTTAAGAAAGCAATTTGAATTAAAGCAATTTGACTGAATAAATAATTGTTGACAATTTTAATTCTGTGTGCTTGATTTTAATTTCTTTGCCTCATTTTAAGACAAACTAATGATGACAACTTGAATTGAGAGGAATCGTCTTGTTTAGTAGCTCTGGTTTTAAGATTTTATCACTCAAATTAAGAAAGAAGTAAACAGTCATCGAAGAACTGACAAGCTAGTTTTGAGTTTATTGTATTTAGTACAGTGCTTGCAATTTGTGTTTCACAACTTATTTCAAGATATTTTGCACTTTTCTAATGGCAAGAAATTTTTTTCCTATTTCAAGAAATCTTACCAAGTGTAAATATCTTACTGCACTGGCAGATAATGTCACTTGTTTCTGGTCTTTAGCATCTCAAAATAATGTTCTATTTCTTATATTTAGATTTCTGCAGTGCCCACGGCCACGTTTCTTCTGCAGGAACGGCAACAACATCACGCCAAGGGCACGTGAGAGTGGCTCAGTGGGTTTGGCCTCTGTGCCCCTAAACAAAAGGTTGTCAGTTCAAATCCTCAATACAATAATCATATGTCCATTGGACCCTTGAGCAAAGCCCCCACCCCCCAAAAAATGTTCCAAGGCTACCTGATAAATGGTTGACCCTACACTTTGACCCCCAAGCGTCACCCTCTCCAGTTTGTGTGTATATTTCAAAGGAGAGCATGATGGGATATGTGACAACTCAAGGATTCCAGTGCAAATGGCAAGTAAAAGCATTATCAGGTTAGTGGGCCACCGCAGGCCTGCAAACCGGGCCCCAGGTTTGGGCCCTGTCTTACCAGCAGGTGGCTCCATGGTATAGTGATTCTCGTGGCACCAACCCACTGGCCGTAGCCGTATGTCCAGGTAGAAGAGCCAGATGTCATGGGCGCCATCCTCCAGGCCCACATAGCGCAGACGTAGCCGGCCGCCCGTGTTCTCCAGCACCTGCACCGTCCAGTACAGGAAGGGCTCTTGCATGTCCTGGAGCTCCACGAAGGAGCCTGCTGTGATCAGGTCCACCGTGTTCTTCCCACGCATGGGCTACGGGGATAAATGACAATGGCACCTAAAGATTTTTCTTTATTCACCTCAAGGTCCTCTGACCCAGGAACCCAGGAGTATTGCTCCAGAACCAAAGGGCATGTGGGAGGAACTGAAACCGCATTTTTAATGTGAGGAATTGTATTTCAGCTTTAAATACAGTCACTCTAGGTCTGACCTCTACAGAAGCATGCTACGTTAGAGGTTATAGACAAGCTAGTCCACACCTCCTGGAGGAGGTCTGAGTATGGTTATGGAGACCATGAGGCCACTGTGGTCCATCTGACTCCCAGACAACACATGCGAAACAGACAGAGCCAAGTCGAGTTCAAAGACTAGAGGCCTAGCAGATGCCCCGCCGATATTAATGTTCAACTCTACAGGTGCATGTGTTGGTCCCATCTGAGGCACAGCCCTGGTTGATTGGGGCACCACAGTGGGGACTTGTTTCTCACCGTTTCCTGATGTATGACCCTCCCATGTGTCATGAGAAGCACCTGAGGGAACCAACTCTACCTCACCTCTAGTGATAATCTCTAAATATCTACTTGCACGCCTTCAAGTCCGGTACTGAGAGTCCCACGGCCAGCGTTGTGTGGTTAGACGTGAGATGTGTGTAGGAATATGGTGGCCCAGTGGGTTACTCACGCCTTCCAGCAGGTTGGCAGGGGCAGTCCTAGCACCAGTCAACTCCTGGATCAAAAATTCAGTCCAATGGCTGTACCGCTCCTTTATGGCTTCAAACAGAGCAGGTGACAGCATCAGACAACAGCACAACCACCCATTTATACATGCAGCTCACCACAAATTATTTTTAAGCGGCACAAACTGACAAAAAAATAAACATTAGTACAAGCAGATGCGTGAGTTCTATCGGCTACTCAACTGAGTGTGGCGAGTGAGGCTTTCAGCATAAAGGACACTATGCCCTTGTCAGCGTGAGAGGGGGCAAGATGAGGGCCCAGGATGGGGGGTCCAGGCCCCCAACCCATCACTCGCTCACATGAAATACATAAACACAGCTGGTGTCCGTCCCACCCCCCAAAGAGCCTCCTACTGCCCAGGGATCCTTGTGTGAATTAAACAGCTCATCCTCCAGTAGCCTCAACAACGTGCTGATGTATAATTCATGGAACACTGTGGGGCTGTGATTGGGTTTAAGCCTGCCGAGAACATGGCAGAATAGCCCTATCACGGCAGAGGGCACCCCTACATCCCCACCCCTAAAATCCTGCACCTGCTCTGTACTGCCCTGTGCTTCACACCCACCTCAGCCTGAAATCCACACTTTAGACATAAACTTAGTGAAGGACCAGGTTCTGCGTTGAGGAGACACTTTCTTGTGTTTCCTCTTTCTCTCTCTTTCTCCTCACTCGTTTCCACAACTGCATTGGTCTCTCAACGAGGAAATGAAGTTTTTTCGGTTCCCTTGTAAATTAGTCAACGAGCCATTTACAATGCGACAAGCGGCAGGTGAACAAACAGGTAATCTCTAGGTCACATAGGGTGTTGCATGCTTGACTTCTTATCTACCAGCTGTTCTGTAATGATCCACCTTGCTGGACATTAGCTCCCAAAACCTCAGTATTGCATCACCCCAATCATCAGCAGGTCCAGTGAAAGACGTTAAATACCTGGACTACTTCAAATAATACTTGTAAATAATGCCAGTCTTCTTAAACCCTCAGGCATAGGTGATTCCTATCCTGAAAACTCAGGATCAGCATTACATCCTGTAATCCCAAATGAAAGCTTCATCATCCAGGAGCAGTCTGTAAAGGCCTATACATTTCACTGTGCTGTGATTCGTTTCATTGCTGTGATTTTGTTTGAGTTGTATCTGTGTGGCAAAAGCTACCAGAAAATCACCCTGAATAAAGACAACAGCAAATAAAATAAATAACCATTTCAATCGTCGATTCGGTCTTCTACAGTCTGCAAATGACAAGAGCACATATCAAGAATGCAAAGATCGTACTCGCTTGCGTCTTGCTAATGTGCCTCCCACGGACGAACCTGTGCTGCAATGAATCATGGGATTGCTCTGGTTTGGCGAGGATGCGACCGATACATCCTTAACATTTGGGGCAGGGAAAGAACGACATCCAGGGATTTTTACCGTCCTCTATACTTCGCTTCTTAGTATTGGAACTGGTCTTCAGCAATGGAAGATGACGTAAAACAGCTACATGAGAAAGTATGCATACTGATTGGGTGTGAGAAAGGATCCCCAAAGCAGAACAGAAAGTGAGGTAATATTTCTTATCCTGACCTTACTGGTCATTTTGGTCACCGAGCATTATGGGACACACTGACTTAACCACAGCTCGACTGCAACCTTAATGTTGCAGTCGTATGTAAGCCATACTTCCTGTAACTTCCCAAATGCAACACAGAATTTGAAACAAGGCCGCTGTGAGATGGTGGATAATAACCCAGCCAGCTATCCATCTGCTCATTCTCTGTTCTGCTTATCCAGCTGAGGAATGCAGTATGAAGAATAATAACAAAGCAAGCAACAGGTTCAGCTCAATCGAATGGTCCTGGACAGAAAGGTATGTTCATTGTTCACAAAACATCAGCCAGACAAGGGGAGCAAACTGGACAAATTTTTTGCGTACTTTCGTCAAGTGATTTTGAAGGAATGCATGCTTACTGCTAATAGCCTCTGTATTCTAAATGTTGAGCTGGTCCATTAGGGGACATTCATTTAAAGGTTTGTGTTGAGTGGACAAGGCGTCCAAGATGGAGAGCCGTTTGTCCCAAGAAGGGCAAACCCTCTGAAATTCGTCAGTTTGCCTAGCCAACCAGCTTTACCAGACCTTTAACGATATTGGCCCAGGGCACCTGCGTACCAAACCCAGTGCCAGCTGGATCAACGGCCTAGGAAAATAAATCATTTAAAAGTTTTGGAAAATTTACTGAAGCTTCTGAAAACAAACGTTACGCCAAAGACCACGTGACCGAGTCAAGTGAGTTATGGGCTAAAAGGGGCCAAAATGCTATTTATTAGTCTGTGCCAGTGAGAACACTAAGCAAAAATGGCACAATGCCAATACAAGCATAAAAATGAAACTTCTTTAGTGGCAGAAACATCACACACAGAGCAAACTGAAGCAAAAATAATTATAAATGACGACAGCATCTGACAGAAGGCCCAGTGTATACGTGTGCAGGGTGCACACAGCGTAAACATGTACAGTGTCGTGGAAACTGCGGTTTCACGCGGCCCCTGCTCCTCTGACTAAGGACTCTTAAAGAGGCTCCACCATTACAGAGAATTCGCTTCCCTCCGTTACAGAGAATTTGCTTGTTTCTCGCTCTCTCATTCCCTCCACTCCCTCTGCCTCTAGTTCCTGTCTTCAAATAAGTTCAAGAGCTGTATTGTCATGCTAAATTCATGTCCACATAGTCAAGGCGAGCTCAACAGCGTCAACGGCGCCCATAACGCTGCGAAACTTAGCCAACGACGCATCTCACTGAAAGGCAGCATTTCTCCATTAGCCCTCCTTTGCTACACTTCTCCCTCATCTTCATTCTTTCTCTCCTTCCCTCTCCGCTGAAAATCCCGGCGTGCATGCTGTGCGTTCGGCAGACAGAATATAAATCAGTGCACAACCTTGGGGGGGGGGGGGGGGGCCCCCCCGGTGAACCCCCCCAAAACAAAAAAGGCATCGTTTTTGGGCGGGGGGGGGCCCCTTTTTTAAGAGGCCTCCCTGCCGGGGGGGCGGCAAAGAAAACATCTATT
>JAODKM010000001.1:7607768-7622624 GCA_026780845.1 Petrocephalus sullivani | reverse complement strand
TGTGTGTGTGTGTGTGTGTGTTTGGGGGGGGGGGGGGGGGGTAGGTGTAGGTGTGGGGGGGTGTGTGGGCGTGTGTGGGGGTGGGGGTGTGTGGGGGGGGGGGGGAGGGGGGGGGTTGTCTAAAAATACAGTATTTTTTTAATTATATACTTTTATTTTCCGACACTTCGGAATACTATCAAATTTTCAAAAAGTATATTGTTACTCTTTAATAATAGATAATGTGATCTTTAAAAAGAGTACGTGGTGTCACTGAATCGCAGCCTCTCGCAGTGTAGCATGCTATTTCATGCGGCTTTTATTGCAACTGTCAGAGCGATAATAAAGGCAGCGCTCTGATTTTTATTTGGGCAGATATTTCTCAGACTTTTTATATCTTATTGGAAGATGTATCAAATGGGGTATATTACGACAGTATACGCAGGCCACTATATGAAATACGATTAGACAGCACCTGCATGTAATCTTAACCGTACTAAGGTAGTGGTTTAGATGGGGATCATCTGAGCCCCCCCAGCCGCTCTCACGTGCGCGGAGCGCTGGATAACAAAGGAGCGACGGCTCCCCCTGGACGCGCGTGGGGAAAGCAGCGGCGGCCGCGGCCGGTGACGTTACACCGTGACGTCAGGCTCCAGCTTTCCAGCGTGTTTATTAAAAACACGGGGCGTCGGGCCATCCAGCTTTTTTTCCCCCTCCAACTTCCAGCTAATTTACAAGTGGACTGGTTTATTCTGCTGACTTTTTAGTTTAACGGGACGTGCGAGAGACTGGAGAAGGACTTGGCAGCTCTGCGTTCCGTTTGGGCTTTCTCCCTGGGAGGAAGTCCCCTTCTTTTGTTCGCCCGGACCGGCGCTCGTTGATGTATCAGTGCTTACCCCCACCGGGCACGGGAGCCAAAGAGAGCGTTTGATGGGAGGATGGTCGTGCCGGCGAACACGACCGATGTTGCAAATGCACATGGGTGCGATAACGGGGCGCTCATGGACAACTTCGGGGTCCTGATCCAGGCGCTGCTTGCGGTTGTAGCATTCAGTACTTTAATGTGTGAGTAACATAACGGTGATATCGGGGTTTCCGTGTTATCCCTGTGCAGCTTTTATGCACCATTACTGAGCGATGCAAACCAGTTTGTTCTGGAAACAAAAAGCCCACGGATTTTAATAGCTCTGCACTCAGGATACGTGGCAGAGGCTGCAGTTTCCTGTCATATAATAACTTTGTGACTGGGTGTCATTGTGGTCTGCTGCGTAGGCTACCGACCTGTTTTACGCTCCCCCCACAGACCCACTGAGCCTCTGTGATCTTTGCAGGTTGTTACACTACTTAAAGTTTAAAAATCACTCCTTTTCAGCCTGGTTTGCAGTGTTTCAAATAAATCAGGCAGGGGTCAAAGTCCTTAGTTTGTGTGCTTTCTGTTATCAATAGCTGTTGTAAGCCGTGGCTGGCTGGCAAAAAGAACTAATTCTAGTGTAATCCGTAAATTTTTTCCTGAAAAATATGTAAAGTGTTTGGTAATTTTCTTACACCGTAGCGATTACCGGTGGTGTGCTAATGGATCACTGTAGGATAGTTATATGTTAGTACTTGGATTGAGAAAATGTTACATTAAATCACTTATTGATTGAATATAAAAACTGGTAAAGTGACCTTGGTGAAGTTTAAGCTGAGCACAGGGTCTGTTAGAGGCTAAAATTTATATTCGCCTTAGGGAAAACCCTCACTTTTCTCAATCTAAGGAGCTTACACGAGGCCTACAGTTTGAATTATTTCATTTAAAGCCCAGTCTGATTAGGGGTTCAAGTACCAGTGGTGATGGATCCCAGTTTCTTTTGTTTGGTCGGATACTCGTGTCTGCAGGGCAGTGGTTATAAAGCACTCCCTTTTGTCTGTATGGAATGATGTAAATGGCTCCCTTGCTTTGGGCCCATTTGAAAAGGGAATGTCCAAACCTGAACGTACCACTGGTGTGGTACATGTTGATGCATCTCAGTGTGCTGGTCTCATGTTGTGGTTGCTCAGGGTAACTGTCCAGTCTGAGGACGGTCTACTGAAGGAACAGGCTTCAATGGTAACCACTTACTATTAGTCTGTGAATGGTTCTGTTAGGGGAGTGATGTTTGCAATTATACTGAAGGTTGGTTTCTTCTACACGGTGTAGGACTTTTTATTATTATTATTATCATTATTTATTAATTTATTTATTTATTTTACTGAATCGGCGCTGGCAGCTTTTGTAATTTTCAGAAGATGAGTAATTGACCTCAGATTATGAAGGTTAATCAGACTCTGCATCTCTGTTTAATGGCAGTAAAAAGATTCAGAGAGCCAGCTGGGATACGGCGACCTTGGCAGATCTGGTGAGCTGTCGTTTGGCACCGTAACCCCATCATTCCTATTGTATCTTTTGTGTTTCCGGCAGATAACGTGTTTTTGCATCTCACCCTGTGTTACTTGCATGGGATCAATCAGTGCCCGAGTCGGAGAGACCCTGATCTTGCTGATCATGTTAACGTTTAAACCTGTGTTTCTTCTGCGTTGTTTTGTCATTGCTGTTTTCTTCAAGCATCCATTCTTGCTCCTTTCAAAGAGTTTGCCAGGTATTTTAAGTGTTGTGTAATTCGGACCCCCCAGGTTTTACGACACCTCGAAGCAGGCGATCGGCGCCCTCTTCATTCACTTTGCCAACGTCTTCCTCTCCACGCTCACCATCGAGGATCCCTGCTCTCTGTAAGGGATCCATTTGGCGTCTAACATATTCAGCACAATCATAATTTGCGATCCCATCCAGACCCAAGCGAGACTTAGTCCCTTGTAATAAAAACACCTCACAGAACACTGTAAAACCACAATTCCGGTTTCTTTCCCAGGTACCTGATGAATTTCCTTCTGGATGCCACCCTGGGCATGCTCGTAATCTGGGCAGGGGTGAAGGCAGTCTCTAAGGCCGTCGAGTACAAGAAAGTCACCTTGCTCACCTTTGGAGAATATGGTACGGAATCAGAATATATTTATGTGTACTGTGAACTTCCATGTTTCTGTCTTGTGATGTAAACCGGGCTTTGATTTGCTTAGTACATCACAGACACAAAGATATTAATAGCTGGTAATTTATGCTACCACTAGGGGGCATTGTAGAATCAGTACAGGGACGAAATGGCATAAAGGCAAAGAAAAAACCTACCAAATAACACACAAAAACCTAAAAACATTAACGTAAAGTAAAAGCAGAAATGATAAATACACAGGCTATATAATGTATAAATGATGTATGCAAGCTTACAGAAGTTACAGTGTAGTTTCACTTGCCATAATCAGTACAGTCAGTTCTGAAAAATACATCCTAAGGCGATTTTGTCGCTATGTGAACATCATGGAGTGTATTTACACAAACCTATTTGGTATAGTCTATGATACATCTATGTTTTATGTACACGTGGACTTTGTTGGTACCCTTCTGTTAAAGAAAGAAAAACCCACAATGGTCACTGAAATAACTTGAAACTAACTAAAGTAATACCAAATAAAAATTTACTGAAAATTACCTAATGAAAATCTGATGATAGACTGACTGACTGATTACAAGTTAGAAGACGCCTGTGATGCTGATTAGAGGACGGGCCTTAGCTAAACATGTCCCTATGGTCAAATTATTTCCAAAAGTTTCTAGGGGTACCGTCATTTTTGTCCAGGCCAGTTCCATTAGTTTTTTTTTTTTATGATTCTGTTGAACTACAATTCAAAAGCAATGTCTAATTTTCATTAGTTAATTTTCAGTAATTTTTTATTTATTATTACTTTCATCAGTTTCAAGTAATTTCATTGACCATTGTGGGGTTTTCTTTAACGAAAGGGTACCCACAATTTTGTCTACGTCTGTATAGCCTATAATACACTGAGTGCTATATTTTTATACTACTGGCAGCACAGTAGGTTTGTTTTCATCAGCATCACCACAAATGTGTAGTAAGCAGTTAGTCCTATGATAGACTTCTCAGCTTCAGGTCCCATCGTATGGGACCCCTGTCGTACGCGCTGTCTGTCGCTATCTCGTTGTATATGTATAATTGGCTCACTGATACACAAATGTTAAACACTATTTTCTCCGTTTTTCTTAAAAGCAAAAATCCATTTTCAGCTAGTAAAAACAAATCTAATGTAGGGTTTTCGTAAAGGCAAAGTTCTACCTGTGTCGTGTGGCCTTCCTCTGGTTTACTTCGGCGGTCCAAAGACATGCAGTTGAGCAGTTAGTTTCTCTTTATGATTGTGCCTGTGCACCCTGCAGTAAGCTGGCATCCCATCCAGCTTGTACGTCAGCCTTGTGCCCTGCTTAGAGTGGGCACTATGTAACCTTTGACCCTGTCCAGGATAAGCAAGTATGTTGTAAACATGCAGCCCTTTCCTGAATTACTTAGCTAAGACTGATTTAGACTAGATACCGTTTTTGATGTTGGATTTTCAAGAATTCAAGAATGATATATCGGCCTTTTTTTAAAATATTTTTTCAAGAAATGCATAACAAAGATTTTTCCTAACGTCCCAAGATAACATGACATAATGCAATTTAAAAATAAACTTGATTGTCAGTCATTTAATCAAACATATAACAAAATATATTAGTCTTGATAAATAAGAATTGGAATGTATAAAACACGAAAAGGTTTTATACACAATAGCCTGTTGCCGGCAGGCACGCCCTCTAGTGGACAAACTACACAATGACAACACTCATGGTTGAAGGATGTCTCTTTTTAATTGTCATTTGTCGGCTGTTATATATGCCTATAGCAATTTATCTGCGATTAGCTCATATCAGCCAATAATACCAGGCTCTAAGTTAGACCTTTACGAATATATGCAAAATAATCTAGGAGGTGTTGAGATGTTAAAGAACATGTTTGTTTGCAAGTCACTCAACATTCTTTGCCCAGTTTGTCACATAGGTTCATATTCCTTCAGAAGGTATCGGGCCTCTAAGATCATTAAGAACTGGTCAGCTAATAGTACCAAGAGCTCAAAGTAAGCAAGGCTGAGTGGCATTCGCCTATTGTGCAGCCCATAACTGGAACAGACTCCCTTAGGAGGTTAGAAAAATGCGCCAGATGTTGCCACTTTTAAAATCAGCATTTTTATTCCTCGGTGCCTTTAATTAATGCTGCTAATCAATATTGTTGCTTTTCTTTAACTTTTTGTTTGTGTCTTCTGTTTGTAATTTTGAATTGCTGCTGCTTTAACTGTCGTTTTGCTTGAATTAGGTTCATAATGTGGAAAACCTGACTGATAAAGTAAAGAATTATGAAAAGCAAAGCTTTGCTTTAAACCATCTAGTGTTATATCCAGCCGACAGCGCTGCTGCTGTCGGCTCAGTAGGGGGCGCTGTTAGACTGTTTGTGGTGGCACTCATGTTCTGGACGGTCTGCCCCCTCCAGGGGATCCTCCTCAGGTCGTGGCTTGGGTGGGACAGTGTGCCGTTTACCTGCTCATCGTGGTCTTGGAGAAGTGCGTGGTGAGCCTGGCGCTGCTCATTCCCGGCTGGACCAGAGTACGTACCCACAGCATTTTATCATCTTACACGGGCTTGGGCCGGCTCGGGCTTGCGTTCCGGCTTGCGCGGTAATGAGCGCTAGGGCTGAGCGATTTTATCAATTTCTCATTATGCATAATACAGCACCCTGACCCAGAGTTTAAAACTGTCGTAAGAATAGTTTTACAAATTCATTCCGTCCTCCTGGTGTGACAGTCACACTAATCTCACCAATTGAAACTCACCAATCAGAAGTGCCGTGCTCCTCGTGTGCCAGTCACACTAATCTCGCTAATTGCCAATCAGAAGTGCCGTGCTCCTCGCGTGGCAGTCATGCTCACCAATCAGAGGTGGCCCAAAGTGACTGCGTATACGCCCACAAACACAGACAAGTGAAACCCAAGGAAAATGTAACATTCGCAGTGCGGAAAAATATCGGTTCTGCTGCTGAGCCGTAAGTGAGTTACCTACCTATGTAATGGTCAGCGACTGTCCACAGAAAGGTGCTATTATTAGGGGTATAAGCAGCATTAGCCGCAAGATCCCCAATGTTTTGTTTCATTTTCATTACTTTATTTAACTTAACACCGTCGCGGCTTTAGTGATAGTAGTTTTATGCGTCATTGTTCTCCGCTAATTTGACCCTTATGTACATGGGAAGCACATTACTAAGGGTAAAAAAGCGGTCGAGCGCTGTTTGCAGACACGGCATTTAAAATGTAAAAATACAATCACTACGATGTTCGGGTTGCTAGAGAATTGCTCTATGGTTTACTAGGTGTATGTTATATGTCATTTTTGTTAGAATAAATATGTTTTGGATTCAATTTATATATTTCCAGTCTTATCTATGGATTAATGTATAGCGCAGTTCAGATTTCAATGTACAGTTGTGCTCAATTAGTTTTTCATACACATATAGCGAATACTGAACTGAGTTTTTAAAAAAATCTCTAATGAAATCACAGTCGCGGGTTCGGTCGGGTTCGGGCTTAATTTCTATCATTTTACTCGGCCTCGGGGCGAGCTCGGGCCTAGCTTTTAAGGCCTGATTACAGCTCTAACCCACAGCACCCCCCGAGGGGCAGGTGGGCAGCCCCACTGCATGCTGGGCACACCGTCCAAGAGGCACCAGAGCAGCAGTATTTTTTTGCATTGTTTCTCTTATGCCTTTTGCTTTTGACCTGCAGTAGGCCTCTTCTGGGTAATGTAATTGTAATGAATTAGAGCCACATGGTTTGCCCGGCCTGGGTCTAATGGGAGCCTTGTGCTGCAGCTACAGGAGGTACTGCTCAACTACATCCCCAACCCTCAGCTGGAGGTGGTCCTCGTCATGCTCATCGTGCCCTTCCTGGTCAATGTGAGTCTCCACGTGACTGTACATGTCAGCCGCAGGGACTTATGGGGGCGTGCCTCCTAAGCGTGCTCTCTGAGCCGTCTCCATGCTCTGCCTTAGGCCATCATGTTCTGGGTGGTCGACAGCCTCACGATGAGGAAATACAAGACGCTGGTGGCGACGGAGGGAAAGGGCAACATCGTGAAACAGGGGGAGACGCTACCGTGGGCAACCGGCGAGGAGTCGCAGGTGAGGTGGGGGGGGGGGGATCAGCAGTTGCAGATTCGGTTTCACAATTCCAACATCCTTGAGGCCTGAGATTCTGTGAGTGAATCATCTGGTTGCTATGGAAACCAACATGGAACAAAGTTTAACAATGACTTCATCTGTGGGCTGCTGGCTCAGAGACTGAGTGCCTGGTGTTGAAAATGTGAAACTGCAGCTGGGACAGTGGAGTGACCTGGAGGCAGCTAGGGGATGGATGTGTGTTTGTGTGTGTGTGTGTGTGTGTCCTCTGCTTGCACTCTACATCTGCTACAGCTCAGGCTGTCACACCCCGACCCCTGCCTTTCCTCCAACCCCCGGTCTTTCTGGACCGCATTCCCCTGGGAGCAGGGGGATTCTGCCTTACATACGGTGCAGAAATCTCACGTTCTCTAAGGCATAACTGAAGTTAAATTGCCATTTTCGCCTCTAACAGTTACTACGTTCCTTGTTGTTTACCTGACGTTGGTAACCATCTAACACGGCTGAATACGAGCACTGAGATCCGACTGGGTTACTGACTGGATTAGCATTTTTGCCATCGCCTTTGTATTTGCCAACAGAAATGCCCCCCCCCAACTAAATTAGGCATAATGCTGATGATTCTGTTAATTGACACCCCTCTGCCGCCCTCTAGAGGATGGACTCCACCTTTGAGTCTGGTTCCTCCTAAGGTTTCTTCCTCCTGGGGAGTTATTCCTTGCCGCGGTCGCCTCTGGCTTGCTCAGCGGGGGCTTTGGGCAGGGAAAATGTGAAGCGCTTGGGGACAATGTAGTGTTGTGAAAATGCGCTATACAAATCAAATTGAATTGAATAATTTGATGTCACTTTCATGGCCTTATTGCTGAACTCCGGCATCGTTCTGCTCTCGCTCACGTACCCATCCTGCCGTTGTCCTGTTGCCGACCTTTGGCCTCTTGGGCTGGGAAATGGTACTCCCAGAGTCCTTTGCAGTTTTTCCAACTTACTGGGACCCTGGTGACTCAGAACGGTCCGCCCCACAGCCCTGAATGGGCGATTCTTTCCCTGTTGTTTCTGACATGGCCTCTCCCACTCCCGTGGCCTTTCAGACACCGACAAATTGGCCTGTTTGTCCTGCGGCATAAAAGTGACATTTCGAGGAATGTTTCCACAGGCTGATGTCAGGCTTTAAAGAGCAGGCGGGCTCACTGATGCTCTGCAGGCCCGTTAAACATGCTGAGGAATGTAACATTTGTGATGCACACTTGCAATACAGCATACGCTTCATTTTATATTTAGAGTGCTGTTTACGTTATTGACTTCTAACTGCATGTACATGCTCCGGTCCATCTGGCACTGAGCGCTGCTGGGTCAGCTTCAGCGGCTAGCCAGCTAACCCCACCCGGGGGAGCTTCCCCATAACTGCAGTCCAGGCCTGGCACACCAGTTTTAGTTGTACCTATTGTGGGGGGCCTCATGGTTCCTCTGGCCCCCTCCCCACTGAGGACGGGAGGCTTATGCTCCACATAACTTGGCTTTGCACTAATGCACAAACACCACACCACCCCGGTAAGCTTTTCCAAGCCCCTGGGCTGATCCGCGATTAAATGTCCCAGCTGGCTTGGGAGCATCTGGAGGGTCAACTGGACCTGCTTGGTTATGGCTGGTGCCGGGACAGAGGGGGCCAGCCCGTTAGGCGACAGGGGCGGCCACCTCTGGCGCCATCTCATGGCAGCGTGCTGCCAATTTCACGTTGTCTCGAACAAGCGGTGCCATTGGTAAAGCTTGCTTGGAGCTTCAGTAGGTACTGGGCAGGGGACACCCTGGGCAGGACACCAGTCCATCACAGGGCACACGGAATGAACACACAAGCCCGTATGTAATCTGATCCTTTTTTGTGTTCTGGTCCAGGTGCTTCTGGACCCCGAAACCGAGGCCAAGGTCCTGGAGGGGGAGCGAGGATGGTCAGAGCCAGAGTCGCCCCCTCGGTGTTCGGGGGCCACAAAGTGCATGTGACTGGTGGTGGTTTGGCCACTGCCCTCTCCAGTTCCCTGCTGAATGAGAGTTTCCATGGATACCGACTCAGCCAGTCGTCGAGCGCGTTGCTAGGGGGGCCAGAGTATCGCTCGCACTCCTGTTACACTCCTTCACTCCTTTGCTTTGTTCATGGTTACACACTCCATTGGCGGAGCGGCTTCTGGGACCCGTAGGCACTTAATTTTCAGTGATTTGTGGGCTCACCGGCCCCGTTTGAGGGTTTATTCCTGCTAATCAGTGCATGTGGGTAATACGCCGCCTTTCCGGGGTTAGATCGTGACTCCTGAGAGGGGTGTCAGAAATCTGGATCTAATAGAGCTCATCCTTCCTTAGTGCTGATTGGTTACCCCAAAATGACCCCGAAGACCCACGGGGCTTAATTTATATAATGGAGTTAATTATGAGGAGTTTATGAGCTGCCTGAGATGAGTTGATGAGCAGAATCATTCTCCTCACTGACTGGTAACCCAGATGGATTCGTGGGGTGGGGGGGTGGGGCGGGGGCCCTGTTTTTCTTTCCCCAAGCCGCCTTGGACTGAGCACCGACGCCTTCTGACGACAGAGATGCACACCACCTGTCGGATGATATCCAGCTGTTCTTCTGAACCGCACTAGCATCTCTGTGCCTGATAATAGTCTGCTTCTATCTGACTGCTCTCCTTCTGTTATGCAAAGTGCAGTCAGTCCCTTGGAGGGGGGGTTCACTCGGATGTCTGATCTGATCGACACTCACAGCTGGAGGCTGGATTTTTGATCCCTTGTAATGTTTACATTCCTCGGTACATTCATGAGGAAATATTGATGTGTGTGTATAATGCACTCGCATGGATGCATGTATTTGACAGTCCAATTAGCATATTTATCTTGTTACAGCGGATCTGCATTCTTCTGTTTGTTTTACCAGCGTTATTACTTTAATAAAGCAGCTCCTGATGAATAGTCTGTTGTACTGTCAGTCATTTATGTAAGCGTCCCGGCTCCACAGGGAGAATACCAAGGCGTTCCCAGGCCAGCCGAGAGATATAAACTCTCCAGCATGTCCTGGGTCTGCCCCGAGAGCCTCCTCCCTGCCCAAAACACCTCAGGGAGCCGTCCAGGAGGCATCCTAGATAGATGCCCAAACTACCTCAACTGGCTCCTTTTTGTGCAGAGGAGTAGCGGCTCCATTTATGCTCCTCCCGAATGTCTGAGCTCCTCACCCTCTCTCCAAGGCCGAGTGCAGACATTCTGTAAAGGAAACCCATTTCTATCCATGATCTCATTTTGTCTTTCACTACTTGAAGCTCATGACCATAGGTGAGGGTAGGAATGTACACTGACTGGGAAATCGATGCCTTCCAGCTCAGCTCTTGCTTTACAATGACAGGATGGTATGGTATCCACATTACTGCTGAAGCAGCACCCATCTGCCAGCCAGTCTCACTCTTCCTTCACTCGTGAACAAGACCCCAAGATACGTCTCTGCCTGAGGTCCCCATGCACCAGGAGAGGGCAATCCACCCTTTCCCGGTGAAGAACCATGACCTCAGACTTGTGTTGATCCTCATACCAGTTACCTCACACTCCGCTACAAGCCACCCCATTGTGTGCTGCAGGTCACGGTCTGATGAAGCCAACAGGACCACAGTAACAGGGACACACCCATGTAAAGCTCACTGGGACAACTTTGCTATGTAGGGCGCTATATAAAAATAAATTTAATTGAAAAAGTATTGTGAAAAAGTATTTGATATCAATCCCATATCAATCAGCAATATTTATCCAGCATGACAATAATCCAAAACATACGGCCAAGGCAGCAATGGAGTGGCTCAAGAAGAAGCATATTAAGGTCTTGGAGTGGCCTAGTCAGTCTCCGGACCTTAATCCCATAGAAAATCTGTGGAGGGAGCTGAAGGTTCAAGTTGCCAAACATCAGCCAGGAAACATTAATGACTTGGAAAGGATCTGCAAAGAGGAGTGGGACATAATCCCCCCTGAGATGTGAGCAAAGCTTGTGGCCAACTACAGGACACGTCTGACCTCTGTGATGCTAACAGAGGTTTTGCCACCAAGTACTAAAGCACATTTTGCAAAGGGATCAAATACTTATTTCATTCATGAAAATGCAAATTAATTTATAACTTTTTTTAAATGCATTTTTCTGGATTTTTTGTTATTGTTCTGTCTCTCACTGTTCAAATAAACCTGAACAGTGAGATTATAAACTGATCATTTCTTTGTTAGTGGGCAAACTTACAAAATCAGCAGGGGTTCAAATATTTCATAATATATTGTGTGTGTGTGTATGTTTGTATGTATGTATATATTTATGTGTGTGTGTGTATATATATACACACACACAAAACATTATGACTACCCCTCTTTGGGAAGTGAATATGACTCTTGCAAAAACAGTGTGTGTCAAGGTCTTGGATATATTAGGCAGCAAGTTAACATTCGGTACCTGTAGTTAATGCAGAAGAAATTGCCAGGGATAAAGATCAGAGTGACTTTAACGAGGATAAAATCGTTATGGCCAGACAGCTGGGTCCGAGCATTGCTGACACGGCAGGGTTAGTGGGGAGCTCACTGTCAGCTGTGCTAGCAGACTCTGACATGGGCATCCACTCAGAAACATGTTTCCTCCTGTCTCTCTCACTTACCATACCTGTCTGGGTTCTAGGCCCACTGGCTCATTAGTACTCTGTCCACAGGTCTCTGCATTCACCACACTGAAAAATCTAACCCACAGAACAGGTTTTTATGTATTCATTGTATTTCAAAATGAATTTTATTTATTCATTGTATTTCAAAAATGAAAAACAGATACAACGCCACATAAGTTACTTCAATATATTCTTAAAGTTTATTAAAGGTCTGTGTTGTTATCCATGCCATTTAATAACAGAACTGTTACTGAAACATCAGTTTTGTGTGAAATGTTTTATTTTGTTTAGTTTGCTGCACTGAAGTGTTGGTCTGTATTTAGCCTTGACTCATAGCATTTGTAGATGACTTGGGGTAGTTGTACTTATGAACATTTTAATACTTTTGCATAAATAAAGTATCATGCCCTTGCAGTAATCGTGGCTGCAGTAAATATGTAATACAGACATGCTGTTCTCTTGTTCGATGGTGTAAAATCCTGAACAAGATCTCTTTAATCATAAGCAACCAGAGTTATATGATTAGGTGCAATACTGCTGTAAACCTTTTAAAATGATATGAGGATTCACAGGAAATAGAGTGTACAGAGTACAGTGGACTGGTACTGAAATTGTGCAGAATATTGCCATTAATATTATTATAAATACAAGGTATTTTGACTACAAGGACACACCTCAGATCTGGCAGTGCTGCCGTCACCCAGCCTGTCACATCAGAAGTGTACTTAGTCTATAACATGTAAATGTAAATGACAGTTTTTAATGAATGTATCTGTTTTTAACGATTGCTGGTTTGACCTGCAAATTAATACCTACAGACTATAAATCCTGCCAAAGCAGAACTACCAATGCAAACAATAAATGTAAATCACAACTCTGATGTTTGTGGTCAGTACAAAATGTGTGAGCTTGCAGAAGCCAGTGTTGATCTCCTGAATGCACGTTGAAATTCACCCGGAACAGAGGGAAACAGACTTATAAATAACTGCATAATCTTTTGTACATATACACACTTGTGTATGGTTTTTATAAATAAAAGAAACCATCTGAACAAATAATGTGTTCTCTAAACCTGATATAACGAGCAATTATGGCTTTCTGGGAATTGTAGGTCCAGTCTATATGAGAATGCGGAAATGCAGAAGATGTGGTGTGAATTCTGGAACAGTGTCTGTGTCACTTGTTTCCATAGGGACCAGGACTCGTGTCATAGAGGTCTGACACCACGTAGTCCCCATACTGGCCATCGATCAGTTTGCTGGCGCTGTTCTTAATGAACCAGCAGTCAACCATCTTCACGCTGCTGTAAATCCTCCTGGTCTTCTTAGTCACAGCGAGTGTGCGGCCTTTGATGTGCAGGGTGGTGAAGGTACCATCTGACAAGAGCGTGTATTGGTCAGGAGACAGCGTAGTGTTTCTAGAGACCACAGAGGACAATCTGCTCATGGACTCTGTCTTGTTGCTAAGGGCTTTGTATTGTATGGTCATTGAGTTTGGAGTGTCCTTGCTTTGTAGGGTGGCGATTTTTGGGAGGCCTTTACTTTCTGTGGTGTTTTTATTTGGAGGGCCCTTACTCTGTGTGGCGTTTGTGCTTGGAGGGCCCTTAATTTGTGTGGTGTTTACATTTGGAGGGCCCTTATTTTGTGGGGTGTTTACATTTGGAGGGCCCTTACTCTGTGTGGTGTTTGTGTTTGGAGGGCCCTTACTCTGTGTGGTGATTGTATTTCGAGGGCCCTTACTCTGTGTGGTGTTTGTGTTTGGAGGGCCCTTACTCTGTGTGGTGTTTGTATTTCGAGGGCCCTTACTCTGTGTGGCATTTGTGCTTGGAGGGCCCTTACTCTGTGTGGTGTTTGTGTTTGGAGGGCCCTTACTCTGTGTGGTATTTGTGTTTGGAGGGCCCTTACTCTGTGTGGTGTTTGTGTTTGGAGGGCCCTTACTCTGTGTGGTGTTTGTGTTTGGAGGGCCCTTACTCTGTGTGGTGGTGGTGTCTGGAAGGCCCCTACTTTGTGTGGTGGTGATTTTTGGAGTGCCCTTACTCTGTGTGGTATTTGTGTTTGGAGGGCCCTTACTCTGTGCGGTGTTTGTGTTTGGAGGGCCCTTACTCTGTGCGGTGTTTGTGTTTGTAGGGCCCTTACTCTGTGTGGTGATTGTGTTTGGAGGGCCCTTACTTTTCGTGGTGACTGTATTTGGAGGGCCCTTACTGTGTGGGGTGTTTGTATTTGTAGGTCCCTTACTTTGTTTGTTGATTGTACTTACAGGGCCCTTACTCTGTGTGGTGTTTGTGTTTGGAGGGCCCTTACTCTGTGTGGTGGTGGTGTCTGGAAGGCCCCTACTTTGTGTGGTGGTGATTTTTGGAGTGCCCTTACTCTGTGTGGTATTTGTGTTTGGAGGGCCCTTACTCTGTGCGGTGTTTGTGTTTGGAGGGCCCTTACTCTGTGCGGTGTTTGTGTTTGTAGGGCCCTTACTCTGTGTGGTGATTGTGTTTGGAGGGCCCTTACTTTTCGTGGTGACTGTATTTGGAGGGCCCTTACTCTGTGTGGTGTATGTGCTTGAAGGGCCCTTACTTTGTGGGGTGTTTGTGTTTGTAGGTCCCTTACTTTGTTTGTTGATTGTACTTACAGGGCCCTTACTCTGTGTGGTATTTGTGCTTGAAGGGCCCTTACTCTGTGTGGTATTAGTGCTTGAAGGGCCCTTACTCTGTATGGTATTTGTGCTTGAAGGGCCCTTACTCTGTGTGGTGATTGTATTTGGAGGGCCCTTACTTTGTATAGTGGCGGTGGTGTTTGGGGGACCCTTACTTTGTGTGGTGGTGGTGTGTGGAGGACCCCTACTTTGTGTGGTGATGATTTTTGGAGTGCCCTTATTTTGTGTGGTGATTGTGTCTGGAGGGCCCTTACTTTGTGTAGTGGTGGTGGTGTTTGGGGTGCCCTTACTTTGTGTGGCGTTTGTGTCTGGAGGGCCCTTACTTTGTGTAGTGGTGGTGGTGTTTGGGGTGCCCTTACTTTGTGTGGTGTTTGTGTCTGGAGGGCCCTTACTTTGTGTAGTGGTGGTGGTGTTTGGGGTGCCCTTACTTTGTGTGGTGTTTGTGT
>JAODKM010000001.1:7591020-7603721 GCA_026780845.1 Petrocephalus sullivani | reverse complement strand
CGGGTACAGGACACTAAATGATCGTTGGGAGGGTATGGCTATGCTAATGCAGGGGGGTGACCCCGGGTACAGGACACGGAGGACCCACCCCTTCAGCATGCTGCCGGCGTCCGCCCTCTCGGGGATCCGACGCATGGTGCCACAGTTGTCTAGCGAGAGGCGCTCTAGCAGCCGATAGTCGACATCGTCGCCCAGGCCGATGGTGAAGACGCAGAATTTGCTGCGCACGGAGGAGCGGGCATTACTGAGGATCCGGGGGGGCTTCACCTCCCCCACGGTGGGTCGGCCGTCCGTCAGGAAGATCAGTAGCGATACGCTGTTGCGCTTGCGCTCCTGGCTGGACAGGTAGCCGCTCAGCAGTGCAGAGCCCGTCTCCAGCGCTCGGTTGATGTCAGTACCTGGAGAGATTATTACAGTGTTATTACAGAACTCCATGGAAGACTTTCCCTGACAGTCTTTGCACTGTTACTGTTTGCCATTTCTCAAATTACAGTCTTCTCCCCATGTCAAAATGTCTTTCTACTGTCCAAATACGTTTCTATCTATCTATCTATCTATCTGTGTACCCCTCTCTCTCTCGCTCTCTCTCTCTCTATATATATATATAAATTTTATATATGTATATTACATTTATATATATATATATATACACACACACACATATGCGGCCCTCACCTCCACTGGGAGAGGCCAGGTAGACAAATTTCTTAGCATCTCGGATATTGTCCGGGGTAACTGGCACCAGCTGGTTAGGTTTCCACACCTTTATCCGGTTAGAAAAGCTCACAAAGTTGAAGTGGTCATTGGGCCGAAGGTCTCTCAGGATGGTAAAGAGGGCTTCCTTTGTCTGCCACAGGAGAGGGATAAATGGGGCAGATGTCACTTGATGGGAAAGAATGCGACTGAGATGAGGAAGAGGCTCGTAACTTTTTTGGAGCTCAGAAGAGAGTTAGGTAAGGACTTGAGAGAAAGATGGGGCTTTTGCGGTGTACAACGCAGTACAGGACATGCTGCAAACTGAATGATAATTCAGTGGCACTGACCTGGCCTTCATACTTGGATTACTATGTCATCAGTATGTCACTGAGGCAATGGGGAGTGGGCCCCAGTTGGTGCCGGAGGGCAATGGGCAATGTCATGCTGGAGTTTCCTCTCCCCTGAGAAGAAGAGCTTCTAAGCCCTTCAGCACTTTAGTTAAATTACAGTTAAAGCATCCATTTCCAGAAAGAAAAATAGTCTTTTTAAGGACCACTGAAAATTGATCTGCCAAGCAGGTTTCAGAACGCTGTTTGGCGGAGGACTAATTAAGTTCTAAATGTTTCTAGTGAAAGACAGGATCTACCTGTCAAGGCACAAAGGCTTGCAGGAGCTGCCCCCCCCCCCCCCCGGTCTCTGTTTGCAGTAGTACTGGCGAGTGGTTCCCACAGCTTTAGTGTGACGTTTCAGCATCGTGCTGACGGAGGTTCTGCACTGGCTGCCTTTCGTAAATCAGAAAAAATACTCCCTTTCACATAAACACTTAATTACTCCGGGGATGCGTTTGGCTGTTCTCGGCTGTCATTGCCAACGGTCTCCCCAGCCTTGGACGCAGCTCTCAGGGTGGGACGGCTTGGCGTGTTCCCATTTTCCAGTCATGCTCACGCGGCTTCGCATCGCCGCTCTTTAATGCCGTGCAGACTGCCTGCTTCTCGGTGAGACGCGTGTACCAAAGTGTGCTCGGCCACAGTGCACCCACCTGTCTGATTTTGGTGCCCACCATGGAGGCGCTGGTGTCGATCACAAACACCACGTTCTTTGGCACTACTGGCAAACCCTTCGGGGCAAAATAGTGCACAAAGTGTCCATCTGAGACCTGGAACACGGAGGATGGTGTAAAGTGATTTTTTTAAAAGCAGATGCATAAGTCTGGTTCTTGGAGTTTATGTGGCTTGTCCTGGCCCCTAATCTTTGGGAATCAGCACCAGTTACTAACCATCCTGGACCCGAAATTCAGGAGCCACTTGCATTGTTATACTCACTAACAAATATTATTCAATTATAAAATGCAGCTGTTTTATGCCAATGGTGAGTTATGTATCCTCTCCCCTGAAGGGCATTTGGATGAACATCAGATGTGCATTACAGGTGCAGAGCCACCTGTAGCCATAGGTGCTGCACATTTACACCCACAGCTGGATGTGTGCGAGGACACACCTGTATATCACCAATCCCCAGCTCTCTCTCCACATCATACTGAACAACAAAATCTCCCAGGATGCCGTTGGTGGCCATCTTCAACTGCTGAATGATACTGGGACTGAAGAGTATTTTGCAAAAGGTGTTATTCTGCTGGATGACTGTAGATGCTGGGGTGGTGGCTTTACCTAGAACAAATGAGAACATGTCATTTGGATAATGAGCCACTGTTCAGTTTGTGGTTCTGCACCGATTTAATTGTTTTGTTTTTTTTATGGGACCGAATTCTAACTGGATATGAATCGGTCTCTGAGAGCAGTTCATGAGGAAGGAATCATCGTGGACCAAACTATGAAGTGAAGGAATGTTTATTTAAGAAAAACGCAGTGCCAACCAATATCTCAGCACAGAATCAACCACACGCAGTTAGACTTTATGCATACAAGCTGAAGGAAACTCTACCTCCGCCCACATAGAGTCCATACCTTGGGCACCAGCTGAGCGGTCAATGGGGAGAGTCCTGTCACGCAATGGCAGCACTTCCAGGTGTGTGATCTTAGAGTGCTCCACTATGGTGACCTGGACTGACAGCTTATTGACCACCTGCAGGGGGCGTATGTTGGTCACATGCTCATACAGGCCCCGCCTCCTCACCAGCAGCTCCTCATACGTGAGCAAGAATACTGCTCTGTTCTTCCCAGGAATCATGGCTGATGCTTGAAAAGTTTCCACCTCGGCCTCGCTGTGGATGCAATGCCAGTGAGATCATCACAACGACAGGAACACTCTGGGAGTGAGCCCTTCCTCCGTACAACACTTATTACGCATGTCTGCCATGTTTTTCTGATTATTTACAGAGAAAAGACCAGCAATTCTCCAAACTCCTCTGTTTTATAAACTCCTAAATTATAGTTTGTTTTGGTTACTTAATGACAGGCATCAAAACAGTGAAATCGGATTCCTGGCCCAGAACATTTGTAGTGGCAAATGTAATGGATTATTTTAATATTGTGCAGATCAGAATGCATTAAAGGTGGAGAAGGGATAGAACTTTAGCATGGTAGACATCTTAAAGGATATTAGAAATGCTGGTGGCTGATCATCCTGTTTTTTTGATTATCCTACAGAATACCGATCCAAAGTCACATGACTTCCATACCCTGCTCCACTTTGCTCCCCCTTCTGCTGCTGGCTGTCCTTCTCTTTGGAGCCTGTAGGCTTCTTCTCCTTCATCTGACTGGGATAGACTCTACCTGCAATGATCCTGCAAGGAAAAGGTGGAGGTCTTTGACTAAGCCAAGTGATCAGATTCTGTCTTACTGCTCTGTCCAGTCAAAAGCACCCATCTGTTCACTCGAGGCTTTTTTCTTCCAAAGGAGTCTTTCCTAGAATTATAGTTGAGGTTAATGACATTTTTTAACTTATAGCATTTGAGTTATATATTCCTATATGGAATTTATATCAAATCAAAAACTGTCCAGCTGAAACAGAGGTATTCACACTCTGGGACCAGCGTTTCAGTCTCCGCCCAGGTTCCATGTGTGTGGAGTTTGCATGTTCTCCCCGTGTCGTTGTGGGGTTTTCTCCGGGGACTCTGGTTCCTCCCCACAGTCTGGAAACATGCTGAGGTTAATTGGAGTTACCAAACTGCCCATAGGTGTGCATGTGTGAGGCACTGGTGTGTGCGTGTGCCCTGCATACGCTGATGCCCCATCCTGGGTCCCTGGCTTGCACCCGTAGCCTCCGGGATAGGCTCTGGACCCCCCACGACCCTGAATAGGAGAGGCAGTTATGGAAAAACAGATGGATGGATGAATGGATGGATGGCCATGTCCCCCAGGTGGCCCAAAAAGGAATTGCAAGGAGACACATGAGAAAAAAAAAAACGAAGAACTATGTGGGGGGTTTGAGTTGGGGGCAGACCTATTTTGAAACAGCATCCTTTAGAGATATTTAAGACAATGTGAACACATCGTATGCCTGCACATGTTGATGACAAATTAAAATAATTACATTTTATTAAATTTTATTTAATAATCAAAGACCCTGGGAGGGCCCTGTCAAGAAACAGTCTGAATACCCCTGAGCTTTAGGAAACAAACAAGAAGATTTGCATGGCATGAAAGGGAAAGACAATAACATGAGAAAACAAAAACTAAACAAAATTAAAAAAAAAAAAAACGAACCTATGCCGTACTCCAGCAGTGTGTACTACGTAAATAAGAAACGTAGAGTGTCGGCTGTCGTGTTTCTGATAATACATTTTATAAATCCATAATATGCCAGACAATGATCTGCGTACAGTGCGTTGAGATTGTGAGTTTACGTGACACGTGTGAGGACTCACCGCGTAAAGTTAGTGACGAAGGCGGACGCAGGGAAGGCCATCTGGAAGTCGGCCTTAATGCCGGCCGAGTAGATGTTAACCATGGTGCAGGAGACGGCGGTGAAGGCGTAGCGTGAGATGATGGTGGTCTTCACCGACAGCTCCTGAATCAGGGGCTTTTTTTCCTACAGGTCAGACAAAAACAAAAATCAGGACGGTATTGATTTCATAGAAATATATCTTTCACGTTTATATTTCATTGGTGTCGTTTTTATATAAGAACTTTATACGACCTTTATATGATTATGCGCACAGATTAAATCAAATTATACATATTAGCTACAAAGGGCGCATTAAGTTATAATTATCAATTTTAGTAAATGTTTAAAAAACTGTAGCAAAGCGTATTCTGTGTTAGTTCCTCTGCACATACGTCATTGTTTTTATAAATATTAAACTATAAGAATTTTCTTGGGTTTTGTTTAAAACGGTTAACGCGTTTGTAGGAGTTAAATCGCACTGACACCCAGAGTACCGTCACGCCCCAAAGGGATTTGGGGGGAAACGTTGTAATGTTTATCGTACATGCACCTCAAGAAAACCTCATCCAAAATATATAATGCAATCGTTACTGAATGTAATTTATCGTAAATAAATTAAATGGGCAAACTTTATCCACAATCTTTGACTTTACAACACCAGAATACGAGAAAATAAAATTACGAATAAAATAAATACCTTAGCCAGGGACAATTTCATCTGCGTCGATTCTTTGCCTGGAGCCTAAGTACAAAAAAAAAGTTACTCATATGCCTACATATTTTAAAACTACACAGTTTAAACAGACAAGAGAAAAACATAACTCACAAAATCCAAACGTATGCTGGGGGAAACATCATTTCCATCACCAGAGCCACGTTGCTGGCCCCAGACTAAGGGGCCAAAACAAAACAGAAGAAAGAAGTCGCGCATTTTGGGGTCCCTGTGTCTGCAGCGGTAAAGAAGGGCGATCGACGGAGATGGGTGTTGGATGCGGGACAGAGTGGCCAGCTGCAAACAGGCGTGTGAAGGCACTTCCAGCGGCACGCCCACCCTCAGCTGCGAGCTGTCGCACTCGTGAGCGACTCCAGTCGGATTCAGAGCATTACGATGTTAGACAAAATGTGCATACAATTTAGGTCTATATTAAATAATTTGGGCTCTCACCTAGCAACAATATATCCTAACATGATGAATCTCACGATATTTTTTTTGGAAAACGGAAAACCAATAAATCAGGTAAGTGTTCTGGCGCCGCCTGGCGACAATGACTGGTAGTGTATAAGTTACGATCTTACGCTAGCCTGGAGAAATGTGGTTAAAATAGGCGCATCAATTAGATACGGTATGATAAGGAAAGGAGCGTTCTTGTATCCTGCTTCGGACACTCAGTTAATAGATGGATGGAGGAATGATTGGATAGAGATAAATAGAGCGATAACTGTATCTCCTTCGATAGCTCAGTTGGTAGAGCGGAGGACTGTAGTGGAATACGATGGGGTTGATATCCTTAGGTCGCTGGTTCGAATCCGGCTCATAGGACGATGTTTTAGAGGAGCAATGTGTGGCTCAGCGAATGAGGATAGAAGTTATCGGCAGTTTTCCCAGACACGGCAGAGTTATTTCACTGGTGTCCCCCAGTGCAAGGCCCCCACGTGCTCCGGAGACTGCCTGACCGTGCTTCCCCGGGAAACATGACTTAGGATAAAAACGTCTGTTAAATAAATAATTTATATGTACTAGATAAGCGTAGTGAATCATTCTCAGTGGGTGGTCAAGGATGAGCCGAAGGTGGCAAAGACCTTGTGGAAGATGGCATCTCCAGTAACTCACAGACAGGTCCTTTGTTTGTTTTTAAATACATCACCCTCACAGATGTGTTTCATCTCTGAATGCTTTTAATTTTTGACTCAGTACCCATCTGTCAAAAGGGGAATATATTATCATAAAATACATTGTCATAAAATATCGACAGCTGGATGATATTGTAGTTATGTCTTTGAATAAGGCTCTCCTCATTGGTTGGAGTGTGGGCACTCTTGGCTGAGTAATGCGAGATTTTCTGAGGAATAGTTAGTCGTCCTGCCTGAATTTAGTGTGGTGAACCTGCCTATCGTTCAAATCAGGGTGTTAAAAGCAAGCAGGTGGTGTGGTGCTAAGGCGAGCTTATCTTCAGAATAGTTCCATATAAGGGTTTCTGGTGTGTTATTTGCATCAGACAAATTATTTCTCACTTGAAATGTGCACTGACAAAAGCAGTCGGACGTTTTTCACGATGATTTATCACAATGCATTTCTCGGTGAAGACTGCAGTTAGTGTCATTCAGGTGCTGCTTTTATGTGGCCAGTTTCAGGACATTTTAAGTGATATTGGAGTAAATGTAGGGTAATTGCATTAAACTGTCAGGTATTTCCCCTATTAAAATGTACAAATGTTTGGTTGCACATTGCAGTCATCAGCTGCTGTCACTGTTACAGCTTCAGAGCCATTAACAAAGCTGTCATTATACAACTTGTATTTTAAGGTGGCTTACAGTGCCTTAACATCCAGATATATTGTCAGTTTTTCAGGGTGCACGTTAGAAGGTATTGTAGAACTGTTTTGCAGTGACTCTCAACGAAGGTTCAGAACCTCCCTTAAAGGCAAGGCAGGATAAATAAAGACCTACAGTGCTGTGTTGGAGGCTTGGCTCTGCATGGCCAAGGCATCCATCTCCATGTGCCCTTAGGCTTCTACGCGAAGAGTGAATTTTTCTGTGCACACTCTGAAATGCCTAATTGATGTTTTTGATGAAGTCTTTCATCTCTGTCTCCACACTGACAGATGAACAGGAAGTCGCCCACCAGAAAGTAGTGCAATCCTGTGCCCCCCCCCCCCTTCATGCACAACTGTCTTCCTCTACATTGTCTCCATTTCAATACTTCTATACAGACAATCTCCGGTTCTCATAAAACACAATGTCCGAAATAGAGGCCGCTACAACAGTAATGCGAAAATGTATACAAAAAAGAGTATTGTGCAAAATATATATTAGTTAATGGTTACAAGCAAAGAACATCTTTGTTCAGTTTGCTGGTTGTTGCAGGTACTGTTTGAACCAGAATATTGTTTTCTTTGTAGGCAAACTGTTTATTCTGTAACACTCAATGTATAATGGCAATATTTTATTGTTTCTTTTGTTCCCTTACTTCTGCTATTTATAGCTATGAATGTACCTATCAACATTAATTCCCTTCTGCCCAGTGGGGGACACTGACAGGAGAAATTCAAACAGCTCAAATTAGCCCAGATTAGTAAGCACATAAAATGTGGATTCCGTTAAAATAACGGTTGTACTTTCTGCCTTGCAGCATAATATAAATCCCATTAGCGGATTTACTTAGGTGGGTGTGATACCATTAGTCCTTTTCCGTATATTTTCGTTGCTGATCCATGTGACTCACACCTGATAACTTAGTTATGCTTTCTTACACCTTCTAATATTAATACCTCCGTTATTTAAAAAGCTTTGGGCACTTAAATGTAAAATCCACTGTTTACTACGCAATCAACCTAAGAATGGCTGTTGGATTTCAGACAAACTACTCGAAAAGGGTTGCAGGACGAGAGTAATTAATGGCATCTTCAGTATAAACTTTTTAACAGTTTGAGCGATCCACAATGGAATACTCGATCCTCCATCGCTGGGTAGAGTATTTCGGATCACACACAGTTTCGACTGAATTTTACCCTCACGGTAAGAGTATTGGTAGGAAATGTTATTTCAGGGTCGGTCCAGTGCATCGGTCCGAGATGTATCCTCGACTAATCAGATATCCTAACAGAGCCATACTCAGCACATCATCATTTTGGACAAAAGAGGAATTTAGGCTTATGTTTCCGAAAACGAACCGTCCATTAAACGATTAATTTTCAAGCTACCTTAATGCAAATGCGCGATAAAGAAATGCATGCTGTATTGTTAAATTGTCTGCGTAAAATATATACATATATGCAGCAAGTATAATGTCTGTGAAGCAAAAACCTCATTCCATCTGCCAGTCGATGACGTATTAGATACCCCTCCAGGAACAATAATCGATTAACGCGCAAGTTGGTGTCCGCGCATGCGTGAGCCAAATCGATTAGCTCACAATCAAATTTCTGCGCATGCGCGGCTCATATCGATGCTCTCGGCGATCGTTTTGTCGGGAGAATCAAGATGGCGGCTCTCGCAATAGCTAGAGTCTGTTTATTCTTTAGATGTTAATACCAAACGGCAATAACCAACTTCACCACCAGTTGCGCTGGTTTTCGTGCACCATGAGGACTAGGACCATCCTTTCCAGGCGGAACTGACCAGAAAAGGATAAAGGGTCCTCGTCCGAAGCCGGCGAGATGTGCGAGAGCTATGCTCGGTCGCTGCTGCGGGTCTCGGTGGCGCAGATCTGCCAGGCGCTGGGCTGGGACGCCGTCCAGCTCACCGCCTGCGATCTGCTTTCCGACGTCCTGCACCGGTACATCCAGCAACTGGCCAGGGGTTGTCATCGCTACTCCGAGCTGTGTGAGTACTGTCCCCGGTTCGGTCACGTTGTCGCGTCCCCCCCCCCCTGCCTGAGGCCTAGCTAGCAGATTGACAGAAACGAGGATGACCGCCTGCGTGCTCGCGCACACCCCCTGTGCAAGCTCGTGTTTATCCTGAATGGAGCCCTTTGGCTGTCAGCGTGTCGTTTTCGCCCGCTCGGGTACCCACTGCACCAGTCGTGGATGCGAGTTTGGATGCTGGCACGTAAACAAGGGGGAGGGTTCAGACGGAGCCACACGCACAGTAGCGAAGCAGACCTTTAAAACATGAACAATTTACATTGTTTCCCAGAATCACCGACAATTTGTATTAGGGTAAATCACTATTCTTAGATGGGTGTTACGTTTGGGATCTGAATTATACTACTGTAAAACCCAGAAAAAAAATCATAGTATGCTTGCTATACCTGGCGAATAAAGTGGTTCTGAGTATGAGTTCTTAGAATTTTGGATAGTGTGTTCCAGAGCTTTTAGAAGAAGTTACTTGTAGTGACTGTTGTATGTGCTTTATAAGTTGTTTCTTACTTAATTTGTTTGGAAAATAGTTAGAAAACCTCAGTATTTCACTTCCCCTTATCAGATTGTTAGTGAGTTACATTCCCAGACATGCGTGGATCTGTAACACGCCTAAGCTGATAAGCTCACTTACGGGGGATTAGTCTGGTCACCATAACCCCAGTCAGTCCGGCGTCGGCTCTCCGCGGCTGAGCATTTGAGCAGATATAAACACTGCTGCATGGTCACTTCGGGTTTTACCGGGTGGAGATCTGCAGAAATGTGCAGGTGAGAGTGCGTAATTGACGCCCTCCCCCCACCCCCCCACAGATGGGCGCACCGACCCGATGCTGGACGACGTGGGCCAGGCCTTCAGGCTTCTGGGTGTGAACGTCAGCGAGCTGGAGGATTACATTCAGCACCTGGAGCCTGTGGAGTTCCCCCAGCAAACGCCCCTGTTCCCCGTCAGCAAGAACAACCTGCTGCAGTTCCCCCAGCCTGGCGTGCGCGACTCCGAGGAGAGGAAGGCCTACATCCCCGACTACATGCCCCCCCTCGTCTCCTTACAGGAAGGTAGGGCCGCCACGGTCGCCATGGAAGTGGGGGGCTGTTTGTGGCACCAGCTGCATCATCCTTCTCTGAAGCACCAAGTGCATGGAGATGCTTCTCTTTCAGTGAATCATTCAACTTCTCTCCAGTTTTACACACCCAGATTTTTTTTGTCACTGGCTGAAAGTCACTGATGCTTCTGTTAACAAGTGGGATGATCCCGACCGTGTTGTAGTGATTTGGGGGGAAGCCACACGCAAAGCAGCGCGTGCAGGAATTTTTGGGATATTGGCATGGAAACAATTAGCACGGAGCAGAAATACTTTCTAAATATGCCTCTGCCTATGTCTGCACAGATTGCGGTAATGTGCTTTGATCTGTTCAGCCCCAGCCTCTTGTGTGTTTGGTCATATTAAGAATCTCTTCGGTAACTGAATCCAGCCTCAGTTGTTTCAGAAAAGCTTGACAGAATCTGCTTCCCAGCCATGTATGTGGGTAACCTGAGAGGTAATACCCAAACTCTTAGCCAGGGGGCACTGTGCTGCACAGTGTTCCATAGTGATAAATGTGCATCCTTTTATTGGCTGGCTCACGCCGGGAGCATGTGGTGCCTTGCACTTCTGGGTTAATGTCCCATGTTTGCACACATGCAGCGTGGTTTTTGCCAGGCCTGCTGCTGTGGGGATTCCTCATGTAATGCTGCTGTTTGCTTTTGTTCACACCTATGGGGCTATTGTACCTGAAGGTGATGCAGGTAAAGGTGTGGAATTTTAGCTACTTAGCTGACGTCATATCCTGTGCGCTGCATGGTGTGGCTCGTTATGTAGTTTGCGTGAAGTGTGACAGCCAGGCCCATAGGCACTGGGCCACTGTGTCATTGGTGATGCCCCTGGTTTCCATTAGGAGAAATCAGTCATATATCATTGGGATTGTAGTTGCTGTTTAACAATCTGTTGCTCTGCTTCTGACTTTGTGTGCCCTGGTCTACTGTGGCTGGGGGGGGCGGTAACGAGGTATCAGTGGTATTTAGGGGTGGGGGGGTTGTGAGCTTTGCGCTAATGTCACTGTGATAGCCGTATTGGTGATCATTCTCTCCGAGGTGGGGGGGGTGGAGATCTGTTTGCCTTGTGAATTCGCACCTGCTGCCGTCTCCCGCGTGACGCCGACACTGATGTAGTAACATGGCATTATCTCATCCTCCACCGCCATTGGCCGCCGCGCCGTTATCGCCATGCCAGGCCCTCCAGAGGAGGCGCTATCTGCATCATGTTCTTCTGACAGTTTTGTGTTGGACAAGGTCAGTATGGTTTCGGTTTCTATCTCACCAGGAGATAAGATAAGGGTGGGACACAGAGGAGAGCCATCAGCACCCCATTGGCTAAGAGCACCTATGTGAAGCACATGAGCCCGGGGCCTTTACTAGGCTGTCATTCTCCCTGCTGCACACCGCCCCCTGCAGGTCGGGTTGTTTTGGTTCAGCTGAAACAGGTTTCACATTTCTCCCCCCGCGTCTGGCTGCTTTTGCTGTCTCCAGCAGGGGGTACTCTGTCGTCTGCCCCTAGTCAGCTGACTGTACTCTGCCCCTGCCCCCTTTGACCGCTGCCTGTAACCCTCTCGCATACACAGACATACATTATCCCTCATTGCTTTTTTGAATGCTTGTTTTCAGTTCCACATGAATACTGTGACAGGCATGCGGGTGTTTTTATTGATGGTGTGAGCTCTCTGTCACTCTCTCTTACACACACACACGCGTTGGTACCCGTTTTTCTCACACTCCTTGTTGGAAGGAGGAAGAAAACTCCTTTTTTCTTCCGTCTATGCCTCCCTTTCCTCTTCTTTCTGCAGTCAGTCGGCGTAGCCTGTTTTAAGCCACAGGACTGTATTAATTGCCCACTGGTTGAGTAATATGCAATCCCATTACATGCCTGACAGATGGCGCCATTGCATCACGTAGTCCCTTGTTTCCCCAACGCTGCATGTCCAGTGAAGGTGCTCATACGTTTTCTTGCTGCCCGTTTCATGCTGTTTGTCTATGATTTTCATTTTGAGCAGCTGTCCCTCTTACAGCGTCTTTGAGATCGTTTGTGGGTATTAAATATTGCCAGTGGACTCATGGTGTCGGACTGCTAGAATTTGCGTTTTCTGTTTGAATTCAGCCAGCGTGTAAGTTCTGCATAAGAGCCCCGCTGGGCTTTTTCCCTTGGAGAGTTAAAATAAGAGAGAGACTCCCAGGGCGGCATGGTGGTGCCGTGGTTAGACTGCATGTTCTCCCCGGGTCATCGTGGGGCTTCCTCCGGGTACTCTGGGTACTCTGGGTACTCTGGGTACTCCGGGTACTCTGGGTACTCCGGGTACTCTGGGTACTTCGGGTACTCTGGGTACTCTGGGTACTCTGGGTACTCCGGGTACTCTGGGTACTCTGGGTACTCCGGGTACTCTGGGTACTCCGGGTACTCCGGTTTCCTCTGCAGTCAAAAAACATGCTGAAGTTATTTGGAGTTACCGTATTGCCCTTAGGTGTGTGTGTGTGTGTGTGTGTGTGTGTGTGTG
>JAODKM010000001.1:7559832-7576410 GCA_026780845.1 Petrocephalus sullivani | reverse complement strand
ATAGAGAGGATTGATATTACATAGAGAGGATTGATATCATAAAGACAATCCTGAAATCTGCGCGCGATCTAGGGAAAGGTGTCATCCCACCAGTGGTAAATGTGGTAGGTCTGGGCCTGAAGGACCACAGGGCAGATTTCTGAAAGGTCCCAGGGTCAGAAATGCTGAGATACATTGTGTGTAAAGCTGTTTGATTATGGTCTGGAGTCTAAAATTTTATTTTCATTAGTTCTTTTTTATTTGATGTTTTGATTAATAGTAGTAGTGTTCTTGTTTTAGCCCGTTATGCTTTTTGTTGCATAATTTTCTTCTGTAAATTATAATTATATCCTGGGGGGTATTTGGTTTGCACGCCCCCCCAGCCAGCTTTGCCCTGATCTGCTCACTTGATGTTTGTCTTCTGACATTGGGTTCTATCCAGACAGCAGAAGCCCTGGGCCCCAAACACGTCGTCTCCCATCTGTCTGCTCTGCATTCTCTTAAAGGTCTGTGTGGAATTTTTTTTGCTCAATGGTTCTCTTTCTCCTTCATCTTTACAGAGGAAGAGGAGGAGCAGGTCCTCCCCGACATGGGCACGTCAGCCGAAGCCATGCAGGTTCCACTGGATGAGGAAGAGGAGGAGGACATGGATGAGGAGGAGGCCGTCAATGACGAGAATTACCTGGCCAAGAGGCGCCTTGACAGCCCCAACTCTATAGGTGTGGTTCCTGCTGCAAAGAGGCCACGCCTCCCAGGTTTCCGGTCTCCAGATAGCCCGGACTGGGGGACTGAACCACGGGAACCACTCAGCTCACTCAACCCCCAGCGGGTCCCAGCCCCTGCAGGGGTGCCCCCTCTCCACCCCCATGATGGTTCAGGCTCCCAGGCTATGTCCCCTGGAGCGACAGACCACATCCCCGCATCCAGAGTACAGTTGCCCACACCCAAGATCCCCATTACCCCTGGTCGAAAACCCAAGGTCGGCTCACCAGGCAGGCAGAGAGTCAAGTCCCCAAAGCGAGCCAGCACTGGCGGCATGCCTGGCAGCCCGGCCCGCTCACCAAAAGCCTCACAGAAAGAGAGGAAGAAGTCTCCTGGGAAGACCAAAAACCCCAAGAGTCCCAAGCAAGGACTAATCAAAACCATCCATGCCCCAGGTAAGACAGATTTATTGATAAAACCTTTGCTCATCCCACTGAGTGAGAAGGTAGAGAAGGAGAACATCCATCTGAAACCAATTGAAGCCATGGTGCTGGAATCTGAGAAGCTACCTGTCGAACCTCCACCCAGGAAGCTGGAGCTACCAGATAACACCATCGATGATTCTATCACAGCCGTGATCGCCAGGGCATGTGCAGAGAGGAAGCCCGATCCGTTTGCCTTTTCCTCAGGCTCGGAGTCGGAAGGCGATGAATTCTCAAGTCCACGGAGGCTCACCATCTCGGAACCCATGACACAAAAGCTGACAATTAGTGCAAACAGCTTCGGCAAGGACACATCCACGCCACTCCCTCAAAGTGTTAGTGTGATATTGACTGGTAACTCGTGGACGATGGATGATTCCATCAACGAGGTCTTACGGAAAGTAAACCAAGGATGTCCCTCCAACACCCCCCCAAATCCAGCGTATATTTCATCGCCTTCAGCTTCTCCACCGACTCCGGAACCCCTCCTTAAGATGTATGAGGAAAAGAACAAACTGGTGGTATCCACGGATATCAAGAAGAAGCTGAAGAAGGAACTCAAGAGTAAAATTAAAAAGCGGGAGAAAGAGAAACAGAGGGAGAAGGACCGAGAGAAAGGCAAGAACAAAGAGAAGAGCAAAGAGAAGAACAGGGACAAGGAACGAGAGCTTTCTAAGGAAGCCAGGCAGCCCTGGAAAGAGCTCTCCTCCAAGGAGGACCAGCAGAGGGACCTTCTCAAGCCTCGAGACACTACAGAGTCCGACATACCCAAGATTAAGTCTAAAGATGGTGGTGGCTCCAAGAAGGAGAAGGACAAGCACAAAGACAAGAAGAAAGAGAAGAGTAGGAAGGAGAAAGAGAAGCGGGACAAGAGCAAAGACAAAGGTAAGGAAGACCGGCAGAAGGCTACGGCCTCACTCCTGCTCGGCCTGAAAGAGGCCCCGCTGCCGCTGTTCAGCCCCGCCGCCTGCCTGAAGCTGCCCTCCATGCTGCCTCCGCTGCCCCCCATCCTCCCCGACAAGGCCCCCCAGGACAAGGATAAGTCAAAGGACAAGGAGAAGAAGAAAGACAAGAAGGAGAAGAAGAAGAAGAAGGACAAGGAAAAGGACCGAGAGAAGGAGAAGGAGAGGGAGAGGGAGAGAGAGAGGGAGAAAGAGGAGAAGAAGAAAGAGAGAGAAAAGAGAGAAAAGGAGAAAGAAAAAGAGAAGGAGCGGCACAAGCTGGAGAAGGTATTTGCATTTTTAAGAGCAAATGGTTTTATCTTTAATGGCCTGTTATTGCTGTTCCTGAGATGCTGTGTTGGCGTTGTAAAATGTAAAAGTCGCAGATCCAATAAAGTGCATTTTACAGACCTTAGCTAATTTCATCATCCAGTCTTATTAGGATTTCTGAAAAAACAAACCACACCTACATCAAGTCAACAGAAAAATGCCATGTGAGGGCACCCGGGATAAAGGAAGCGTGCCTGGCCCTCCCAGCATTTTAGGGTTAAGTGGTGACGATGCTCTATTTTTGAGCTAGTCACTTAATCTGTATTTCTTCTCAAGAATAGTTTAAAAAGAAGTGAATTTGTAAAATCTTGTAGGTGTGTCAAGTTGCCTCAGAAGTAATGTTCAGCTAAGCAACCAAAGTAACAATAATATTAAAGCTACAGATGGTTACGTGACTTAGACTGAAAATTTGCTTCTGCTTTTTATACTGCAGGAGCTTTTCCCGCAACATTTTTTAAGGAAAATCCCTTATCACTCTATTGGCCTATTCCGTGCGTTTTGTCAGAAGGCAGAATGTAGCTGTGATGTTCGGAGGGCGCTTAGGATAGTTTTGAGCTGATTAACGCAGGAAACTTCTGAAAGTCTCACAGCCGTCTTTAACGTTACTCCGAGTTCCCAAAGTGATTTTCTCCGGTGCCAAAATCTCCCGATTCCCCTGCTTCGCTGGTGTCCTGAGCAGGGTGGTAGCAAAGAAGGAACTGGAGAGTTTGTGCTTTATCGGCGCGTGCCTCGAGGTGCACGGTGGAGAAGCTAAATCCGGTGAGATTAGCAGAAAAATGCAACATGCTGCAGGACGGGACTTACCAGGCTGCTCGTATTGGTTCAGGTGAATGGAGTTTTTCTTTTACATAAAAGTGAACAAATCCTTCTGACAATGTATTACCAGTCAGCGTACAATGGAAGCTCCTATCTGTAGATGTCACCTCGTTCCACAGGTTCAGTACCCTGGAATGCTAGTCTTGCACAGAGAGGAGTCCATTAGTGTGCTTGTAGAAATATGAAATTTGAATTTTGGGAGAGAGAGTTGTCAAAAATAATGAATAAAACATTTTTATTATTTTGTTGTTTATTTGCAAAAATGGTTTCCTCCTATTAAATATTTGACTGAGGACATAACACAAAAAAATGACAGTAGTGTAATTTTCTCATGTGAAATAATGGCTATTTACCGTTTTTTTGTTTCAAGAGAAAGTTTGATAATTTTGTGCTCCATCTCTGGATCTTTTTTGTTTTATTATCAGTAAGCTTTAACATCTTTCCTGTGGAATTTTCAAGAATAACGAACGCAAAATACCCGCTGGCAGCAGTAACACGGCCCAGCTGAGTTTGCGGGTCCTTCCTCGCCATCCCTGCTGAATTTGATCCCTTTTAATTGATGCTGCTTTCATTCCCCAGGCCGGGTGGGAGGCCATATTGAATGCTGTTCGCTCTGAATGTGCGACATTAATAGTGGCTGCTGGTGTGAAGCACGCCTATAATGTCTCATTTCCTTTTTGAACCTGCATGCGGTGCAGGTTAAATGGGAAATAAGGGGTTGTGGACGGTCAAGCTGTGCATCTTAATGCATGATTAGCATAAGTGTGCAGCCCGGCACCTAGAGCTCTTATCTGCCAGGGACAGGGTCTTATTTACACTGCGGGTGTTGAGGGATTCGGCCCGTGATTGTGGCCACCCCGTTTGGACAGGGCACTGTGGCGCTTTCAGAAGTAGTGCATGGTTTGCTTACAGGTTGCTGGAGATCGCGTGGCATCCCCCCCCGCCCCGATGTGTGGGTTTTTTTCTCCTCCTCCTTCTACTCCTTCTCCTCCTCCTTTTTCATGCAGAGTAGTGCTCTGGCTAATGCACTGCCTGTGCTTCTCTATTCCCATTTTTCCTCGTGGATTTTTTTTAATTGGTGACAGGGAATAATTTCCGTGTCAGAGTTGCTGTTCGACATTGGTCTTTGACCGGGACTCAGCAGTGACAGGTTCCCAACAGTGACAAAGTTATGCGATGCCTCATCAAAAGCATATTAGCAGTACCCGTTAGGGATAGCTCAGCTACAGAAAACCCAGGTTAGCATTAACTTGGCCAGCAAAAATGCACGTTGGCGTTGGCAAGATCATTGAGAGGCTAGGCTCAACTCAACCGCTGAGAACTCAGGTTAGCCGTAACACAGCTGTTTTAAAATGCAGATTAGCATTAGCATGGCCTTTGGGAATGCTGGTTGGCATTAGTGATATGAGACCCATGGTTGTAGGCGCAACCCTAACCCTAATCCTGTAATGTACCCCAGTGAGAAGGCCTCCGCAGATCATTGTCCACACCCTGTTTTCTCTTCCTCGCCGTCTGGTCACGCTCAATAGGTGCCGGACAGAGGCTGTTTTTAAACGGCCCCAGGTGTTGAGTTACCGGCGGGCGCCGTGCAGTAAAGTATCCCGGGCATGGTACCGCCCGGCATGATAAGGCGCTCCCTCCCACCATGCCTTGGCTTCGTGGCTGCTGCCTGTCCTCGACTGTACCCACATGTGTGTCCCCCTCTCCAGGTGAAAGCGGAGCCCCCTGTACCACCACCCTCGCCGGTGATCCCCCGCCTGACCCTGAGAGTGGGCGCTGGCCAGGACAAGATGTGAGTACCAACAGGTCGCCGTGCTTGAAGCCGAATGTTGCCCCCTATGCTGCCTCTGCTGTAGGGGCTCCTAGCCAAGCAGGCCTTCTGCTCCTGCCCCCGATGCACTCTCTGCTGTATGGGCTCGTGGCCAGACAGGCCTTCTGCTCCTGACCTTCATGCTACCTCTGCTGTAGGGGCTCCTAGCCAGGCAGGCCTTCTGCTTCTGCCCCCGATGCAGCCTCTGCTGTAGGGGCTCCTGGCCAAGCAGGCCTTCTGCTCCTGACCCTGATGCTACTGCTGCGTTCCATTTATACTTGTAAATTACCCGAAGTCAAAATTACAAGTTGTGAACGCTGAGGAATCGACCAAACCCCGACTTCAGAATTCAAGATGGCTGCACCCTTTAATCAACAGAAGTTGCTGTAGTTTTATTAGCGCTCGTGTCTTTTGTGGCTGATTAAATCGGTCATATACACCATATTGTCCAACCACTACCTGTGGACATGTTGCTAGGGTGTGTTTATGCACAAAATACTGTGTGATATTGGGATTTCTCGCTTAGCCAGATAACCTGTCTGATTTTAGGTACTGTAGTCCCCGGCATTGCTAAATGGCTTTCCAACTTGCTTTACTGGAATGCGGTTAATTTGAGTGTGACGTCATTCCCAGCTCCAACTTCCGACCTCCGAGGTAAATGGAACGCAGCATACGTCCACTGTAGGGGCTCCTAGCCAGGCAGGCCTTCTGCTCCTGACCCGATGCAGCCTCTGCTGTAGGGGCTCCTGGCCAAGCAGGCCTTCTGCTCCTGGTCCACTTCCCTGCTTCACTGGCATCTTTTCTGGCCTTGGGTAGCTCACCTTGGGTGGCCCCACGCTTAGCACGTTCCTGTCAATGGCCTTAATGTGGGGGCGCATAACCTGGCTGACCCAGGCTGTAACTTGAGCTTCGTAGAGGCTTTTACCCAACAGCCTTGTGATATATATGTGGGGGCGGGGGGGTGGGGGGGGCATTGTGTAGGCCACCGCCCCACCCCTCCACATGGCAGGGTCACAGGAAAGGAAGGTTTGTCTACAGGTTTGGCTCTGATGTGAGGAGTGTGCTTGATTGGGTGGACGTGATCAGAACTGTACTGATTAGATCATGCTTTCTGTACCCCCCCCTTCTTGCTACAGAGTCATCAGCAAGGTGGTCCCAGGCTCCGAAGTCAAGACCCCTGTAGCCAAGACCCCTGTGGCCAAGACAGCTCCAGCCAAGACCCCAACTCCCAAGACCTCAATGCCCAAGACCACTGTTACAAAAACTCTTTCCAAATCAGCCCCTCCTGCTCGGCCCCGGTCACCACCCCCTGCCCCAGCCTTACCACTGCCGCCTGCACCAATGCCGGCAACACCCCTCCCGCCCCTCCCAATGAGCCCTGCCCCGGTCCTGCCCCTTGGTCCCATCTCAATGGTCGGCTCTTTCAAAACGCCCGTCCGCAGCGTGGTGACTGAGACCGTCAGTACCTATGTGGTGAGTCTACAGCCTGTGCCCCCCTCCCCCAAGCCTTACTCTAGTCCCTTAATCAGAGGAGTCCTCTTACTGCCCTGCTGGTCACACAGTGATCTGCAATCTATTTTCAGAAGAAGCTTATTGATGTTTCCAGTCAAGGGCTATTTCATTCCTGAGGCCCCACTCAAGAAGTCACTTCGGGGTCCTTTGCTACCCCCAGTGTAGTGACTGTTTCTGGCTAACAGGGGGCCCTCAAGGTTTGGGAGTAAACACCACCACTGCTCCTAGCTCTTCTGGCCCCACCACTTCACACCAGTCATTTTGAAGTGCGTTAACAGCGTGGTGGCTAATAGTACATTCACTTCCATCTTAATTAATGGTCTCCATGGAAATCTCGACGAAGAGGGGTGCTGAGAGAGCCCGGGCTGGTCCGTACTGATCCTTAGGCCTTATCTCGGGTTTAACGTGGTGCCGTCCGTGTGTGTAGATCCGAGACGAGTGGGGTAACCAGATCTGGATCTGCCCCGGATGCAATAAGCCCGACGACGGCAGCCCCATGATCGGCTGCGATGACTGTGATGACTGGTATCACTGGTAAGAGGCGTCCGGCACCTGCCTGCCTGCCTGCCTGCCTGGCCAAACCCTGCTCTCCCGATGGTTCACTTTCTGTAGACAGTTTTATCATTGGTTAGCTAATTACTCTCCCTCGTTACTCATGCTGCTCATACGAAGCCTTTGTAGCAGCGTGAGTATAAAGGTACAGTAGCCAATGTTTATCTTCAGTTTTTAACATTCCAGTCTGAAGTCCAGGTCCCTGGCCATTGGTCCATCTGTTGTCCCGGCTTCAGAAGCTTCCCTGATTGTTTCAGGTGTTTGGCTGCCTTTACCTGTAGCCTTTGTTCTCATGCCTTGAGTGTCTGCAGCATTCAGACCAATGTAGGCTACACCATTGCACTCAACATGGCCAGATCACTCGTTTCTGAAACATCTCAGGTTCCAAATGCACGTTTAGTCTTATGCTTCTCCATGCACAAGATAAGGACAGAAAAAACATTGGGTTGAGATTTTAAAGCACCGTTGACTCTTCAGGTGATGTGATTTGCAGCCTGTTGAAGTTTTTTTTTTTTCTTTTTCTTTTTAAATACATGTACATATTAAAATTTCTCTGGATCGTTACATTGGAATGTAAAGGACTGCCACTCAGGTCTGTCACATGACCCCCCCTGCCCCCTTTCCTCCCTCCATAGGCCCTGCGTCGGCTTGGTCACAGCGCCCCCAGAGGATGTCGAGTGGTTCTGCATTAAATGCGACAGCAAGAGGAAAGACAAGAAGCACAAGAAACGGAAACATAAAGTGCATTAAATGCGGCCGCATCAGACAGCTCATGCTGGCCCTGCTGCAGGCCCTGTTCTGCATCTCCAGCCCCGCAAGCCTGACCTTAAAACCTTTCTGCATCCTTCAAGCCTCCCAGCTGACTGACTAAGCGATGAAATCACATTTTTTCATCATTATTGTTGCGGTTATTTTTGTTCTCGCCACACTTCTAATTTTACACCTTCATAAATCAGTTTTTAAGAAATAACACTGCAATCTTGGGCTTCCGTTTTACCGCCAGAAGACGAGAGAGGAGGCATTTGGCATGCAACCGGTACGACTGTGGCCTAGTTGGTAGCATAAAATACAAAATATGGAAAATGTGCCACACCCTCAGCATTTTATAGTCTTTTTTTCTAGTTTTTAAGAATTATTTTTAATTCAGTCCACATGGAAAAAATGTGAGGCCTGTGAGGCAGGTTGTGATACATTCAGAGAATCTGTGTTTGTGTAAATACGTGTATATAGCGATTCCCAAAGCATACTGATTTCATATGGGCTTGAGTTTTTTTTTTTTCTTTAGACAAGCATTTTTAACTCGACTGATATTTTGTAAATATTGTATATTTTTAAATGGAAATTCATTTTACTTGGCTCTTTATGTTAATTGTCCCCTTTGCATTCCTGATTTTTTTTTTGTAAAATATTTTATTTGCTTGATATTACCTTATTAAAGATGAGCTGTTTCTTCAAAAAATACCTGAGATTGCCTATGAATCTCATTGATAAGGAAAATCACAAAATATACTTTTCATTGTGCAGCTTATTTGCAGTTGTAGGTGAAATTATTTTTGATTGTAGTTTCTTGTTTGGCGCAAGTAAACTGCTTTTTGTTTCATTTGAAGACACTGTGAAATTCTATAGTTACACAACTTGTCTTTTTCCCTTAGATCTTTTTTAAAACTGATTAAAAGATGACTGATGTTCTGTCCCTATGTATTTAATCTGTATTCCTTGACGATGCTGGCAGTATCTTCGTTGTATGGTGAAGGACCAAAATGCTCAATGAAAAATTAAGCTGTGCGATTCTCATGCCAAACCGAAAGCAGCAGCGTGGGAGTCGTGACCTATCGCCTTTTCAAGTCCGGTCGCATAAACACTGTCGCAGCCTGCAGCTCAACACATGCACAACTTGAGACATTTCATGAAATGCACGATTATGCCGATACTGTCATAATGGCATAAAGCATTCGTCTGCATGAAGTTATCGGTGTGTTTTTATGTCCCTTAAATATACTGAAAATGCACCTAATGAGATGTGCCTTTGATATTCCTCGCGTAGATTGTTGATCACCATAGCAACAGACTTACGGCAAAAAGGAGCATGCTGGTGGATGGCTCCCTAAACCGCTCGCTGGTAATTTCCCATATCGGGGGGCCATTTGCCCCACTGACTGAGGGCTGAACGTAATGTAGATAACTCCGAACAGATTAGTAAAATGAGAGACAAGTGTGTTTCCCCATTTTTCTTTTTAGTATTCAAGGATGGCCTGCGTTCAAACAGGAGGTAACGCTTTGTCCACACAGCAGTGCTGATAAGTGAACTTTGCCATATGAGCTAAGGCACACCTGGCTTTCGATTAGGGTGCACAGTTACACCAGGACACAAGATTCATGCAGCTAGGAAGGTGGTCGGCTGACCTTTTGACCCCTTCCAGTTATTACCGGGACTTACACTGCCTGTCCTAGGCGTAGTAGCAGATTTGGTTCAGTGGCCTTAGAGCGGGTTGGTGTTGCGCTGTGTTTTAGCTCAGCTGAGGTGGGTTCCTGTAGCTTGTAAATTAATCTGATTGGCCAGGCCTCACAATCGCCTGCCCTTGAGCACAGATGAAGGTGCGAGTCACAGTGTCTCTGCTCTTGTCTCCCGGATGAGGACGTGTCTTTGTTGCCGTCCTTTCTGCGGAGGCTTTGGCCAGCTGTGCCTAATCGCACGGTTCGCCGTGTGTAACCTGCTGTAGCTCACTGCTCTTGAGCGCTCGGCTAATGTAGACGATCGCGCCGGGAAGCCGTGGTAAGTCCAGGCAGCCAGAAGTGAATATGGGGGGGGGGGGGGGGGGGTTGTATAGTTCTGTGACCGCTGCTTACTAACACAGGGCAGTCGTCGTCAAGGTCAGTTCCCAATTTCATTTTTAAATACACAGATATGGACGGGCGCGGGCCGGTCGCGGTGGGATCTGCGACCTTGATCACTTCCGTATGACCCCACTGACAGCTGTGCCCACCGGCATTGAGGTCAGGGAAGATGGCTCCCCCCCTCCACCCCCCCAGCCTGGGACTGGGACCCGTAAAGGTGAAAAAGTCTAATCCTACCAAGCCCTGAAAGGCTTACCTGCTTTGGTTGCATATTACCCAAAAATCAAGCAGAAAACTAGAAACTGCATTTTGCAGTGACATAAATTGTGCAAATTATCAGTAAGTTGAGAATCATTATTGTTATTATTATTATTCACTGTTTCTCTGTCCATCCCTTCTCTAATGTGTTGAATACATAAGCCGGTAAGTTTTTGTGTAACAGTCGAGTTTTCTGTCTCCCTCCAAGAAAACAGGTCAAGGAGACAGCAAATCTTTTATATGTAAACACTGACAGTTTTTAACTGTCGTCCTTTGTGTTAAAGAACAACTAAATTCTCCTTAATGTGGTCACTAAAAACACCATTTAATTTGAAATGTTCGTATTATAAATAAGTAGATTTAAATAATGGCCAATGTGATGTTCAAAAACACGTGTGTGTGTGTGTGTCTGTGTGTGTGTGTATATATATATATATATATATATATATGAATGAATCAAGTGTAAAAATAATAGAATGAGCCTGCTATATACGTTTTCCATAACACATTTTGCGCTGAATCCGATATTACCCTGCATTGGCCCTGCCCCCGATGTTCGTATTTCGCTTGACCGTCGTCTGGGGTCGGTTCTGGAATGTCACACCTTCATAGCATCTACTACTAAAAAGGCTTTTATACAGCTATCAAAAAGATCTTTATTCTCAACCCAGCAAACGCGTAATTGGTATATCTGCTAAACCAGGAAAAGAAAGTTATGTTTACTTAATTATGGGTTTGACTTCCAGTCTGTACGAATGTAAAGGACAACTGACGTAAACTGGAGGTGGTCTGTATATTTCATATTGTGTCAGACATTTGGTCAAGAATAACTTGAGACTCCCAACATGTTTATTTTTAGTTTAAATATTGATTCTCAAAAATGCGATGCATAAGCCTATTCTTTAAAAAATATATATTTTAATAAGTGGATAAATCCCTCCCCAGTCACAAACTTGTTTACAAATGGGTCTGAATTGGGTTTTCACAGTGGGAGAACAGTGTGGCTGCAAAACAGTAAAATTCTCAAATGTATTAAAGGACCACCAACAGGTGTAATGTAATATTCATATAATTACCTGATATTGAAGATAACCTCTCATATTCAGTCATACAATATGATAGTCTGTCCTGAGTGTTTATCATCTGTATATGTGTCGCGTGCGCGATAAAACACACAGGGTAACGAAACCTGGCCGTCCACAGTTTAAACTCTAAAGCCTTAAAAAACGTCCTTTTTGCTTCCTTCTGAAATGTGTAAAATGAGTCGCCCCCTGCTGGATACTGTCACTTTTTGATCAATACTAAGCTTTTGTTTGAACATGGTCAATTCAGTAAAAAATATATGCAATAAATTAGCATATCTGGACGACTGGGCAGTCACCTGGCCTGGAACCACGGAGGATTTTACCCGCATATGGCTACAGACGGAGTTTTTACTTACTCTCTCCTACATTCACTGTCAAGCATTTACTTGTGTTCTAATTTATTTATTTGGGGGAAATTATTTTTAAAAAAAAACCGCTCTGATTAACTGTGTTGAGATGGTCGTTATGCAGAAATTGAGTGAATCAAGTGAATACACGAATCTAGCCTGGCGGAAAGAATTGAAAAATCTTTTTAAAAATTAGATACTTGCATTTGTTTTATGATGACTAAATAACTTGAAACGCCTGTAATTTTCTGCCTTCTGCGAAAACGAGCCATAGCTTATTTGGACACCGTATAAAACCAGCCGGACGAAAAAAACTGTTCTAGTGTATTTTAACTAACATTTATCTATTCCATCCAGGAAAGCCGCGCTTTTAAAATCCGACATTGACTCCGTCACTGGATTTTGATGAAATGACCCTGAATCGTGCAGGCTTTGATTATGTAGTTATGCAAAATCCCATTAGCAGTAATAAAATTATCCATTGCAAAAATGGTATAGTACACCTATTTCTCGACACTTTTATTTTTGCCTATGTAAAAATACTTATTAAATATTCTATAATCAAATGTTTTTATATGTGTAATTGCGCGTGAACAGTACAAAACTTCGCACTTCTCTGGAGATGTTGTGCATCGAAAACAGTGCAATTTAAACCGCATACCGATGCCCGCATTCATAGCTATAGCTTTCAAAGTGCTATTCCAAAACGTAACAATGCACAAGTACAGGCCTAGAGATGACGAAATGTTCGTGTGAGATGTAAATGTAAATAAATGAAAAAATACGTAATTAAACTTTTTTTTGGGGGGGGGGGGTATAATTTAATTGATGGCTTTCTCCCTCCTGGAACAAGGGTACGCCCGGTATTGAAGGTTTTGGAAGTAGCTGGTCACTGGACCCATGACGACATATTCGCAAAGAATGCCGAGTTAAGCGATCGATCTCAAAGGAGACTCGGGCTTGTAATCGGTCTGTAATGCATTTTGAGAAACTTTCTGTAGTGCAGATGTTTAAGGCGATCGCCATCTATCCGAAGGCACGCTGGCTTTAAGTGTTACAGGAGCGAAGGAAATAGGTCAGTGTGTTCAGTGCCATCATTCCTTATTCCCTCTGCTCCTGTCCACCTATACCCGGGCTGCTCTGGCCTTCCACGTCCATTCATTCACGTTACCCAACAGCCGAATGATGTCCGGGCAATATTGCAAGATTACCAGCCCATAGAAAAAGTGGCAGGAGGGGGTGCCTGAACTGAGACGTGTCCTTTCGAGGGCTTCTCATGATTATATAAGTAAGTAAATAAATGTAATTAGCTGCTGCAAGGGAAGAGCACAAGCAAACGCGTCCCCGTGCAGCTGCATAGAGCGGCCCTAGTCGCGACACCCCGGTTCTCGTTTGCATTACATCCATCCGGCTCTGTTGTGTTCCGCAGGGTGGGAATGCTGTTATGCCCCAGTGAGTATAATATTATTTTATATGTCAAAATGAAGGGAAGCGAAGGAATTTGAATACCCCACTGTGTGTCGCGTCTGCTCCATATTTAGAGTGAAAGAGGCGGCGTGTCTTGCTTTGCTGAAAGGAGCGCAAACGCGGATGTAAATGCTCCCCTCACGCGTGGAGCAGCCCGCCTTTGATCAGAAAGGGCAGCTCATTTGGTCGGCCGGAGATGCCAATGTTGTTCCTCCGCGCACGACCTCGTCAATGGGATGGGGAGGGGAGAAAAGGTGGCGAAATCATAAATGGATGACTTTGTGACGACCTCTGCTGCAAGCAGGCGCGGGATAACGGCCCCTAGTAGACATGGAAATGGCTTAGCGCTATCGCCGTTTCCCTGGCAACCATCAGAGTTTGCACCCCCCCCCTCCATCTCAGGAAGAGAAATGAGTTATGAAAAGACTGGAGTGAAGCAGGGATTAAAACATGATCCCGGGGACAGCGTGTCAATCAAAAGCCAACTCGAAAATCTGTTTTCCCCCATTATAAATCTACGCTCGCATAGTACCTGAGACAATTTCATATTTCTGGGCGGCGGATGACGAACTGATGCTCCCGAGCGCCAATTCAGATGTGGACGTTTTGCCTTTAAGTCCTGCAGAGCTCCTCGAACCCGAGCGATGCTTTCCGTAAACGACTTTTTTTAAATCATAATGGAAATGCAAATGAGAATTTTTAAATATTCGGTCCCCACGTTCATGATCGAAATAGCTATACCAAAATATAAGCATTAATAGTCATTAAAATACAGCTTATATAGTTTACTGTACATTTATTTAAATCTATCTTGAACAGCATATAGCAGAATCTGTCATCCCTGCGCCTCGATTATAATGTGGATTATAATATAATATGGAATAAACAGCCACCTAAAGACTGCGATCTAGCCTAAACCGCATGGGCCACTGGCGCTCAAGACACGGAGAAAAACTTAACCAAATTGGCTTGACCCCTGTGATATTTGATATTTGCCTCCTTGACACTCATTTAGAGGCGCTCGTCAGTAAAGCAGAACGTGGACAAGTCCGCGGCCTGAAACCGAAGCCCCATGCGCGCAGGGGGATACGGCGAACATGATAGCCGGAGCCGCGCACTTTCCAAAGGATCTCTGGACATTTTAGCCCGGCTCGCTCGTCCTTGGAGCGCCAGAACGTCGCCAGGCAGGGTGTAAACGTTAAATGTTAGCTATTTGTTCAAGTCTTTCTTTCTTTATTTCATTTCTTTCCTTTTTTTCCGTTTTGTCAACTTATCTAGCCCCATTGCTACAAACAGCAATTCACTAAGCAGCTTAAGGACTTTCTTAATGATACTTTAATGAATTCCCGAATGAATAAAAGGATAACTTTAAGGGAAAGGGGGAGGGAAACGTGGAAAAAATATTTGTAATCGCTGAGACGAGAGACAGGGACTCTTGGTCTGCTGGAACACTTTGTTATTTAAAATTTTCGTGTTCCTAAAAAGTGAATGTGGAGGAAATGCGAGTGTATTGTTTGGTGTAGGCCTGCTGAAATGAGCACTCCACCAACACAATACTCCGCGGAAGCTCCGTTAATCATTAATGAAACGTTTACACTGTAATTGGAGGGGGCCCGCATTTAATAAGCTCAATATTTGTCATCAAAACAACTCGTAGTGTCCAATGCAGCCACACCGCGATTTGTAATGTTTGCCAGGTCATTTGCTAATCCTTATTTTACCTGTCCACCTTTCCTGACCAATTCTAGTAGCCCTCTGTATAGGCCCGTTACAATTAGGCTACGCAAACTTCAAATAAGTCAGGAGAAAATTCTGCCCAATAATTTCTATAAGATTGCAGCGACACCGTAAACCACACTTCGTGACTGTCCATACAGCAATCTCCGCTATAGGGAACGGAATGTTTATAACCCTATTTCAATATTTTAGTGCACTGCGGTTACCGGGGTGCTTGGGCTGAAACGGGTTCACGTTTAAGATCCAAAAACCTACCGTGATAAAATGAGCAGCAATGAAAGTTTTAATACAAATAACAAGGGAAGATGAAATCTCACACAGTAATTACAGCTGGAAATCACAATTTTTTGCGAGTCCAGAGTGAGCTCGGTTTTTGTCTAAGCGGGTTTCAAATATTAATGCTATTTTGAAATTACACTTGTCGTATTAATATAGCCTAGTAGTAATTGTATTATATTTGTATTATTAGTTGTACTATTTGGTCTCATTATAACAATTTGTTAATAAATACAATGATTATCATATTATTATTATTATGTCCTGTTCGTTTTTCTGAATTTTCATTTGCGTTTATGAAAAACGTACGCAGGATTTTTATTTAAATTTTACTTTTTCAAACCTTCTGAAACATTTTAATAGTCTTAATGGATACATATTTATTTCCAACTTGAATTCGGTTAAACTTTCAGGTATCAAAGATAAGTTCCCAGAGCCACAGCCATCTGCCACCCAAGAGCGTAAGATACAGGAGGCCGATAGGTTCAGCTGTAGCAGCCCTGGCTAGCCTAATCCCGTGATGTGACTGCAGGTTTAAGTCCGCAAAGACTGTGATATTTGTACAAGTAAAACAACGTGGCCCGTTCAATTTCATGATTAATTATATTTTAGCGAAGATTAATCATAGAAAATTAAACATCTTGGAGGTTTTCACTTGGAGAGGGAAGGGAATTTCTTCAGAGCGAAACGGCTCCGTCGATTCTTTTTAGATGCAAATATTTTATCTCCGCTTAACTGCACTGTTTCTGTGTTTATGATTAATTATCTCCTCCCGGTTGAAAATAAATCACGCGAAATTAGGATCTTGAGTCTTCCACCTCCTAACGCACACAGCTAAGGCAGGATGGTCTTGTTAATTTCAGCTTGAAACTGACACACTAATTATAGAGCAGCATGATGGCGTAGAGCTACAATGAACTATTTCACATAGGCCTATGCGGTTTATTTATTGCAATTTATTTATTGGTTTATTTATTTGGTTAGTTATGCTTTATTTAATTTATTTTGTTATCAGATCCGTCTTATAGTTTGCCAATTAAAATCGCAAAGGCATTTTGGTGCCGCGGGATAAAGCGCCCTCTTCCCCAACATCGGCCATCGCTGTGCACCATCTGATTCATTGTGATGTATTAGATGCAATAAATTATCCCATGTAACAAAACATCGTGAGCTGAAAGGCTGATAATCTGGAGCGGGGAGATAAGGATTCATTATTCCAAATCATTATGAATCCAGTGTTGGCTGTGACTTCTTTCTTAATCAGCCTCTGTGATCCTGGATATGTGAGCCGACCAGATAAGCGGAGAGTCGTTTATAATTCTCCCCACCTCGGCCTAATATTTTAAAATAAAGTCGGGGGGGGGGGGGGGGGAGGGAATGGGGAAAAACAATGGGCCGGGGGGGGGGGGGGAATGGGTATGAGTTGGGGGTGGGGGGAGGGGCGGGACA
>JAODKM010000001.1:7522731-7559732 GCA_026780845.1 Petrocephalus sullivani | reverse complement strand
GAGTCGGGAGGAGCGGAGCAGGAAGGAAAGGGTTGGCGTTATCCAAAGACCCCCACCCGGGCAAAAATGATGGAGGGGGGGGGGGGGGGGGGGGGGGGGGGGGGGGAGAGAGAGAGAATGCGGCAAAACACTGGGCACGCGGCAGCAGAAGAATAGATATGATTTGTGGGATGGAGGAGATGCCGGATCATTGAAGTCATGGAAGATTTAATTAATGTTTTTTTTTGTTTGTTTGTTTTTTCTCGCGTGGATCTCACGTGCATACACAACCCATAACACACGTGTTTATTTGTTATGCGTGTATGTGTGTTATGTATTTTTGGAATAGCCAGTGAATAAAATGTTTAAATGATCTCCTCTATTAAAACGAACAAGGCAAATAAACCTAATATATCAGTGGAATAATGAGATAAAGATAAGAATACGCGATTAGTTTCAACCCATTCACTGTAATGGATCAATAACGGCGATAGTACGAGAAACCCATGTCTAATGTGGAGGCGATCGATGCATTGAACTTGCAAGATTGAAAACAAACAAAAAACGTCGCAAAGCACGATGAATTACTACAGCAAGATTTAAAAGAAGGTGATGAACAACCATTAACTTAAGCAGCACACACGGCCGTTTAGCAAGCCAAACCCGCCATAAACATCCAGAAAACGAAATGAATCCATGCGTGGGCCAACAATGTGTATCACCTCTGTTATCAGTAAAGATTTATAGATACAAATGGCAAGGGGTTAAATGAAAACTTTCATAGAAAACATCGTTTGCTTGTGGAGATTGTAAATATACAGTGGAATATACGGATGGTAATTTCTGGATACTACAGTACAGAGAGGCACCTATTAGGACATGTATACGTGGTGCAGAATATTATTTAATTATAATAAAAATATTTCTTATTATTATAGTTGTCATTATTAATAATAATAATAATAATAATAATAATAATAATATGGTGAGGTATTGTTCTGCGCTTCTGAGACCAACATATTCATTTCTCTTTACATAAGTAATTTTCCCCTAATCTTACGCATTAGAATTTCGGCGCAGATTAATAGCTATTTCACTTAGACGAGTGTCTGATCTCCAGTGTAGGCTACGCTTATTTAGCATTGATATCAAAAGCAGAAAGTGCATTCAGAAAGCGGTAGTATTTAATTGCATTCCCCCAAAAATGGATTAAACTAATTAATTTGCGAGAGTCCTTACTTTTATTGCATTTATAATATGCTATAATCAACTGTGGAGTACACAACGATGTGACCTTTGTGTTTTATTATATCAAAGCCATCAATATGCGTATTTATCACTAACGCACATTAACGCCACATTAATATGAAAGTAGCAAAGGCTTTTATTTTAAAATAAGCACTTTATTTACGTTTAAAGGAGCTTATTAAATTATTATCATCTGGATGTGCTCTCGCTTAATTCTATTAAAATATTGAAATTCAAATTCTTCAAATGAAAGCTCGTGTTGCCCTGGAAACATTGAATTATTAATTTTTTAAAAGACACGATTTGGCTCGCTGCTCCTTTGTAAGTTTATAGAGTCATGTTGGCTGCCGGTTATCTTTTATGTATTACTTTAATTGAATTTGTTTTCCGAAGATATTGGCGAGATCAGTTTACATTCTGCCCCATCCCCAACTTTGTCCGGCCGCGACGTCAGCGCCACGATTTCTCCCGCCACAGAGGGCACGCTGTCGGCTGCAGGCTAACCCGTCTAACACTGATGGTCTGTCCGAGCTATTGGACCCTTTGATGTGTCATGCAGAGTATATGTGTATTGCCAAATTTATTATCAGGCACCGTATTACATTATTCGAATGCCCAGTATGCGCGTTTTTGCCCTTTTAATATCTTGCTCAGCTGTAATTACACTGCGAGAATGAATTCATAATTCACAATTAATTTGCATGTGCATTATTAATTATGCAACTACGACTGTTTTGTTTCTACTATTATGGCGGTAATTGGTCTAGTGTCTATTTTTAAAACGAATTAAATTGTACCTGCTTTTGAACATTGGTGCGATCTGTCTACAGTGGACAAAGAACATCCACGGATATGTACTTTCGAAATTATTGTGGAATGGCCCGGGCATGACCGCACGCGCGTGGGGTACAAGCATCTATTTATACGATCCAAAAGGAAGTTTCTGTCTGGCGGAACCTTGGTTGATAGTGTGACACAAACACACACGCAGCGTTTCAGACACACAGCCCTAATCCCAGAATGAATATGTGCTTGCACGGTAATGCCCTATTGTTGAATGAAACGCGACGGCTGTTATGCCCATAATAATAACTCGAGACAACCCCAAGCGACGTTAGCTGTGCCTACTCCAGAAACAGGGAAGCGCACTTGCTTGACCTGGATAAGTGCTTAACGACTTTTTTGAGGTACATTCGGTGGCAATACAGCGTGCTTTTCCTCGTCACCTAGAACCGACCCGGAAGAGCTCTGATCAAATGTACAGTGAGAACGGCAGCTGCGTTGGCTGGAAAAACTGCTCAGCCCAAGACCAGATTTTCCCCTCGCCGCTGACGCGCTAAATGCCACCAGCGGTCGAATCGGTGTCATTTCATCGTTACATCTTCTGGAGATAAAAAAAACACATACAACCAGCTTGATCTTTGCAGGTCAGTAAACATTTAGGCGTTTCTTCTCGCGCATGTGTGATTATTTATATAGGCAGCTTGTATTTTCAGTCCGTTAAAAATGATCCCTCTCTGTCGCTCATTGTGGTCTCTCACCTATGCTGATGTTTGCGTTCAAAGATAAAAAGGACGAAGGAATAAAAAAGAAATTGATTTTTGTCAAAAAAAGAGAGCCCATACAGTTTATTTTCGTTTATTTTACTTGCATGTGTTAGCTTTTCATTGTCGATAGGCAGAATTGTGGTGTTTATAAATCGTTGTGTTCTGTGTGTGGGTGACTAGTGCTTTTTTAACTATCGATTGGTCACTGTGTCTCAAATGCTAAAACTTAGTAGCATAAATCATATGAAAATAACTCAAAAGCTAAAGGTTCTGTGCCAGACGATTTAGCCACAGTTCCTATTTATTTTAATGCTATAGTTGTAGTTAATTCTGTTTCTCTCACGTACACTTTCCGAAATTGCTGTGGGATTTATTCCAACAGACACACTGGCTCGCTTTTCAAAGAGTAATTTACCTACATCACTTTCCCCGAAATACCGAAGATTTCCGAAGGCTGTTTAATGATCTATTACCACCTAGGTTGGTGGTGGGTTGAGCCCGTAAACCATGAAATTGATCAGATTAGCCTGCAATGAGCCCTAAAAGACTCGGGTGTGTTAAAGCCTTCCCAGCTTTTAATATGTGTGTGGCCGATATTGGCTGAATTTTCCTAAGTGGAGAAAATTAAAATAAAAGGTTAAATGAGGGGGACACTATTTTTTTTTTGGTTCCAGGGAGGACGGAAGCGCCCTGGCTACCATTGATCGGAACAAAGATGTGCTTAACAGATCACGCGACAGTGCTGCAGCTCGACGGTTAATTAATTAATTAACCACTGGACCGTGCCTTTAAATCCATGCTAACATTTGCTGCTTCGTTTTAAATCATAGAGGCTACGTAGATATGGATTTTATGTCATTTACGCGGGGTGCCATCACTTATGCGTATCATCGACATTTTCTGTGTCAGAATGGTAACAGGTTATATTTACATTTATGTTTGTGGATTGCAGTAAATTTGACCAGGAATCGAAGTTGCATTTTCATGCAGGACGCACGCGTTTCGCCATTCATACATCCAAAAAGGTGTGAAATCTTTTTATACGCTGAAATATCTATGGTCTTGTTTATCCGATGTTGTCGGTTAAGCGCTGGAAAAATGGCCTCTCGGAGAAACATCACTTTTACTCTGTGGGTAAGGGGCGCACCAGTTAGCAGACAGATCTGTCATTTTTCATTCGGCTTTCAGAACTGCAAATGTGAAAAAGTAACAAAAGAAAAAAAACATCCCTAGTCAAAGTGTCTAGTGTTGATCATTCTAAGAAGAACACATCATTTCGACTCTCAGGCCCGTACGGAGCGCGAACGCCCCCAGTAAAATTCTAAGAATCTTGTGTGCGCAAATTATTTCATTCTTGATCACATTCAGACCTCCTCTGACTTCTCCTTGAAAGGACTCGCAAAACCTAGATATGTTACTCATATGTGCCCGAATAAGTCATTAAATTTACCAACGGTTTATATCTGTGCAAACCAAACCGTGGGGTTTGATGTACGCTGTACTCTTCGTGGTACTTTTAATTATCGCGTTCTATTTGTTCAGTGTAAGGAGTAAATAAGAAAAAAAACACATTAATATAAAATTGTTTCGTATTTAATCAGTTGTATTTAATAAAATTTCAAGCGGACAAATACATATAATTTACTATAGTTATGTAAAATTTATTACATTAAATTCATCCTTTCGAAACACATTTCATCTTACATTTTACTCAGTACACCGTAAACCAAAAATATTAAACGAAAATAAAAATATTCATCCGTTTATAAATTTAATCATACACATGATAAAAATTAATCTGTCTCAAAATAGCATCGTGTGCCAAGTAAGCCGGGTGAAGTCTCTGTTGCAGGACGTAATTCGCGAGCCGCCGCGGGCCACGTTCTTTGGTCAGCCCTCTGGCATATATCCTGCGTCTGTTTGCAGAAGTTTAGCCGGGGCACTAAAATAAAAGTGAAAATGAAAATCATTCAATTAAACCCACCGTCCCCTAAAAGGATACTTCAGGTGCCAGGTAGTTAAAACCAGAACAGACAGTTCAGGGGTTACCTTTACCCCTTTACGCCTTTATGCTTGGATCATCAGAGCAGCATACATTAAAGATTAGCTTGCTTCATAACGTCATTTTATCTGGTGATCGGTTTCATCTAATTTAGGAGTGAGACCTGACATGAACAAAGACACGTTATTTCAAGCACATCTACTGTGTAAGTAAAATACACCAGCGTCTACTATTTGAACCCACACTGAAATCTATACAGATTTTAATCAGTGCTCCCTTGCAGAGTCGTTCAAAAATACCTGCACAGTCTAAACCTACCAAGGGTAACTGTACTGTCGCGCACAGGTATTATCAGTGTGCATGCGGTTAGCCATTTACATGAACGCTTATTACTTTTGGCCTCGAGGCAGGGATTGATACGGGTTCTCTGTGGCTCTGTCTGTTTATAATATTTTGAAGGAAAAAAAATCTGTTTATTACATATTTCGCCGAGTGTAATGTATTTGTTTATGTGCTACCCCCCATTCCGTTTTTCCATTGTTTTGTAGTGGGAGGGATTAAAATGTAACATTTAAAGAACATCCATTTCCTCAGCAAAGAACGGGCTCGCGTTTCACAGACCTGGAAGCACGGAGGGATTCAGTCTTTGCGGCACCTTCCCTATTCTTTAAAGTTGAAACCGCCAGTCAAAAAATAACATTCTATAGATCTATTTATCGTCGTGTGTTGCCTGGGAGCACCTATAATGCAAATTTGTGTGACGGAGCGCACAATGCTTTTCTGAAGGATAATCACGCTGACAGCATTGAGGGTGGGAGCGGGATTGTCCTGGTCGAGGCAGTGCAACTGTTTCCATTTGCGTTCAGGTTCAGGTTCGTCTGAGTCAAGAAGTTATTTCTGCGTATTCTGGGGAGGAAAAGGTTACGCCAGCTCAGCATATTTGTTTTTTTTTCTCACACAATAGATACACAGTTTGTGCCTGTGTGTGGTTACAGAGAGGCATAAAAGCTATCTGTATAGCTCAGGTAAATTAAGTTTAAGTAGGGCAATGCATAAGACGTTTGCGTCTGTTCCGAACACTCGCATTTCGAGGACCACCCTAACAAATATACGCGTTGCGTATTATTTAAATGCACAGCTCCGTCCAAAACTCACCTGTTTAGGGACTATAACATTTCTGAAATGTGTTCCCATATTATACTTATCGGACGACACGTGTATATAACCAAATACTGATGTTTCTACATATTTAACACGCTAAATTAATGTGACAGAATTTCAAAATGTATAACAAATGTAGGCATTTGTTCGCATTTACTTAGTGCTATTATATATATATATATATAAAGTGTAATAATGTCAGTGAGTCGTCCCCGAAAATATCTTTACTAAAAAGAATATAAACGATTCTAGGTATTTACAAACACTTGTCTAATTTGAGCGCGGGCACGTACTCCATCGCCCCTCCAAGGAGCGCTGAAATTCGTTTCCTGGCCGTTTAATGGGGCGTTGACGTCACATCCAGTGGCGTCGGTGAGGCTGGCCATTTCAGCGCATTGCATAGCATCAAAAGAGCAGCCCCCTCTTCCCCAATTGCATACTGTCAATCTGGAAGCACGAGGCAGCCAAACTGGGAATTAGACACTGAATACCACCCCACAGGGCAGGCCCCCTATTACTGAGCAATCAAGTGGAATAATACAAAAGTAGAAGACAATATGCCTACCTGACTTTGGCAGATGAGATGCAGTACAGTCAAATGTATCAGGATTAATACACTTTCATCAGTTACGGTTATTTTACGCACATATCAATTCAGCCGGTACCTTTTGTTACATTGAATGTAGCTGATTGGTCATAACGTAACCTACCACCAAAAGTATATTTCCAGAAAAATAAGAAAATTACGTTGTTTTGAAATCTTGAAAACGATCGATCTAGTTCAAAAGAAGCAAGCCTACGCCTGGGACATTGGTACCGTGCGCGCGCGCCGTGACAGCCTAGCGTACACCAGTGGCGATGCGAGACGGGATGTCACATATTACAGGTCCGTCACCGCGAGAGGACGCACTGTCACAGTTTTAAGAGAGGAGTCGTGTCCTGGCCTGCATGGGATTTTGCAACTGAACAACATTTCGCGTTTATGTGTGGCACAGATCTAATGTAACTAAGGCAGTCCCGAATCTCCCTGACTCCCACCGGGATTGCATTCGCATTTTAATATGAAACTGACGAGTTTCGTTTTAAGGCGGACGCAGTTGTAATGCAAAACGCCGGCGATCGTCACTCTGTGCTGATGCGTTTCGCTTCAGGTAAAGGTGAACAATACTCACGCGGACGGCACTGGGCGGCCCCCGATCGGGATGCCGCGTCTCCCCCACCATCTCGCAGGCTTGTGCTGGTGAATGGTGACACGCCACACCCGGCCCGTCTTAACCCGAGATACGTGTATTCTTTACTTAAGGCCGTTAACGTGAAAGCGTGGAGTATATAGAGAAGTGGCCAGATCTTGGTAATTATTGCTGGCGTCTAACTAGGAATCAGGCCGAGCCGGGCTGGCCCCTCCCATGCTGATGACACTAGCGGGACCCTCCTTAAGTTGCGTCGCGCCACAGCTGTCTGCAGCCATTGAGCTGCCTGGCGCCATCCTGAAAGAATGCCTTCACTGTAAAAATAAATAGAGAAAGGGCCATGGAGTAAGAGTAAGACGGGGAGAGCGGCTGCCGCTAAATACAGATCCGATCTTCGAGTTTTAAGTTCGCTCTCGGTCAGTTTGCGGCGACCCATCTCCGGGCGGACGAGATCGCTCCCGAACACACGCAACCACTTGTTGCCTCTGCCGCTCAATACCGAAACTGTAGGGGGGAAAGCAGAAAACCTCAATGTGGAGCTGGAAAAGGCTGTGGACATGCGAAGTGCGAAAGCGTGGGAGTGCGACCATGTCTCAAAGTATGCCATTATTCCTACGGTTATTCAAACCGCCTGCATTATGTCGCTAGCATTAAATAACAATGAGAATTAAAGCGCATTGTGCTCCCTTTTAATTTGTTCCTCTTGTTTTCAGGTGAGCGACAGGTATTTATCTGAATAGAGAAGACACCTGTGGATTTAATATCACAGGACATCGGACGCAAACTTTCCTCCTTTTCGAGCTGCGTTATAGCGATCGCTTTGTGCGCATGTTGAATTGACCATGGAAGTGACTGGGGATCAGCCTCGGTGGATGAGCCATCACCACCCAGGGGTACTGAACGGTCAGCACCCTGACTCGCACCACCCGGGCCTCGGCCACTCGTACATGGACCCCTCGCAGTATCCTCTCCCGGATGATGTGGATGTACTGTTTAATATCGACGGACAGAACAACCATGTCTCTTCGTACTACGGAAACACAGTCAGAGCCGTGCAGAGGTACCCGCCTCCCCCTCACAGTAAGTCGCGTCCCATGTAAACCGAATTAAATATTGTTGATACGCATGCCCTTGTACAATTCGTATTTTCCTGCTTTGCAAGTTTAAAGTTTCTCCGAAGTCCGTTGTCATCCCAGTGTAGCATTCTGTCCCCACGGATCCGAGCAAACTTCATGTCAGCAGTGTGTGTTGCAGGCTTTACGCGTGTGTTCCACGGGATTTTGAAACCTTACCACTCTCGTTTAGATGTGGCTTGCCGTTGACGGTTTTAACACTGGTTTCATAACTTTCCAGTGTTCTGTCATTTTTTTTACGTTTAAAACTCCTTCAAGGTAAATGGTCTAGTTGGCGGTGGGTTTGGTAATTAGAGTACAAAGTGCAGGAAATTTCGACGCGAGAAACGAGGCGAATTTAAGTGAACCCGTCGATTTTACGGCAAGACGAAGGTTTGCCCATTTAGACACTTTTGAAAAGGATATTATTACTTAAATTATTGCATGAGCCAAGCGTAACAATGTACACTGCGCAAAATCCAGTTTTATATTTTAATGCACTATTGTTGCGCTGCAACGCAACGTCTCTGCGAAGCGTAGTCATGAATAAAGTTCAGCGTGGGACACGGAAGACTATAAATGACCGAGAACGAATGCTACGGAAGAGCGATTGCTTGAATTTATTTACATTACTTCCTGAACGGAATTGAGAATGATGACCCTATTTCTCTTACCGGCTTGCGTGCTAAAAATTCACTTTCGGTATTCGGTGAGCAGCCTGCAGCACACGAGATGCGCGGAGTGCAGTTCGTACTGCTTTCTATTAAGTAGCACGGAGGGAAAACTGTGCATTATCCGATATGGTAGCTTTATACATTTTCTTCGGCTTTTAAATACTTCTGCAGTTTCTGAAAACTCTTCATTGAAAACATCGAAAAAACGGGCAGGCATGGTGCATGCAGTCTTAGCAAATATAACACGCCTAGTCAAAAAGTTGCAAGTGCAGATTTTTGAAAGCAATACTTGTCCTATATGTACTTATGTATATATATGTACAAATACGTCTATATTAGACATACGCTGTATTGTAAGAATAACCAAACACGCACGATAAATAGAAACGCACACATGTGGGTTATCAGTATAATTTAGGGTTTAATTTCTCTTTTCAACGAAGCAACCAATTCTTAAACCATACACGACCCATTCAACAACAATGTGACTTCATATTTTAAGGACGCTTCTTTCATCTCATTACATTTTTTTTTGTTTTCGGAAATGTTTAACACCCCGATAGTCGGAAATATGAAAAACATTTTTTTTAAATCATGTAATTAAACGTCGTTTTTTTTAATCTTGCGTTCCCAGGTAGTCAGGTCTGCCGTCCTCCCCTCCTCCACGGCTCCTTGCCCTGGCTGGACAGCAGCAAACCCCTCGGCTCGCACCCTGGCACCTCTCCTTGGAACCTGGCCCCCTTCCCCAAGAACCCGCTGCACCACGGCTCCCCGGGGGCGCTCTCAGTCTACCCACCGGCATCATCGTCCTCCTTGTCGGGGGGACACTCCAGTCCGCACCTCTTCACCTTCCCCCCGACCCCCCCAAAAGACGTCTCGCCAGACCCGGGTATCTCGACCCCCAGCTCAGGCGGCTCAAATCGCCAGGAGGAAAAAGAGTGCATTAAATACCAAGTGTCCCTGGCGGAGAGCATGAAGCTGGAGTCGGCCCACAACCGGAGCATGGCCTCCATCGGAGCGGGGGCTTCTGCCGCCCACCACCCCATCGCTACTTACCCACCTTACGTTCCCGAATACGCCCCAGCAAGCCTCTTCCAGCCGGGCAGCCTGATTGGCGGCTCGCCTAGTTACGCTTCCAAAGCAAGGCCAAAAACCAGGTCATCGTCAGGTAGGCTAGTTTCAAATTTCCTTCACATTTTCTAATACTGTTCGAAACTGGTGTCTTTATGCGGGTCTCGTCAGGGGTTCTTCTCTGTGCTCATCCCAAAATGCATTTGTTCTTCCCCTTTTCATTATATAAATTAAACCGCGGCCATACATAGATCATGATGCATTATAAAGGAGAATTACCAAAATGTTCTCTTGCGAGCGCACCAGCACGTACAATTTCTTTTAATAACCATAAACGTTAGTGTATTAGATAACGGGCAGTATACCATTTGTAATTTTAGCGTTAGCATTAATAATGTCTCACAGGCAAAATATTTAGACATTAGATTTTGTAACTAGAACATCCTTTGTAGTTCTAGTGCATTAAGTGATTTATCCCATAAATTAACTTCCGAAATCACTATAATACGTCTCACTTAAAAAAAAGTATAGTATATAGTATAGTATAAATCTATATTTTTGTGTTTATTATTAGGACTTAAAAGCGCAGAGGCCTGCACCAATAACTAAATGTAACGACGCCGTCCCCCTGAAAGCACCGTTTTTCTGGAGAGAAATCTGGGTGTTTATAAAGTAGCATCAGCACTGATCCGTTTGGGGTTTGCGTTCTCTCCCCCACGGTGACTCCGCTTCCCTGGCTCTCTTTCGTTTATGCGTTTAAGCTAATCCAATTATTTTCAGACTGCTGCACGCGACAGTTGCATTGTTCGTGCAGCGCCAGAAACTTTCACAGAATCCGGATACGAGCCGTGCCGAAGGGAATGGCCAATAGCAGCCAGTCATGGCAGGAGCAAGGCTGCCTAATCAACCTTATGCAAACTATCTGCGTGTAATTATCCTAATGGTTGTTCAATTATTACTCCAGGCGAAATGTCATTTAAAATAAACGATATGCTTGCAGTTTATTCGAAAAACTACATTTAATTACTTTGCGATTAAAAACAATAACCTTACCGAAATGGAAAATTATTTTAGAAACGTATATGGGCCTATGTATTTATCATAATGCTTTAATTAAACATCATAAACAGAAAACATCAAGTTGGTAATTTATGGCATTTAATTATTTTTTGCATTTCGTTGCATAATATTTTAAAACTTTTAAAAATTTTTCCCATAAATAGGCCGTTTGTGACTGTCACCTGCGCTAGAAAAGAAATGATTGAAAAGGCGGTAGACTGACTTTGTGGTCTGCGAAGCCGGAACTAAATGAACACAACACAAAATCTGTAGTAGTTTTTTTTTAACACTTGGCTTCGGAGGAATGTGTAGTACTGGGGTTTGGGTCGTGAAACTTACCTGTGATGCACGCAGCTCCTTTGGTGGCCGATGAGGGAAATGTCAAGTTTTTTTTTTTTTTTAGAGAACGTAAAAGTTAATAACCCGGAGTCTCGGGGCGCATGCGTGCAGGCCCACCGTTTCACAAAGCCTTCTGTGAGCGCGCTGTGACAGTGCGGAGGAAAGCCAGTCAGCTCTGCCCTTTCGATTCCATTGGTGCGGTGACAGGCCTACTAATAACACACGCTTTAATTAATACGTTTGACAGACGAGTGCCCAGGTAACCTAACCAGGCGTTTTTATAGTCCTAGAAAATTACACGATGCCACAGTAATCCTTAAATAAACTAAAACAATAAACCACAAACCAAGAATACGTTTTCTTTGGAAAAGTAAACTGCTCAATCATATTATTATTATTATTATTATTATTATTATCATTATTATTATTGTAGTTGTAGTAGGTCAATAATATAAATTATGCTGAAGATTCGACTCCCATGTGTAATTTAGGTGGAATTTTCATTTCTGTTTTTGGTTCAGACACTGAGCATAGAATATTCATTGAGTTTTGAATATAAATCTGTTAATTGGATGACGGTGTGTAAAGCGGTTTAAATCCTTACGGGTGACCCTGGACTGTGGGAAAGAACAGCGTGAATGTGACCCCTTTTAGTCTGGTATGTGACGTATGAATGTGGGGCTACTTTTTTTTAATGAAAGTCTTTATGTTCAGCATGAAAAGCAACATTGTTAAATGGAAAAACGTGTGACAATGCTGTTGCTATTACCGCCGTTATCATTGTCAGTATTATTAACGATGTAATTGTTTTATTTGTTCTTCCTGTTGTTTCCTCTATTATTATGATGATGATGATTATTATTACGATTATCATTATGGTTATAATTATTATTATGATTATTATTATTATTATTATTTCAGAAGGCAGAGAGTGCGTTAACTGTGGAGCCACTTCAACCCCTTTGTGGAGGCGTGATGGCACGGGTCACTATTTGTGTAACGCGTGTGGACTCTATCACAAGATGAACGGGCAGAATCGCCCCCTCATCAAACCCAAGCGAAGACTGGTACGTCTCGGACTCTCCTATTGATTACACTCTGTCTTTCTCTTTCTCTGCCTAGGAAGAAGTTTTAGCTGCAAGAAATTGACTCGCCAAGCACAGGTCTCATTGCTTTCAGATCCAGTACCGCAGTGCTTTTCCTGCAGTTTTTGCCCCCCCCTGCCATATTTTTGTTTTGCACATATTACGCAGCGATTATCAGTTATTATAGCGGTTATGCTTTATTTCCTATGTCATTATTTATTCCGTTTATGATGTGCATTACGGTAGATTGCAAAACTCTGCGGGTTTTTTTTTCTAGATCACCTGGAACCCCGGCTTTTATGCAAATGCTTAAATTATTAAATTATTCCGGTGCTGTGCAAATTTCACGGAGACTGAAGTTACGTGCTTAGATTTCCTTTAAGACACCGAGCAACCGTTTAGTATATTATCGGGGAGTTTTCTTGTGCATAAAATATATTTCCTAATTAGTCATCTCTCTTTAATAAAGCCGGAGTCACGGTGACCGAAGCAGAAAGGAATTCCAAACTCGGTGTCACACTAAAAAGAGCTGCTTTCTAGGCAGGGAGTCGCCGTGTTGGCCGCACTTTTCTCTAATGTGAAAACCCGACTTCCTAGGAAAAAGCTGGCGGAAACGTGAACAGCGCAGATAAGTGGTAGCGAACAACATGCCCCGCTTCGTAGCCTAAACATGAAGGGAACCGGGCAACAAATCACAGCATGTCCCAGGCACGTGACGGCTGGAGACCAGAGGCAATCCCAGCAGAATCCCCGTAACGCATAGGGGCAAAAGGACAATAAAATTAACAAGGAGACGCGGAAAACAGCGAGAAACAATGGACACTAATAAGTCAATGACGAGAGAGGATCATTTTTACTTGGCGAGATATAACCCTGGCGACCTGTTCCCGAATCAGTTACGCAAATTTCGTAGTTTGGCGCACGAAGTCCCCGGTGCTGTCGCGGAATATCGATAAATAAGTTGTATCAGTTGCTGTATATATTTAGCCTAAGTAAAGTTCCACAGTTCGCTGTGACATTTAAAATGATTATTGATGTGTTCCACTCTGAATCTACGTTTGTTCAGAATTATTCCATTTGTTATTGAATACATTTTCTTACACTGGCTAATGTTGTCTACAGATAGATATTTCGCAAAGCAGGCATTTTTCGTACATGTTTTGGTCACTATTTTCACTGACATGGATTCTGTGGTGTCACATTATCGATTATTAACATTATTAACAGGCATGATGTGACATATACATGATACATGTTGTATTTAATTTCTTAGTGTCTTTTGTGAATATGTAATTTTGAGACGGCATTTAAGCAAAATGTATTTTTATATAGGCCTTTTTCTGTTTTTTACTTCAAAACGATTATAATCCGCAATTCTGAAACAATTTTTACACCCAAATATGTAAAAATGTGGGTGCATTTTTTGCAGCCTCCTCATAACGCAAGTGTCTTTTTTTCTGTTTCCCCAGTCGGCCGCGAGAAGGGCAGGAACGTCATGTGCAAACTGTCAGACGACCACGACCACACTGTGGCGGCGAAATGCCAATGGGGACCCCGTGTGCAATGCCTGCGGGCTTTATTACAAACTGCACAATGTAAGTCGCCTCGCAGCCATTACCCTGCACTAGCACCGCGTTGCATGTTGCAATGTGTGTGCGTTTTGTTTCTGATTCTGTGTGAATCGCTCTTTCCACAACATTTAGCTCCCTCCACAGTCCCAGATCTAACTACCGATAAGAACAAATTGTTCAGGGACTTAAAAGGTTAACCTTTAACCACATCGTATTTACCCCACAACTTCTAACAGTACCCATATCATGTTTTTAATTCCTCCCAGAAAATGTTCCTGGGTCAGTCATCATCATTACTACTCAAATAGCACTCTATAATTACAGCTACATTATGCTTTTTCCGTAATCCCTACTAACACTAAGGCTACCAAGTAAGGATGTTAAGGTTATCAAAGTAATGATCTAGCTTTCAAAGCTTCCAAAATTCTTCCTCTATCCAAAACCAATGAGAAACATATAATTAACAGTGTCATTAGCTAATTTTATATTCACTTTATGTAGGAGCCTTATTGTAAAAAATTTTCATTTGATGACATATATGTCACACAGGCCATCCCTTCCGTGTTGCACATATTGATTTGTTCAATAAGAGTGACAGAGATAGTTATGCCCATATGCCCATCATGTGTATGAAAAAATTTGTGTGTGCTGAGGATTATGCCAGCAGAATCAGACACTGCAAACTTCTGATGTTGAGGCACACCTTTAATGGTGATTTGCTTCTATTTTCCTAATCACTGACGTCAAGTCATCAAATGCTGGGCGTGGGCATCTAGTGTCTTGTGCCCTGGCTGGCCGTGTGGCTGGTCCCGTTTTGGTGCCTGTTGAGTTTGACCCTGTGATGATTCAGCAGCTGAACTGATGCAAACTAGAGCATGCCATTGATATGCTGAAGTACGGGTGGATATCTCAGTACAGATGCACCGTGATGTCATGCTATGAGAGACACCCATAGATTGTCAGCATGTGTTGGTCATCTGGACCATACATGTGACTAGATTCCTGGCTAAGGCAAAACATACTTCACCCACCCTGGTCTCAGGGGAATATACTCCTACGACCTATGCTGTGGCTAAGCACAAAATCAGGCAGATCAGGAAAAGGTCTCCATGTTGGCTCGATGGAAATGTAGCCGGAAGAGCCTGCAGGCAAAGAGATGGCTGGTGTGGCGAGGGCACTGGTGTGACCCGGACAGTCCTGGTCCGCTGCTTGGCCAAGGCCTTGGAGGCCGGCCTGGCGTGGCGCCGCTGCCAGATTTGGCCCAGAACTGTGGAATCTGCGCCTAAATCCTGCCAGGCGTTGATGCGACCTGACATGTAGAAATCAGCCTCCTCACAATAGAACACAGAAAATTATTCTGTAACCCAGCTGTATTACATATCATTGGTGCCCCTTATGAAATCAGAAACGATTCTGTGACAGCTCACCCCCCCTTTTCTTTTAAATCCACAAGGAACCAAAAACATTGAGACTGAAAGTCTATGATTTTGTGGTGAGCCCAACTTATCCAACTCAGGTTATGTCTTCCACAATAGCGCAGCATTTTAGAGAGTTTCTTGATACTTAGCAATAGTATGTATGTGTTTAGACACTAATGTGGCTCTAGAGGCCTCGACAGTACTGGCATATTTAACTACATATCACAATTTGACAATTAGGTGGACACGCATTTGTTAGCTTGCAAGTGCTACCCAGGCCAACGTGTTTGCATCTTTGCCCCTCTGTCCTGGCAGATCAACCGGCCGTTGACCATGAAGAAGGAGGGTATTCAGACCAGGAACCGAAAGATGTCCAGCAAGTCAAAGAAGAGCAAAAAGTCACAGGACAGCATGGACGAGTTCTCCAAGAACTTCATGGACAAAGGAAGCTCCTTCAGCCCCGCGGCTCTGTCCAGACACAGCGTCTTCCCGCCCTTCTCCCACTCAGGTCACATGCTCAGTACCCCCACGCCCATGCACCCATCTTCCAGCCTGCCCTTCGCTCCCCATCACCCCTCCAGTATGGTTACGGCTATGGGGTAGACACGCCTGCCTTGCCGAGGCCACACCCATCTATGTCCTCTTTTCCACCTTTGAAGACGAGAGACTTCTCCTTTCTTTTTAAAAAGTGAGGCGTACATCACTGGACCTGAGGGCCTGGTAGACTGAATGTTTGCCCTTTTGTCTTTTGCTTGAGTACCACTGGGTCCTTCTACTCAAAAAGAGGGATGGAAGGAGCTTGTCATGTCAGAGTCTCAAGCGTTCACCCAACAGCTGAATCGGGATTTAATCTCCGTGCAGAAGCTATTATCTGAAAGAGATACTCCAAGCCTAAAAGAAAACTTCACAGTCTTAAGTAGGCTTCTTCCCAGAACCTGTGAAACAGGAATCCCTCTTGCTGTGAACTCTGAATATATTTGTACAAATTGTATGAAATACAGTCTATTTAACGAAGACTTGTTAATTAAAATATGCCGATGGGTGGCAATGGTGAGAAGGGTTCGAGTCGGGGCAGCAGGGGGATCCATCCAGCACAGAGAGATGGGGAGGCCTACAGGCAGGCTTGAGCTCAGCGGAAACAGCAGCCACGTCCTCGTCCCCTCGCCAAAGGCTCCTCGATGCATTAAGACTGCCAGGCAGGCAATGTATGTCAATGGCAGGAATTTCTATTTGGTATAATGGCTTGACACAAAGGCTGTGTTAAGACACACACGAATACACACGCATGTACACACACCTATCGAAAGACATTTTTCCAGCTCACAGATTATATGCATTGTGAAAAAAAAGTTCCATGTATTTGTTATTTGTATGTATAATTAAGAGTACCAAAAATATGAAACAAAGATGTAGAATTATTTCTGTAAGTCACACAAGCTCAATGGTTGTAAAAAATTTAATAACTACTAGTGTAAAAAAAGACTGCATTTTGTTTCGTAATATTTTTCTCTTTCTTTTGAAAAAAATAAACTAGTTAAAATTCTGTTGACACTGTATTAGCTTCTTAAGGAGAAAACATTTATTCTGGTTTGTGTGGTGTGGAATGTTTCACTCATAGTTCATATTTACCCAGCATGCACTGCAACAGCCCCATCACCCCACTGACAGGAAGTACAGAAATAAACAGTGACATGGGGAGGTTTCGCATCCTGCATGCCCCAGTTCAGCACAGTGTTCCCTTCCATGTAGATCACTGTGAATATTATATTTTTCTGGCCAAATCAATTTGAGAAATTAGTCAATTATACAGAGAGACACAGTGGCTAGTGTAGAATATTTTGATGCACAGTTGTTTTTTTATCAGTAATTCTCTGGGCAGTCCTATTTATGGTGGGCAGTTGGCAGAGATGAGCTGGAAATAGTCTGAACAAATGTAAAAAAGGAAAGACCATAGCTCTGCGTCATCATATTTCTCAAACCATACTTAACTTATTATTAAACCAAATAAAAATGATAACTTCACATTGTTTTTTTTTTATATTTATTCAGATTGATTTAAACATATATATTGTGTTAGATGCAAATGGGATAAGAATATATATTGTGAATATTTGTTTTTTGAAGATTGGGTGTTGGTGTGTATTATTCACATTAAAGTCGACTGAAAAGGGTTAAATCAAACAAAGACAACTTGGTAAAAGACCTCTTGTTTTTCTTGGCTGAAAGTAGTAGGAGCCAGCTTGAAATGACCAGTTAGGTGGTTATATGAAAATGTTAGTCCAGGGTGCACAGGGATGCAAGTCCATGCAAAGCAGTCAGCAAATTTGTAAGTGCTTTGCCTATGCAGAGTGCTGGCTGTTCAGACTGCCATTTCTTTGTGCTTGTAGGAATTCATCTTTATGTGGTCACTGATGTCTTGTGAATTTTAGTATCCGTTTCTCAATGTGAGCATTGCCATCACCATGGAGACAGAGCGATCTTTTTGTAAATGGCATCCCTGCTTCAGGAATTCACCATATTGTGTTACGTTTGGCGATTGTTCATTTGCATCATTACACCCCAGGGGGTAATATTATTTTTCCAGTGTTTACGGTGTGTCTGCTCCATGTATTCTGTGTGATGTCTCCCTCTGACATGAGACACTGAACAAGCCATCTGGTCCACTGGTTAGTGGGAGGATTTAGGCCAGTGGGTAAAAGAGTCCAGAAAATACATTCACATGAATACAGGATCAGATTGGGATTCCACTTGATTTCCCATGATCTCATTTTCATTGAAGAAGTGTATGTGATCAAAAAGGCGACCACTGATTTTTGCCTTATGGAAGAGCACAGTGGAGATCACTTCCCTTAGTAGACAGACCAACTCCTTTGTGATGGTTTTCAGTTTCAAAATAAGAAATACACAATATAAACCATTGTGAGATACTGAAATCCCACGAATTAGAGGCTCAAAGGTCAAAAGCCAGAATAGCTGTACCTGACTAGCTAAAGATGGGCTATCAGTTTGCATGTGACTAGGGACTTCACATTCAGACAGGCTACAAGTACTGATGCTAAGCTCATGCAGGACACCACATAAAATGCAATGATATTACATAAATGCTGCTTCACCTGATCCATCACATTTCCATACCATGAGCATGTCGAGACTAAGCTCTCAGCTCATTTCTCCAGACCAGGAGAGAGTCCAAACACATATATGGATGCGCTTAAGCTACAGACAGGTACAGTCTGTGAGTGAACACTTTGTTGGCAATACATTTTCCTTTCTTCCATCGTGTTTGTGTGGTGCTCGCAGCTTTGCTCTGTGGAATGCTGATATCAGCAGCTGAGCTGCTTGTTAGCTCCACAGGGTCACCAAACATGCCACAGTGGACACACCTCTTCCTACTCCTTGGCCACACCTCCTGCTCATCTGTACAAATGTCACACAAGATGGAGAACAACACAAGCCAAGTTCAGCCGCTGCAGTGCTTTTCTAAGGAAGAGAAGCAGGACTTTAGAATCTTTGAAGCTAATTTCTGAAGATGACAATCTGTCACTGGGAGCCAAAGCTCATGTTAGTTAACTGAGATCTCATTACCAGCTCCTATATCCCTGTTAGCCTGTTACTCATAGGAATATTAAGGCATAGGCTAAATTCCATATTTTTACACATAAAAAAATTGAAAGGCTGACCAAAGGTAACAAAGATCTCGTTATTGATAACATCATTTAATTTTTTTGGGGGGGAGGGGAAAGCTTTGGGTTGTTTACCTACCACTATGTGGCATGAGAAACTACTGCAGTTTATTTTCTCACTGTCAGACATTATATTTAGTTTACTGATTCTTGGAAAAAAACGCTTAACCGCAGGGTAACCACGAGTGAAGATGTCATATTTCATCCATGGCCAATAAAACGGAAAGGTAACGGTGGCTGAGAAGTTGTTAAATAGTCATCGTTTCTACGTTCTTGCGAATTATAGTAAATAAAATTTATTGAGTGACGTCTTTGACTTTTGACGCCACCGAAATTTATGCTTTGTATTACTACGGGCTGCACGACTGCCAACCCCGAGTTACGAGTAGAACTAATCATAAACCAATTTCTATGTTTAACTATGCCATTTCAATAGCGTTGTTCCGGGATAACCTTCAAAACTCGCCCGAATCTACGCATGCGCACGAATATATTCGGTGGCTCTGGCCACTCTTCATTGCTCAATAGAATTCGCCAGAAATAAGCATAGGTGTGCTCACAACAAAAATGCAGGTAATAAACTACAGAGTTCAGTCGCCGCAGTTTTCCAAAGCGTAAATGACAATGGACTGTGATTATTTTTTGCTAAAACTGAGAAATCAAATATCTAACCAGAGCATACAGTATTTCATATTGATCTTGTTCCCGGAATAACAATTAGCATCCTACAACATATACCGAAGCTTAAAAAACTATTTTTTTCAGTCTTAGACTCGGACATGTATAAGTACCCTAATATAACCAGTTAGGTCTATTTTGGGTTTATTTATATTTAAGTTTTCTGTTTTGATTGTGTCCCTGTATAAAATACTAAAGTAGCATAATGTGTTACACTTTAAAAGAATGCAGGAGCCGCTGATTAACTAAATACCCCGATTAGTGCGGCTGAACAGACTACCATTCCATGATTTATTTTCGGCCTAAAGCAGGGGTCGGTGCCGGTGTCGGTAACATAAATTCCATTTGTTTGACAGCTTGTGAAACTTTGAAGCGAAACTCGGCAATGAACACATTTAAGATTAATCCAACAAGTGTGACCATTTAGGACGAACCCAGGTTTTGCCAGCCGAACAGGGCTATTTAAATGTCTTACTTAAAATGTGAATTTTATTTTATTAAAACATGTACAGGGACTGTAAGAAATGAGCAAGGGCACATTGTAACGATAGTGATTCATAGGCATTCGCTGAATGATAAACGTGTATTTCCGGCTTGACTTTTTGGCGGGAAACATCCGGGTTCTTTGCCCTAACCTGACGGTCGTGGCGCGCGCGTCGCCCTCGCGAAAACTTTCGTGCTTTTTACGCGTAATTTCCATTTACAGCACGAAAGTCAAATATCACTGTCTGACCAAGGTGGCTTGGGCCAGACCGCGATTTACGTTTCATGCATGGGTGTCAGAAGCATCTTGAATGTGTGTGGGACGGGGGACACACTGGAGGGGTGAACTAATATTTTATGTTAAATGTGGGGGGGGTCCAGACAAATAATTATGAAATGGGCCACAACATCGATTTCATACAGGCGCCCCAGAAGCTCACCACACAAAGCACATCCATGTGTAGCCTCGCGCTTTTCGGTTAATGTTACCATCGCCACAAAGACGAATGTGGCCCTAAATTGCCGGTGAATATATTAGTTTCTGGGCACGAGTGATAGCATGAAGGCATAGCTTTTGGAGAGGCAAGCTGCTGAGAGTTCGCAAGTTCACGCATTATACGGGAATGAAGTGCTTCAGGTGCTGGACAGGTGAGGCAACAAGAGTGATTTATGGGGTGGCGGGGCTGCCTACGGACAGGTGGGGTGAGCAGGAGATTGGACTGTGGAGACAGTAACTGAGTCCCCGGGGTGTGTGGGGTGCGAAGATTTCCCTCCATTCCTTTCTGGTGGAGGGGGAAAGACTGCGGTGCCTGAAGCCGATTGAGGGAACCTGAGACAACCTGTTTCTGTAAAATGGAGCGTAGCATTCCTCCATCTGTCATGTGAAGTGTCTGTCTCACTTAAAATCTGGATACAGCTCCGCTTTAGCCAAATATGTTCTGCACGTCATTCTTTAGGCTGCAGTTAGACGTTTGGTTTCTGCGGGGCCTGAGTGGTGTCCCACCGATCGCTCAGTCCAAGCCGCCTCCTCCCCCCAAATGGCTCTTCTGTAGGGTTTGCCGAGAAGTTCGGTTAAGTGAAGGGCCATCACCAAGACTTCTGAAGCGGTGCAGCTACAATGCTGTTGATCTTTCTGAGGTGGTACCTAAGATGATAGAGATCTGCCCTGTTACAGGTGCGTGGTTGTTTGTCAGTGGTGAAAGTGGCTGTGTGCATGGAGACGGAGCAGTGTTGGTCTGAAGTGAGAGTGACACTGGTGGCATCATCGATATGGCTGCGGTGACGCAACAGCTTATTCAGACATCGCTTGTCTGTGTTTTCGGTCTGACGTTCATTCAGAGGAGATTCTTCAGGAAGTGAGAGCAGGTGCTGTTCAGTGTCTTCTCACGCCTGCACTGGGGACTGCTCCAACTGCCAGGCGGGGGTCCCTCATCTACCCCTCCTCCCTGCCCATCTGTGGAAACCTCATTTGCATGGGCTCAGTAACTGTCACTGTCTTGGAGCGCGTGTGTTTGCATCAGCCAGGCATGCACCCTTTACAGTGTGGCTTCCAGGGACACTGCAGGTTGCTTCCCTTTCTGCAGTAGTGTTCTTTAAGAGCAGGGGTTTGGAAAAGGACAGGTGGTGACTTCCTATCCAAATAAAACAAAATGTTTTGTTTTTCTGTCAAAAACACTAGGTCACGGTTCATCAAAATTCTGTAATGCATTTTTGAATGGATCTTATATCTGTGTTGCATTGAGTGAAGAAATTATATTTTAGGCCTAATAGCTTTTTTTTAAAGTATATTGCAATACCCTGGTATGTCCTTTTGGACAAAATTCTGCTTGTTAGTCTGCCTTACACTCATATATATTGTATATTTTGAAGACGGGCCAAGGCCATTGCATGAGCCCAGAATGTAGTCGTGTTACTCTGGTATGTTCGGCTCATTGTGTGGTGTATGTGACTCCTGTCTGGTCGTTGTTCTATATCAGGGATCGGCAATCTTATCCGCAAAGGGCTGGTGTGTATGCAGATTTTCGCTGCAACTCCCAAATTAGATCACTAATTAGAGGACTGATTGGCTGAAGAATTCTCACACCTGGGTTTGAACAGCTGGCCTTAGGGTTATCCCGAAAACCTGCATACACAGCGGCTCTTTACGGATAAGATTGCCGACCCCTGGTCTATATTGTCCTCATGAGTTCTTATACCAACTGAGTTGGTCATCAGTCCCTCAGAAGTATTTGTGGTTTATGGCTTAAGAAGCTGTTTGGAAAAACCCTGGTCTATTTGTTTGCTCTAGTCAGCATTGAATGCATTATGTAAGAAGCTTCAGTACTTAATCCAGAACACACCTGCTACAGCTGATGAATGGGGTTCTTAAAAAGTTCATAGGCACCGTTAATTAAATCAGTGCTTATCAAGCACTGATCTGATTCTCATTTTCTGTATTTTTACGGTAAACAAATTGGCACAACACAGAAAGTTTGGGATGTTGTGACACTAGATCTTGGGTCATCACAGTGACTGAAAGTTAAAATTTGCTTGTAGTATGTAAATCTGTGTTTGTGTGTGTGAGAAAGAGAGCTCTGTACTGGACTGGCATTCCATCCAGGGTGTGCCTCAGCTCCCTGGGATAGGCTCCAGGCCCCCTGGTGGGCCTCACGATGAGCAGTTGGGCAGTGCATGGATGGATGGATGGATGCATGCATGAATGTATGCATGGAAAAATCAACCGATTTTAGTCCAGCATTCAGTTACTGATTAGAAGGGCTGACAGCTGACAAAGCATGTTGCAGTGGCCCATGAAAGACTCAGATTAAGTGTCTGCATTCTCTATGTTCAGCACGCTGTTCCTGTGCAGGATGGGTTCCTATAGTTGGGTTGTTCCGTTTTGAAGGCATTCAAGGCACCAGTCCAGTCTGAGTGCTTGATTTATTTAAAGTTTCTTCCTGGTGTGCTGTATGTGTGAGAAAGCATGTGTCATTTAACAGGTGACGTCAAGACATATCCTGTCTTGTTTACTAGTTTTATCACCTTTAAAAGGGAGTTCCACCCAAAAAATTACCCTTGAACTACTTCCCACAGAGCTAAAGTAAACTGCATTCATTTTACTTTGAGTACAGAACTTTTCTTCAAATGTCATTCATTTGTCAAACACATATCTGACAATTCACAGAAGAGTACCTGCACCCTAGATGATGGCCAGATCGTCCCTGAAAAAACTAAGCAATCAATATGTCATGTAGCTTTATACTATAGTAAACATGAGGAAAATATGTTGTCCGTCCCTTTTCCAGAGCTGCTTATTTAGGATCTCGTAAGCCTGGAGGTTTTCCAAGGAAGCACAGGAAATGAGAAAGAGGGCAGAGTGGATGGAATAACATGCGCAACAGCATAATTAACAGATTTTGGTGGTGTTCCATGTAACCTCCAGCTAAGGTTTTTCAGTGTCCTGTTGGCACTGGGGTTACAACAAAATTGCACTCTTAAGATATGTTAAATTACATCTGTTGCATATGGGATCGGGGTTCAGTTTTGTCTGTTTTGGGGAGTGATGGCTCAGACTGTAAAGGCCTGTGTATTTTATTGTAGTTTTATTCATTCAGTTTCCCACCTTATGACTTCTGAAACATTCTTCTTTCTTAAGTAAAATGCAGAAGTACACTCCTTGCTGATGACAGGGAAGGTGTTGTGTATGTTTGACTCGGGTTCGGAGCCTTGGATGAGGAAGTTGAAGGCGTCTCGGTCCAGCGCCACTCAATGTACGTATTACAACAGAAAGACAAACCGGTTGGGTGCGGAGGTGCTTTCCCTAAAAATCCACTTGGAGGGAAGCAGGCTCTTTATGTTACGTTGCTTCAGAATTTAAGCTTATTGTGTTGGTGGCAGTTGTAAACCGATGAACAACTGCTTTGTGAAATAGATGGAGATGTGGTGTTCCTCTTGTACCTGGATGGTGATCAGTCCCCTTCCAAAATTCCTGTACTTCCCTATTGCTGAGGATGTTGGGAGATTGCTTGGGGTGGGGGTTCAAATACTCGTTTAACATTTATTCTTTTTGTTCCTTTGCCACACTGAATAATATAACTTACATGGTTAAACTGGCCAATCATATTCAGTCTCATTTCTTAGGTGAGACAATTTGTGATTGGCATTTTCATTTAACCATTTCAGAACAGCATTACAAATTACTGTGCTTTTAACACATACATATGTCATGTGTGTATCCATGAATGGTGGATGGATGAGGCTCTTTGTGAATTAGAACTTTACAAATGGCTTCCTCTCGAACTGCTTAGGGCCATGTGCTGATGTTGTAAGCTGAAGCCTGAGATCTTGAGGTGGCCATCTTTACCTTTGTCTGACCTGAGCCAGTGCAGACTTGTTCTGCTGCAGTTGTACAGCACTGGAAGAACAACTGGCTTTTTAAAAAAGGGATCAGGATATTCTGTAGATTATTAGGATCTGTGTATATAACGATCTCCATTGTTTTAAAGTGGATTGGAATTAAAATCAACCAGACGCTAAATTGGACTCAATGTTCACAAAAAAATTAGATAACCTGTTAGATAACCCAGTAACAGCATTGGTGGAAAAATTGCTGTATTTTTCAAGAAACATTTTGATATTGTATTAATACTAAACCTCTTCTGCACAAGAAATAGCTATTTGTAGTAGGGATTATTTTTCCAGTGTCAGCTAGTACTGTTGTCTGTAGTGTAGAATGATAAACTTAACAAAAATAAACATTTTCATATTCAGATTTTCCTGGAGTGACATCATAATGGAGATAAATGTTATTTAGAAGCATAGCTGTTACAATTGGAGGTTGCTTTAGTAATTCATTTTCTAATGTGATTTGCTGTTTTACCTATATATACATGAGTGAGTTGCCTCACTTAAAGTTACAGGTCATTATCAGTAACATACATATACATATCCAATTTAAAATGTTTACCACACATTGAAGAGTTTGTATGATTGGATATTTCTGTGGTGATGGTGAGGTATCAATAAGTGGTGAGGTGCTTGGTATTGCTGGGCCCTCGAACTGGGGAGGTTTACCATGTGATAGCAGCTTGTTTTTAGAACTGTATCTTAATTCCTTAGGAGGTTGCAGGGGATCAAAATGGGATTGTACTTATTGTCAGTGGTCCTCATGGGGTTTGATCAAAATCCACTTGCCCAGAGTGCGCTTGAGACATGAGGGGAAAGACTGGCTTGGCTGGAGTGTTTGAGTGGAGGAGTAAGTTTGTCCTGCTTTAGCCCCCTCCCCCACTTAAAAAACGCCTACCCACCTGGTCTGCAGTCGTGCTGGATGGAAACATAATGGGTCCCCTGTCGGAGCCTTCTGGGATCTGTGCTGATTGTGTGTCACAGAATAGAGCTATTTAGGCCTCCTCCCTCTTCCCCCCTCACAATTTCAGCCGGAGGTCAGGTTGAGCTTGATGAGCTGAGACCTTCGACCCATTCAGGGGTCAGAGGGGTAAGTGACCCTTATTGGCAGTCAGCAGTTTATTCTCTATTAGAAAGACGGCCATGAGGAACACCCACATCAAGGTGTCCCTAACCTGGTCTTTGTCCTCAAGGTTACAGGTGAGAAGGTGAGGAGGGCCAGTTAGGCAGCCATTGTGGCTAGCTGACATGTCTCACATTACCTGGAAGGTGACCACATAGTGGGGTGCTTGTTCCTGTCCATTAAACCAAACCAAACACAATCAAATCTCTACCTTGTATTGTTAATCCATTAGGAACGGAGAGTCATAGTGCTATCTGCCTCCTGCTGGACACATCCTTCTCTTTTAAACCTCAGGCCCTAGTGAATTTAGTTTAGGTGTGTGGCCGCAGAGGTGGCAATCGTCACGATGCTTCTGGAAACCAGGAAGCCAATGGGTCTGTGGACTGCGAAACTTAAGACAGAAAAATCTTCACTCACTAAAAATCTTCACTCACTAAAAATCTTCACAAATAGATAGATAGATAGATAGAGATACTTTATTTATCCAGAAGGAAATTTCGGATGATGCCAGGCTGCCATCTGCTCTAATTTAATGGTGAGGGTAGTGTTACCCATGCACATAACTACTGCAGAAATTCTATAAATCAAGTCTGTGGAAATATAACAAATTCTAACAATGTCACGATATGTATCTGAGTTGGTCAGGATTTGAATAATGATGAATATGGTTAAGCAGTCAGCACTGACCATTCTAAAAGTGGAGTTTCTGCGCTGTTGTAAAAGAGTGACGATGTGCAAGAGATAAGCGCCTGTAGCAGGATGCAGCACGCTGGCCTTCATTTAACCATCTTGACAGGCACTGAAAGCCCAGCACACATCTAATTAATGATCTGGTGTTGCCTCCCTATCCACAGGCACAAATAAGGTGCCTCTAACCTTTTAATACCATTAGTACATAATGTTCAGACAATTGCATTCAAAATTTTTTTCTTTAATGCATATTATGTATTTATTGGTTTCATGACAAAAGCCCATTGACAAGCAAAGTTTAACACATCTGCACGTATCTTACACAGACATTTTCATTTCATTTATTAATTGTCCTAATTTTTTCAGTTCTGTTCTTGCCATTTTGTTATTAATTGCAATTGTAGTCATTAGCTCCCAAAGGTATGCTAAGCACAAATGTTTGGTGTTTTATGTTGTTGCAAAAGTGTAACTAATTAAAAAGCACCCAGTGAGACTGCTTGTCAATGAACTTTTTAACTTGGAATAGCTCTTTTAGAACTATAATTTTGGTTTCAGTTTTTTACTACTCGAATGTTTTACTGAAAACTATTGGATGTTTCTAAAGTAATATATTTTTTTGTAGACGAATAATGATTTGTAATAAAACCAATAAATTATCATAATTTTTACTGAATTTAGCAATGGTCCCAAGACTCTTTGAGTACTGTTTATATTCTGCCAACCACAGGTCCCAATAAAAGGAGTAATTTGTTTTCCACGGTTGCGCAGTGGTTAGCACCGTCGCATCATGCCTCCATGTTGGGGGCCTGAGTCCCTGTGAAATGTGCCTGTTCTCTCTGTCGTGTGGGTTTCTCTGGATACTTAGATCCCCTCCCACAGTCTAAAGACTTGCAGTTAGGCTAATTGGCATCTGAAAACTTCCTGCAGTGTGTGAATGTGTGGTAGCCTGGCATCCCATCCAAGACGTACTCCTGCCTTGTATCCTGTACTGCTTGGTGCCTGGGATAGGCGTCAGCCCCCCCCCCCCTCCCAATGACCCTGGCCAGGATATGAGTTTAGAAGATGGATGGTCTGTTTCCCTTTCCTTAGCTGTTTGGTTGTCTCAGTGGGTGTCTGAGTTCAGTAATTGCCAGTAAAAGTCACTGGCCCTGGTGAATGTTTTTTTTTTTAATCATCTAAGTGGTATGCCCATGACACTGTAGCAGAAAAGTTGATGCTTATTGGGGCTATGAGTGAGTGTGAATTGATAAACATTTCTGCCCTCCACTATGTGTATAGGTTTATAATACCACATTTACCATAAATTGAAATTAAAGCCTGTGGTCCTCATAAAAATGTAACACATAGTTTAAAACATCTTAGTCAACAGTGTAGTACCAGTGACCTTGGGGATTAGTTTGACACTGTATGCTAACAAGTTCATTAACCATACTACAGTCTGTTAATACGATCTCTGAGAGACCACTGATGTCTTGCCAGAGGGTACCTATAAATCCATCTGAGGGAAAGGGTTTCACCCAAGGAGAGACTTGGGAGAGCATCAGCTGGTGAGCATTGCTGTATCTTCACATCCTTTTTGTAATGTTGTATATGATTAAAGGATGCATATCTTTTTATAGCAGCAAAGTAATAAAGTTCTTATTTTCTTCTAGTGAGAAACAGGGAGCACACTTGAGAACTGGTAACTTCGCAGGCTGTGTTTGGAGTGGCTTATGTTCATTTTGCTGCTCTGCTGTCCACATTGTCGCCATGGGGATTGTGCGTCTCCACTATGGTGCAGCATTCCTCTGCCGCTGTTGGGCACATCCTGCCAGGCTGAGAGTGGCGCAGATCCAGGCCTAGATGCCAAAGCTTTAGGCAGGTTAGATGGCGGAGCGAGTGGCTTGGTTATACTGGCTTGCCTGGCAGGCTTTTGCTATGGGCCAGGAAGATGGAATAATTAGGGATAGCCCCGCCCACGTAATTATTCTTTATCCATAGGTTACCTGGCTTCCTGAGAAATGCAAGAGTTTGTGCTTTGATTAAGCTTACCTGGGGAGCCCTGTTAAAATCAATTGAATAGGGTATATTTGCAAAAAATAATAGCGTGAGTCTCTGAAAGCAGCAGGGTTTGTAATGTTGCACTGACGCTGAAACCTTTTTAAAATAGTAATGCATTCACCTTGCCCTAGATGACTGGCTAGACCTGGTAGTCAACACACTTCCTAGGGAGTTGGGATGTGAAGTAAGTTTGTCCATACCTACAGTGTAGTAATTACGATTTCAGTTCCCCTATTTAATATTTTCAGTATGTTGTGGGCGGAGTGGTGGCTAGGGATTTGTGTCTGCAATTGCTGGTTCAAATCCTGTGAATGCCCGGAGTGATTCTACTCCGTTGGGCCCTTGAGCAAGGCCCTTAACCTGCCACTTCTTGGTCCTGGGTATGACGTTACATCTGGCCTTCAACCTACATCTGGCCCTGTAAATAGGTCCTCCAATGGGAAAATTTGGGGGTTGATTGGCACTCTAGCCACCGGGAAAAACTTCACACTGTTCAGCGCCATCTGAGCAGTGTGGTGCTGAGGTATCACCCACTGCATGGCTGCACCCAGGTTCGCATCCCTGATGTGGCTTGTCGTGTGGTGGTGTGCGGCAATGCGCTGTCTCCGTGTATGCCCCTTACCCCCCCCCCCCTCTATGTATGTTGTTTCAGTCCTGTAAATATGGTTTGAAGTGATGATTGTAGTAGTCCAACATTCTAATATAGTGATTTATTTTAATCATGGTTATTGTAGAGAGAACAGTCATATCAGGAAGTAGATGATACGCCATTGGTGGAAGGGTGGAGTGCTGTCTGATTGGTCAAAGGAGATTGTGGTGATGCATCGTGATTGTGAAAGGTGGATATCACGAGGAGGTGTGTCTGTAAAGGTGTACATTCAGCAGTGAGTGACATAGCCCTGCATTTTTGGAGGAGGGAAGAGAACCCGAGTGACACTGGCTGATAGTACAAAATGTGGTCTTCTGTCTGCTCTCCTCTGGTGCTTGGTATGTATGGCCTGTCAGCAGAGATTTCCAATGTAGTTCCCCACAAAGCCAGACCATGAATTACATTATTCTTTCCATACAATGGCAAAACATTACCCCCCTCTCCTGGCTGAAAAAAGGGAAATTACAGGTGTAATTGTTTAAGTGATTGCTCTGTGTGTAAGAGATCTGTGTTTCACTTAAGAAGCTGGTCTCATTGGCATTCAGCTGTAATCCTAGAGGCTTAATTACCCAGAGTGCTTCAACTATAGCAGGCACCAGCCTGGACCCCGTGGGGTTCCGCCTCCTTTCAGCTGTCAATCTCTCAGGACACTAACAAAGAGACTTGGAATAATGTGGTCATTGGCTGTGTTGTTGTTAGTAGGGTTCTATGGGAATTTAAATATTTATATTAAAGTCCTAACATTCTACCAAATTATCAATTTAAATTTAAAACGCATATTGTGTATTATGTTGCTATCCTCATTGGGAAATATTTATAATTTGGTTAGGGTGTCAACCGATTTAATAATCACTCCATTTGATAGTGGTTCCAAGGCTTAGTAGCCAATTGACAAACATTACAAGTAACTATATGTTAGCAAGACAGAATTTATATGGTTATGGAAATGTCACAGTTCTGGCCAATGACCAAATGGTCTTTCTATACCCTACAGGAAAATTTGCTTGCTGTAGCGACACTGTTGTTCAGGTGTAACGTGCTCTGTAAGTGGCTAAAAGGCACTAAATGGCAGCAGCACTACTGATCTCGATGGTTGTGTGATGGTGGCCTGAATCTGGAGGGCAGACCTCCATCTCAGTGTCCAGCTGGGTGGAAGTGGGGTTGGATGCTTGTGGCTTGAGCCCATATTGGATCTTCTGGTAGTTTGTCTGGCCCTGACCGGCTGGCTGGCTGCTTGGCAGTTTTCCGGTTCAGTTTCACTTCCCTTCCTGTGTCATTTTCCCTCATGGGATGCCCATTCCACACACCTCATAGCAGTACTTTTTTTGTGATTCTTTTGATAACCTTCTGGTTCTCCTGTATTACCTGTGCCATCATTTGAACTGAACTGTCAAATGCAACAGCTACTAATTTATTTAGTGAGGTAATTAGGGATCCAAATGGCACCTTTACAGGTGGCTGCATGTTTGCACATCTTGTGTGTGTTGTCACACAGAGCTGCACAGACCACTTCGTGTTCAAGGAATTTAACTCAGCTGTTGCACATCAGAAATTATTTTGAAAGGTTTGCTAATAGTTTTATGAAGCAGAAAGATTTGTAGAAGTGCATGTATGTGTGCACTCATTCTTACGTGTGTCTGTGTGGCTGCTTACATATACTTCTGCCAAGAAAGGTGAATGTGGTTACGCAGACTGCCTGGGTACAATGCCGTGTTGCCCATGATCTGCTTTTGTCACCCTGGCAACCTCCTCTGCCATGTGTGTTAAAGACCTGTTTTCCCAGAAGAGAGACGGCAGCTCTAACTTTAAAATCATATCTCTGTGCTTAACTTCGGCTAGTGCTTCCTAGATACTGACTTTGTGAATTGTTTGATAAACCAAACACAACTTTAAGTTTTATTGTAATACACTTAAATTGTTTTAATTAGAAATCAAGAACCATTTTCTGCTTTTATGTTATAAGAGAGCTGTTTTTAATCATATAGTGCTGACACCTGTTCCTTTATTTAAAATTCTTCTGCCCCTTCAGTGTTCAGCTGCACCGGAACATTTAACTCACAGAAGACTGGCATAAAATAGACTGGAAATGCTTTAAAAAGTAATACATTTCTAATGGCAGTAATTTACTGTCTTGCCAGTGGGCCCTGCTGAATAATTGTTTTGTGCTTTGTTTCACTAGCTGAAGCAGAGTGCTAATCACTAAGTGTTTTGTGGGTCATTGTAATGAGAACCTTGGTTGTTATTTCCCTTAATAGCCATCGGTCTTCTGTAGTTCCTCCTTATTTTCTTATGTGTTAGACTATTAATGACACACCGCTTACTCCAGCTCCCAGTAAAAATGGGATTGTCCTAATAGATCACTTGCCTCTAGTGTGGAATGAAGATCTTTTTAGACCCTTGTTGATTGTGGGCCAAACCAATGGCAACTACAGAAGGAGAGATGATGTCAGCAGGGTGTGGCTTACAGCAGCCCCAGTCCCCAACTACAACTTCTCCATTCAGGGTCAGGCCCCCAGGGAAGAGACCAAAGTGGAATAGCACTTGATATTTGTAGGGTGGGGGAGACCATTTTTAAATCTAGTGTAAACATTGTTGTCATACCCATGGCCTGGCATTGTTGTTACTACATGGCCTGGCTGAGCTCCAGGCTGGTTGGAGCCACCATTGTCCCCCCCCTCCATTAGAAGGTGGATATTTTATGGGAAGGCTGGGCCTTATAGGGGTGTGGGCCTTATGGGGGTGTTACTCTTTGTCTTATATTGAGAAGGATGAACGCTGGCCAGTACCAAACAAACAAATCAATCAGCGGGCTGCATGATATTGAAAAAAATTCACATAGATATTTGAACATTTTTGCAGTAGATATTGTGCTGTCTGTGAGTGAGTCCACCAGCAAGGGCGAAAATGACTGATTGTCTCAGAGAGCGCATGCAGAGCCCATGTAAAAGCGGTGGCACTAAACTTTAGAATTATTTTTACTTCTAAACTATTATTTTTACTTCTAAATTATTACTATACTTGATAATCTTGAAAATAAACAATTATTACAATTGCAAAGCTCGCTAAGGGTTGTTTCCTGTGACTAGGTAAATGTTTTAGTGTAACTTACTGATGGTTTCAGCCTACTGTCATGGTCCATGCGATGTGATAATTGCATGTGCATAACATGCAATGCCGATATAAACATCACCTGTCGTATGGCTTTAGTAGATTCTTCTTCAGTGGAGTTATCCTGGAGAACCTTTAAAAATCTCATGACACAGAGCAATGTGCAAATGCAGGAGTACACGGGAATGAGTTACAAGACATTGCAGTGTTGACATTTACATGTATTTGTGACAGATGCTTATATACAAAATTATTTGTCAATACAAAGACGTCCATCACACCACCCAGTGCATTGTATAACTGAGTGAAGTAAAAATAACACCCTATTCAAAAAAAAATCCTCTGGGTGTGTCATTAATTAGCATCTCATTAGTGCCTTTTAACCTGTTTGCCTTCGGGCAAGGAACATTAATGTACAAAGTGTGGCCATTTAGCCCTCTTATTACTAGTATTAAGGGGTTTTGGGGAGAGAGAGAAATGAAGGTGTGTTGTCAGCTGTGAATAGTGCGGGTGTATAATGATGGACCAGATTCGTCAGGTGGGCGCGCACCAGTCGGCTTCTTTGTTAAGGTTAGGGTGGACCAGCGAATGACCTTACCTGAGGGAACCCCTGAGGTGTGGAGGCCATTCAGGCTTTGCTGGTCGTAGAGGTTTGACAGGCCACCCCAAGAAAGGGGTTTTTGTGTCTGGCTACTGGTCACAAGCGATCTTCTCTGATCACTAAGTGTACATGAAGAAAGGTGTGCTTACTTTGATTCTAGACAGACTATCTTGACTTTCACGGTCTCCATGTTCTAGGGCCCTGTAATGTTCATTTGATGGCTGTGATGCTCTAAAGTCCGTCTCAGTCAGTCACACACGGTTGAGCATATGCATCCTGACACCTTTTGAGTGGAAATGCTGGGCTCTCCATTGCCCAATAATCCTGCTTTGCAGCAGAGCTCAGGCATATGGGTGCTGCTGACCTTGCTTTTTTAAATGCACCTAAACAGCTTGTCCTACAGGTGAATGTCAAATGTATGAGGTAAAACTCAATGAAAAGGCCTTTATTTTGGTTCATGGTATCACAATAGGTGCTGATGTGACAAGTCATTATCCTATTCTATGTCACACAGGTGAACTCAGAGGAAAAAAGGCAAAAAAAAAAAATTCACCCAATCGTACTGTGAGCAGACGAGATATCATTGAAAAATTGACTCACGGTTAATTTTGCTAACTTATTCAGTCTCTGGGATATATTCATCTCACAGAAAGTGGGGTTTTCAAGCTCATCTTAAAACAGCTCTTCCCGTAAAGGCTGCCCAGATCGTTTGACGTCTCATCTCATTGTGTGTGGATGCTCGCGGTGAGCCTAATGTCGTTCCGACAATGATAGTCTGTATCAGCGTGACGCAGAGAGAGGGAACTGTGACCCCAGTACCTGAAAGCCTGAATCTGCCTTTTGCTGTTGTACTCTGCTAAGCCATCCATCAGCTGTGTCTTTCTCATTCTTACGGTCTGCTCCCTGGTTCATCATGTAAGACGGACAACGCTGTGGACAGCAGCTGGGTGTGAATAACTTTTTGACAGGAAGTGGCCTTCTGATTGCTGTATTTATGAGCGCAATTATTCTAAGTATTGTTTTGATTGATAATCATGCCAATTACAGTAAAGGAAGGAAGCAGGAACCTCTTTGAAGATGCATTTAAAAGTTTGGCCAGTGGTAGTACATTGTGGTTGGACCAGAGAAAATAATTAATTAGAAATAGGTTGGGAATTTCAGTGTGTGTTTAGTGTATTTTTTTCAAAAATTTTTTTAAACAATTGTTATAACAATGTTATTTTAGAGTCTAGTTTCAGTGTTTATATAAATACCTTAATGGACTGAAATGTTTTTGAAATGAATTTCAGTATTTTGCAGTTTCATCCAAAAATATTTAGAGAACAATCTGTCTAAAACAGTTAACAGAGTGGCTATTCGCAAAATTAAAATATTTACCTTTCATGGCAGCAAATTATCTGTCTCATCACAATTGTGTTTGTTATGCAAACTGATGTGAAGTAATTTTATGAATGAATGAATGACTGTGTTGGATTGCTGATTTCTGAATTGCAGCTCAATGACGTACATTGCAGGGCGGCATGGTGGTGCGGTGGTTGCACTGTTGCCTCACACCTCTGGGACCAGGGTTCGAATCTCGCCCTGGTGTGGAGTGTGTGGAGTTTGCATGTTCTCCCCATGCTGTTGTGTGGTTTCCTCCGGGTACTCTGGTTTCCCCCCACAGTCCAAAGACATGCTGAGGCTAATTGGCATTACTAGATTGCCTGTGTGTGTGACTGGTGTGTGAGTGTGCCCAGCGATGGGCTGGCCTCCCATCCTGGGTTGTTCCCCGCCCGGGATAGGCTCTGGGATCCCCCGCGACCCTGTTAGGATAAGCGGGTTGGGCAATGGATGGATTACGTTGCTAGTGACAGGTGTAGATGAAACTTAACCTGATGATTTTTATGGTCCAAAATTTACTCTGACGATTCAGGTTGAGTGTCTTCAGTGGTGCTGCTCCAGTGTGCTACTCTTTGTTCTTAAACACCTGGTTACCTACTTCCACTATAATTCTGTGGGACTCAGGTTTTTGTCACATCAACCTCGTGTCTGAATAGCTCAGGCATGCTTTCAAGTCTCCTGTCCGTCTCATGCCTCTTCTTGGACAGATCTCATGCCTGCTCATTGATCTGCATGTGGACCGGTTCCTGCTGAACAGGCATTCCTCCATGTGGGCTAGCTCTTCTTATAACAGGTCCCTCTTTCTTCTGGCTGCAGGTCTCTTCTGCTTCGCTTCACAGGAATAGTAAACAGAAAGCGCTTGGAAATCCGGCCCAGCAGGAAAATCCTGAGGTGACGCGTCGCAGCACGCAGAACTGGTAGCCCAGTTCCTCACTAAGTGTTTCCTGCTGTTTGCTTAAAGATGCCTTGCACAAATTTTTCCACATTTTGCTATTCTTTATTTTTATATGTATATGATGACAGCAGTCCCTACATGTACATGCACTATGTCGTACTATTGGGTTTTACTAGATGGCATTTTGGAGAGGATGAGGAGAAATTATCTGGTCTAGACTAGTCAGTACTGCAGTACAACAGGGTCCTTAGGAGCAAATGGGGCCTTTTCAGAATAGCACCAGAAGTGCGTTCCACCCCAAGCGGCAGACTTCACGAGGTGGGTGGAGCATCACCATTCAGTCTCTGCCGAAGGACATTTTCCAGTGCTTGGTTTGGCTCCGGAACCTCCATACTGATCTTATGCAGTGCTTGGTGGATTGGCAGGAATGCATGGCAGATGTCACTGCGTAATATGACAACATTTTAAATGAGGGCTCGATGTAAAGGCAATGAAGAGGTGCATGTGAGGCATGGGCAAGGGCAGTGAGTGCCCACTGGCCCAGTGAGTGGCAACATTGAATAAGTGTCTGGTGTAAGACTTTGCTGTGCACTTCATAACAAGCGGCAGGGATGAGCTAACCTTTCTGGACTTGCATTGTTAGAACTGAGTAATGGCCATCGCGGGCACCATCTGCCTTGTGCTTTCCGCTGTCTCCACTCCCGCACAGCCAAGACAGGTAGTAGCCTCCCCCTTCCCATACAAGATGCCATACACGCATACCGCATAAACAAAAGTAGTAGGTAAAGATGCTAACCCATGCATTTTTGTTGCTGTGCAACAAACGTGTCTTATTGTAATCCACCTTTAAAGAGCTGTGTGTGCCAAGAGGCAGGCACTGTAAGCACGGGATTATCGTTAAGTTCATTCAGTTTAACAAACGCAGCGCTGTTTGTAATGATCCAGTAATTACTTTCACCAAAAATGCTTGGAGCCACATGGCTGACAGTCTATTGTCCTCAGGTTTGCAGAAATGGGATGTCAATCCCGGAGGCTTTGTACTATGTTTGGCAGTTGGGAGGTTACAGGCCATTTACTGCGCTCCTGAGATCTTACACCTGCTAAAGGGCTGCTTCACTACTACTTCCTGCTGGTGTCAGGACTTCCATAAATCCCGTCAGCAGGAGCCAGTTCACACGGCTAGACACTTGGCTGCAGGAAGTGTCCTGTCTCAGCTTCAGCTGATACTGTACTATTTGGTACACAAGAACAGTGGTATGCAACCTTTTCTATCCAAGGATCTCCTGTGTCCAGAAAAACACGTTTGGGGCCCCCTACACAAGTTATGTTGTTGATTCTCTTCTATGCATTCTGCAATGATGACAAAAATGGTGTTTATTAATATAAGCACTGACAAGATGAGAAATTCAATAATGTTTTAAAAGCAAGCACTAGGTTTTTAAAAGTGTTTTTAAAATGTTTAAAATCGTTTTCATGTTGGTTTCATGTAATTCGAAACCAATGTGCAACCTGGACAAACCCCAGAATCAACTGGAAAGAAGGTGGAGGTTCTCCCTCCACTCCACACAGCACTCACAGTACCAGTGTCCAGGCCGGCCATGACGTCCAGCAACCTCGAGGGGATCCCCTAAAGTCTCAGGATGTCCCACAGGGCAACTTGATCAACCAGGTCGAACGCTTTACGAAAATTGACAAAAGCTGCAGGCATTACCATGGACACTTATATAAACACATGGCCTTGGTGTGAATGTTTAAAAACTAGGGCTGTCAAAATTGACGCGTTAACGCGGATTAATCCAGCATCGTGATTAATCTGATTAAAAATATTAACG
>JAODKM010000001.1:7507577-7519655 GCA_026780845.1 Petrocephalus sullivani | reverse complement strand
ATCGACCCTCGCTGAGGCCCCAGCCCCCTGGTTGAGGACCACTGCTGTAGAAGATCCCTAAAAGCATTATAGTTTTACACTTCTATTGCTGTTGCTGGATGGATATTTTGCTAGATGCAATTCAATGAGGATCTAAGACTCTCTAGCCGATGCCCAGAGATGCTTCCTGATTTCGAGCATGGTCCTTAAGAAATCTTACTCTGTACTGATATTTTTCCTCATTCGATTTGAAATGCCAGCTGCTAAAGTCTCATTTTCTTTCCCTCAGCAGTTTGTCTTTTTTCCTGTGTTACTTCTATGGTCGTGTGGTTTGTTGTTTGTTACCTTTTATATATATAAGTGTATATATATGTGTATGTGTGTGTATAAATATATATATATATATATACACACACACACACACACATATTATTCACCTGCTCAACTTTGACTGTTGCTGCTGCCGGCGCTCCAGACATCTCACTCTGCCTGAAGTCGTGCTGTGGAATTTTTCCACCTGCCGTGCGTGGGTCGGGTTTGATGTGCACTTTTTTGGGGGGGAGGGGTTTCGCAGGAGAGAAGGAGAGAAGGTGAGAGTATCAGCGCACAAACCACATCTATATATAGGCTGCTGCAGCTTCAGGAAGATGAGAAATAAAGACTTTATTTTTATCGTTTGTAACTTAACTCTTTTTCAAGGTCATGGATTTTAATGTTTAAAATTTAAATGATGGCTCATCAAAGAAAATCCTAAAAAGAGCCCAGTACACGAAAAAAAAAGAGCCATATTTATTTCTGTTTTTACTTTTTAGCGTGGATTTTTTTAAGTGCTTTTTCTCCTGGTATCGCCTGTGAGGGACGGAGGTTGTAGGCCATTGCTATGCATCTGCGAAACTACCATCACCCTGCCGTGCTACGCTGACATGCCACTTCAGAGGGCTGGGAGCGGGGCGGCTCTGTGCAGAGGTGCAAAGGAAGCCGCAGTTCGGCGGCAGGAGTCACCCGCTGTCGGAACGTTGCTCTTCGCTTGCTCGCTTTCTTTCATTTGTGGTTCCGGGGTCGAACCATCACTCAGTTGCAGCTCCTGTGTTTTGGCCTGCTGGGTCAGACAGCTCTGGCTTAGTTCTTTCTGTTGCTGAATGAACCATTCAACAGTCACTGGTGGAATCTTAAAATTTAATTAAAATGTTAAAAAATATTAAAATGTTGTTGCTGTTGGTGTGCTGGCCTCAGTTGCTCACCATCTACATCTGCGGTTTATTCTGGAGCTGAGATGATTCTAGTCCTTTGGCACGTCCTGAGATTCAGTGTCAAATTACAGGCCTCAAAAGTAAATAAAAGGTGTAACAGTGACATTTGCTTCACCAGCCCCCAGACGGTACCCCTTTGCTCATTGCTCCCTAGGGAGCGATAAGAGACTTACGGTGCTCCGTTTCATGGGTGATGTGCCTTTAAATGCGAGCAGCACGGGCCTTGGTCAGTTAGTCTCGATGATCTGCTGCAGAGTAAACTTGCCCAGCGCTGTGGTCCAGGAAGCTAATCCCAGAGACATTGAGGCCTGTGAGATTAAGCCTGCTTGGCCTTAAATAGGCTGAGGATTTGAGTCTGTTTCATTGGGCGTATTTTTAATTTTATGTACAATTGAGTGCTGTTTTTGTGTTTTTGCTGAATGTCTTTCTAGTATGTCAGTGTGTTTGTCTTGGTGTCTGTATGTAGTCTGTGTTACAGTGTTTTATGCTTTATTCTGTATGCCTTATTTCTTATTCTTTATTCTGTATTCTAGTAATCCCACTGTGTCCTGTTGTAATGATCTCCCTGGCATGTAAACCATTCATATAACCTTGGCTTAACTTGGGTTGTGAATGTGACCCTGGTTGTCTTTTGGACCGCACTGATGGGCGTTTCCCGCCACACAGCAGCTAAAATGTGTGAATCCTGAGTGCTGCTCAGCTGGCCACCGCAGCCACATTAGAAAGAAGTTGTGTGTGAGGTGTCTACCGTCCGTCTGACCACTGCACATAGCTGTCCGCCTACTGCAAGAGGCAGCTGAATGCAAGGGAAAAAAAAAAACTTCTTGTTCTTACTACTAACTAATGCATAGTGCGATGGGAGGGCTTCACTTCATGGTGCCTGTAACTCTTAGTGCCGTGTGCCAGTGAAGATGCTGAGGTGACGTGGAACACGTGTTTTTCCTGAAAGGTACATGTTTCTGCTTTCCCTGAACGTAGACTTCAGTTAGCTGTACTTCCTGCCTCCCCACCCCAGGTGTGCTGTCTGGCCTGGAGCTCCCCTTGCACTCCTGCACCGGCATCCTGTAGTCTTTCCTTTATTAGACCGCAAACTGACGCAGAGCCCAACGCTGGTACGAGTGCAACTGTGTGGGTGTGAGTGAGGAGGAGGAAGCACGCATTTGAGAGAGTGAGAGAGCAAGAGAGAGAGAGAGAGAGAGAGAGTCACCAGGACTAGCATGTGTCTCTGAGACAGGAAGTCTTTGACTACGTGCTTCTCAGTGTTTGCTTTCCGTCCGCAAAACATGTTTTAGCTACAACTTTATCTAAAATAAGAAAGAGCTGGGAATGCCCAAATTAGCTTTTCACTTTTGTGGTTGTTTTGGCAAAATATTTTTTACAATAATTGCATTAATGGATGTGGGGACGGAATTAGAAGTTATTAATATGGGCTGTGTTCACATTGAGAGAGAGAGAGCCATCAGACAGGTGTTTATCAGTGTTACAACAAAGCATGGATTATCGGTCCTTGTTTAATGCCTGTGCCTTAATCCTGTTATGGATGTCACCTGTCATGTCTCTGTAATCGCCAGCCAAGTTTCTTATAAATAGAGTCACTCATTGTATCTCTTTATCGGGGGGGTCCATCCCCAAGTGTGTGTCTAAGTGAGAGGTGATGGGACTGTGGCTTCTTGCTCTCTCATCCTCCATCTCATTATCTTTTGAATGTCACTTTCACATTTTTCCAGCACCTTTCACTTAGCTTAAGCCCATCTCCTTCCATTTTTCAAATTGTTTTTTTTTATGGCAAGGTGCAAAAGATCTTTTAGTTCATATAAATTGTTTTTATTTGTGGTCAGAATCTGCTATTGCCCCCCCTTTCTAATTGTGCTTTTGTAATGAATCTATTCAGAAAGGTAAGACTGTTGTTCTGTGAATTGCTAAATAAATAAATAACTAACTAAATTATATATAACATTGGGCACCAATACTGGTCTGCAGAACAACGTAACATTTGCCTACTGAATATGCTGTGGAGGTCAGGGTCAATCAGATGCACTTTGCCTCCATATGATCATTTCTGCTCCCTTTGTGCTTCATTCTGCCTTTTGGGCACCATCCAGATCATGCTTGGTGGGACCGACAATGAAATGTCACCTGATTATGAAGTCATATAATATCTAGCTTCCTTACTTTGCAGCAGCCTGGTGTGTAGAGACTAGCAGCATGGTGTTAGTTGTTTGACCTTCTCAGCTGTTAGAAGCGAGGAGGTACAGGAGTGCTCTGAGCTACGATTTATACTCTGCCATGTCACTTAATTCAGTAGTTTTGGAACATTTAGGCTTCCCAGTAAATTAACCAACACTAAAGAGAGTAGTTGTTAAGACCAAGACTGTCTGCTAACTGTTCTGTTACTGGGTAGGCCATTTAAGGTGCTTTTGTCATGAAATTCAGGCTAAGAAATAACTAAGCCTAGGGGGTGTTTATGGATAAACGACAATACTCGATAGTAGAAAGCATGTTATTTAATCAGGATGTAGTGCGGTATGATTATGATGATGCAGTCTTATTTTTGAATTTTTCTTTGTCACATATTTATTTCTGCAATGTGCAAACAAGTGTCTCTTTGGTTTTGTTATACATCTCGACAGACATATTTCCCTTTGGTTTACAACTGTTTCTGATTGTTTGTAGTTTTAACAATAAACAATGAAATTGCACTGAATCGTGGACTGAAAACCGAGGTTTATGCTGAACCATGACTTTTGTGTACCACTGCACCCCTATTTAAATGCTTTCCTTTTTTGCCTGTGCAGGTGTGTTATGAGCCAGAATTGGACACACTTGAGGTGGGCAGTGGTTATAGGAGCTGATCTGAATTCTGCTGTCATGTCTGCGTGATTAGTGCAGTTTCTGTGGTTCCACTCGAGACCAGGTTAAATTTCGTGGTGCCGGAGTCCCTTCTTGGCTAGTGTCAGGTGTAGCTTTTTCCTGTTTGTGGAAATACCTGTGAGTTTCTCTATGTGTGAGTGTGTGTGTGTCTGTGTTTGCAGGATGAAAAATGCTCCTGAAAAGGCAGTTCATGACCTGGTCAACAGGTGCTGATCCTTTACCTTAGGTGCCATGGGGGCTGCTGACCTCAGAGAAATCTGATACTATTTAGAAGAAAAGGAGCAGAAATTCCATTTAGCCTACCCCACCTCCACAGCTCTACCTGTTTGACTGCCAGCAAGATTCTTTTGGATGTCTACCTTTTGAAAAGAATTGCCCATCAGCATGGTGATCTTGGTTGTTTGTTTATAGTTTACTGTTTTGCTGCAGTTGTTGACTTTCCCTGGTTGGTGCTGCTGGGGGGCTGTGTGGTAGATCATCTGTGGCTAGGTCTAGATCCATCAGGGCCCTGACGTCACCACCGCTGCTGCATTTGATGCATGGCTTCATGTGTTCATTTCTCATTTATGAGTACTGGGCCAACATGAGAATTTGTCTTCAGAGGTCTCTCAGGCTTATGGGGAAAAGCATAATTTCCTTTGTCTGACCCTGATCAGACTGATTTAGCAACCCATTGTGACATGAGTAATGTGGCCACGTCAGGTCTCTCACTCACCTGTATGTGCCGACCAGTTGAGATGACCTAAACCTAAAAATTCACAGCATGTTGTTTTTATCCAAAGTTATTTGTGCCAGCTAATTAATTTTCTTTCCTGCTGGTTTACTGAGCAACTTTATTAATTGATTCATTTAGTTGTTGAATTTATTTATCTCTTATCATAAATTAATTACTTGTGGAATTCATTTGTAGCATCTTAATGATTCTTTTGACAGAGGCCAGTATAATAATTCCCTGCTATCTACTTATTGATGCAGTTTCTACCTTCTAATTGAAGTCAGTCTTTTGAAGCCACAAAGATAAGTGGTGAGACGAAATAATTGCTATTATGCTGAAGTAATTAAGTTATGCACCCCAACATGGACATTCATAATAAACAACACGGCTGTTTGAACCTCTGTTAGCGCTCTTATTTGTTAGAGTTATCTATGTTAAACTGTGGGCTGGCAATTAGTTCCTGTCATTTTAAACCCTCCAATTTCTTTTAATGTATGTAGAAGGTTCTCCAGGAAAGCAGCCCACATTTGTGTTGATTGCCGTTTTGGGTCCCCCCCCCCCTCCAATGTAAATATTTTTCAGCATATGCAGTGTGTAAGTATGAGAATAGAAATCCTCAGGTCTTTGGTTGTGGGGGGGTTGGGGTTGTGACATGTTCTGGGAATCTAGGTAAATATCCCAAACACACTTAGCACTTAGCTCTGCAGCCACACATATAGTGAGAGATGTGTGCGCACACAATGGCAGGAACAAACGGTGGATGTGAAGAGCCCCCGCGGCCACGTATGACCGGGTTAAAACAGCAAACGTCGGAAGCCGACCCCCCCGGGACCTCTGGAATCCTTCCAGTTGTGCTGCTGAAAACAGATAATGGCGGCCTCGGAAGCCGTCTGCTGGCCTTTTCTCTGAACTCTGGGAAATTTCTACTTTTTCCCCCTTCTGGGCTTCAGCTGAACATTAAATCAGCCGCGGGCCCTGATGCAGTGACCCAGCAGGGTCTTGTGCAGGAGTTTCTGCTCTGTCCACTGTCCACGGCTAGCTCAGTCCAGCTCTTACTGTGGTGTACAGCAATGTGGACATTAACTTTTCTTTAAAAATAATGTTTCTCTAACCATATGAATGTCTCTGCAAAGGAACGGCAGTCAGCACGGTACCTCTGCTTTAAACCTCTGCGTGCCTTTGTAGTCATAACTTTATGTAAATAGCTCCTCTAAAGACGAATTACTTGTTGTTCCTGAAATTTACTTAATAGCATAATTGCTAAATTACATCCTGTGGTGGAGTTTACAAGAGCTGGAGCTGTGTTTCTGTGTAGCGTGGAGTAGTGTTAACAGATTTTTATTTTTAAACACTAGGAGCGGTCGGCTTCCTTTTTAGGAGGATGTCTTCCAGGCGCTGCTACCTGTTTTATGACAAATCACTTGTCTTCACTCAGTCACGGCACTTTGTCAGAGACGGCTCTGTGTCGCGGACAGCGGACTGCTTTTCTTCTGGTATGATTCTGGCCTGGGTTACCTGGCAGTTTCCCTCTCTGGTGCGAGGAAGCTCCAGGGTTTGGTGGGTTATGGTGGCGTCGTGTGTGTTGACAAGGGGTGCCGATGGGCAGAAACTGAGGAATAATAATGTTCTGGACTTTATAATCATATTGCTTCAACATTAAGTATTATCTAGAGTGACAAATAGCTGTTCTTCTTCTTCTTTCTCTCTTTTCACTTCTTTAGTTTGAGTTGGTCTAAAATTAACCCTGGCTAAAACTGAACCGAGTTTGTGGAAAAAAGATGAAATTCCACTCATGTTCTTCTGTCAGACATTGGTTTGTGTTGCTAGAGCTCGTTTTGCGGGGTTAAACCCCAACGAAGGAAACATTTTCACAGGAAGACAGGTGTGACAAACGGTGACGGTGACTGGTGACGATCAAACAAGGCGGGGCTGGCACACGTGTGGGGAGGGGGGTGGGACTGTGGTCTCACACGCCAGCTGCCAGTGAAGTTAATAAAGACTGCAGAAGGCCTGACTTCCGCTCGTGGTTAACCTGGTGCCTTTCACGTATTCTGCAAGTGTGTGTGTGTGTGTGTGTGTATAATATTTGGTTTGTGTGTGTGTGCACACGTGTTCACCTGTGTAGGCATGTATTGTACTGCTGTTACAGAGAGGTGTTATAGGAAAGCTATAGGGGTACTTGTAGGTAGACTGCTTGGTATCATTAAGGAAAAGTATGGCACATTTTCTCAGTCGCATGACCAGTGCCCCAAGTCCCTTTCATGTGTTCATATCTCTCATTTGGTCATGAAAGAAAAGGCAGCTGTGCTGCAAAAGGTGTTTTAATAGGTTATTTTCCTGTGAGTGGCTTGGCAGCAACAGTACTTACATTACCCAAGTATAATGCTGAGAATTACGTGAACAGTTGTGATTATGTCCTTACTGCAGTCTGCAGGTTTGTCTGCCTGGGATCTGGGCCTGCAGTGTTTTAATCACAGCAAAGCCTTTTGCTAGCAGACAGCCCTAAAGGAGTGTCCAGCCAATCACTGGCTACCCTAGGGGCAGTGTCTCGCCAGTCTTTGACTACTTTAGGGCAGTGTTCAGCTAATCGCTGGCTCCCCTGCAGATCATTGGAGTGAAAGATTATTGCATTTAGTGTGTCAACAGGTATGCCTTTACAGCAGTTTTTGCAACCCAAAAGAATCTTTCCAAGCGATGAAAAGCATGGAATGGGACACAGGTGTTGTGTAGGAGTGTGAGTGATATGTGTCATCTGGTGGGTGCCGTTTGACTGTTCCTAAGCTTTGTTCTTCACCTGGGGATAACTGCAAAGATAATACCTGGTGACGCACATTTATATGATGTATTAAAATAGTACTGAACTGAAAAAATTGATAGCTAAGTAAATGCAGGGTGGCGCATGTGTTTGATCTCTTTCTAGTGTATTTGTTAAAGGTATGTTTAGCTGCAGGTAAAAATTTAACTGGCTTGTAGCTCTGGGTAGTGACATGGTCCCAGCCAGCGATTAGGGACAGAGCACTGGCCAAACAAAGCTATTACATACTGCCTTCAGTAAGCCTGCATGTGCAGGGATGGGAACCCTGCAACTGGAACAAATGAAAGAAGAACCAACAGTGATCGCATATGTGATGAATGTTTAGTCATGAAATGACACATTTGTGTAATACATACAGTTGCAAGATTGCATCTGTATTATATATTATATATTATATATATTATATTTGTATGCAGTATTTAACTATGGCAATATTTTATTTGTCTATCTTTCAGTACAAAGGGCCACTTCCTTCTGGAATTTGGAGGTTGTGTGTTCTGAGACTCAGACAAAACCCTTCTGTTTGCAGTGGGTGATTAACAGTGATGGAATTTCCTCTAGGGTAAATGGGCACCTACCCCTGTGGGTTTTTGCTTTGGGTGGGGGGAGTTGGCATTCCTGTTATGGTTTTTGCCTTTTTGTAGCTAACACAGTGAGTGACCAGTTTTCTTTTTGAGTCCGGTTAAAACCTGGTTATGCCGAGCTGGGACATGGACCAAATGAGTATCTCTGCTGCCATGGGATGCCGCCATCGGTAGTTTGTACACTGTGGACGCTGATGTGTCTTAGTTTAGTGTTTGGTGGAAGTACATTTTCCCAGGCCGATGTTTTTATTACGTTTTTTGAGTAGACCGCCAAGTGTAAACTTCTGTAACTCAAGTTGTTTTTTGGAAGTTAGCTGCTTACTGTCTTCTGCCTGTCCTTGCCACCAGTGAATGTCTCTTTAGAAGAAGATGAAGCTAAAGACACACAAACAAACAAACAAACAAATAAAAACTTTGGGTGGTAGTTTGGGTTGAGCAGAAATGCATTTGGATTTTTATAACATAACAGATTTATCATTTGAAGGAATCTGAATATGTATATGTTATATTACAAACTCAGCCCATCATCGCACTGTAGCCTAAGCCCATTTCGTGTGAAAAGGGGAAACCTGCAACATTAGCCTTCTGCCCTCTTAAGTGAGGAAAGTGACGATGGGACAATAATATATAATACATTTAAGTTTTTTTAGCTAAATATAAGGCAGAAATGCCAGCAGCACAAACAAAAAACTTGGGTAAATTGCGGTGTGAAATAAAATATAAAATGATTGCTAGACAGCTGACACAGCCTCATTTGCATAACCAGTAATCTAATTTGGCTAGAGCACTAGTTATTTTTTCATACTTTCATACTGTCCATACATTATTCTGCGGTATTTGGAATTTTGACGGTAATTTCCAAAGCAACGTTATTCTGGTGTTGTCGGGGGGGGGGTTTCCCCATTGTAAAAATACTTTGAAAAAAAATGTGAAATGTGAAAATGTCTGCACGCTGCACTTTTCAGGTTTTTGGGAGTTACTGTATTGCCAGATTCCCATTCACAAAAGTTATTTCTTTGCTAGTTTCCATGCTGGCAAGGTTAAGCCATTCTGCCTCGCTGAATTACTTTTACCGTAGTCTGCCCCTAGTGGCAGGTCCCTTATTCTGTGTCAAGTGACGAGGACCATTAGACAAAACAAAAATGAGGAAATGCGTTACATGACTGTTATCCTAGTCTACATAAATCTTCAGAAATTGGAATGTGGAATTTTGCCATCAAATATGCAAATATTTTTTTATATTAGAATTGTATTTTAGTGGTAATCACAAATGTAGATTGCCAGTGCTTTTGTCAGAGAATGCTGCTGCTCACTGTGCCAGATGTGACTAGGCAGACTGAGACACGTAAGTACTGATGCTCATCGGGAGAAATTGTCTCGGCAGATTGGAGGGAGTTTAAAAACATATGTTGGGGGGCAACTGTGGGATTGGCAGTGCTTCAGATTAGTGGAGTAACTAGGGCTGCACGAAAACACATCACAATATGTGAAATATCCGCAAGTATTCTTGTGATAATTATAAAACGGAAAAGGAGATATTACCCAAAATAAACTATAGCTAAATAGAACTTATCTACCAATAGACTGTGTCCACGTTGGTGGTGATGCTGCGAGTCGTGTCAACAGACACAGAGCAGTGCCGACAGATGTGATGAAATTTTTGCACATACACACATTGCAATATATCATGCAGCCCTGGGTGTAACAGACTGTAGCAGATCCGCGATCCATATGGATCCCCCCCCCCCCAAGTTTGGCACACATGTGAATGGTGGATTAATTGCAAAGTTTAACCATAATGGTGTGAAATACAGTTTTACTGCCGCTGTTACGTTTTAAAGTAATAATTCTCTAAATCTCTCTCAGTTCAATGGAAGTTCATAGAGGACATGCATTCAGGGCTTGAAATTCATTTTTCTCAATGGGGGGAGGATTCCTCCCTTATGTCTAGCACACGGGAGGGGAATTTTAGGTTTTCGGTGGGAATGCAATTTAAAAACTGATTCAATAGCCATGGCATTTTTTGTGGAATCAGCTTCACTCTTTCTCTTGACAAATGATGTTTGCATGTCTAATACAACCTTTATTTTCCCGGGAAAACAACTTTCGTTATCTTGTGATCTTGAGAAAACGACTTTGACTATGTCGAGATCATGAGAAAAATAAGTTGTGATAAGACGATACAACAAGACAGAGAATGAAATTGATGAGTTGCTGTGAAAAGATACAAAGCAGTTGTGTGTTCACGTACACAGAGCATGTTAAAAGTCCCTTCTTTTAAGTATTCTATTTTATATTTTATATTCTGTTTAAGTAATTAATGGAAAGCAGTTACACCCCCACCCCCACCCCCCCCCGATGAAAAAAATGATCCAATTCGTGAAATGCGCGATATAATCCCAACCATGAGTTTTTTGATCCGCTGCACCCCTATTTTAAATGTGGCAGTTAAAATTGTCAGTTTTCGGTATTCTTTTGTGAACTTGTACAAGCTATATGTGCTGCTTCATAAAATTTTTTGGGATGTTTTCAAGACATGGCTTGTGTCATAGACAGTGTAGAATCGCCGTCTTTGTGTAATTCCTCCTGTGACAATGACATTTCATATTGCCAAACGCAAGTTCTGGCACATGGGATATGTGGAAAACAAATGACTCCTGTCCTGATCTATAAGACCTACACATACAGGTAAGCGCAGAGCTTGGGCTTAGAGTGCACAATCAGCCACTTCTTCTGTTGTCCACGGTGCATTTTTTTTAGTTAAAGGGCTTGTGCAAGAACCCAACAATGACGTATGTTTCTGCTGGCCACAGACCCAGACATGGGGCACACACCACCCCCATGAGGTTCCTGCTATAGATCCATGATATATTGCTTAAGATAATAGTATTGGCTGATATTCATAAATAATCCCCGAACCTGCTGGTGGACACTGGCAGTGAGGGATGTTGTCAAGCTGAAGAAGGAGTCCCTCTGGATTGGCAGACCGGGGTGGTGGTCCCCCTCTTTAAGAAGGGGGACCAGAGGGTGTGTTCCAGCTATAGGGGGATCACACTCCTCAGCCTCCTTGGTAAGGTCTATTCGGGGGTCCTGGAGAGGAGGGTTCGTGGGATTGTAGAACCTCAGATTCAGGAGGAGCAGTGTGGTTTTCATCCTGGCCGTGGACCAGTGGACCAGCTCTATACTCTCAGCAGGGTCCTGGCGGGTGCATGGGAGTTTGCCCAATCAATCTACATGTGCTTTGTGGACTTGGAGAAAGCATTCAACCGTGTCCCTCGGGGAGTCTTGTGGGGAGTGCTCCGGGAGAATAGGGTGCCGGGCCTCCTTATAAGGGCTGTTCGGTCCCTGTACGACCAGTGTCAGGTCCACATTGTCGGCAGTAAATGGGACTCATTTCCGGTGAGGGTTGGACCTTTGTCACCGATTATGTTTAATAACTTTTATGGACGGAATTTCTAGGTGTAGCCACGGAGTTGAGGGTGTCTGGTTTGGTGACCCCTGGATTACATCTCTGCTTTTTGCAGGTGATGTGGTTCTGCTGGCTTCATTGGACCGTGACCTTCAGCTCTCACTGGAGCAGTTCGCAGCTGAGTGTGAAGCGGCTGGGATGAGAATCAGCACCTCCAAATCCAAAACCATGGTCCTCAGCCGAAAAAGGGTGGAGTTCTCTCCCCGGGTCGGGGAGGGGGTCCTTCCCCAAGTGGAATAGTTTAAGTATCTCGGGGTCTTGTTCACGAGTGAGGGAAGGATTGAGCGTGAGATCGACAGACGGTTTGGTGCTGCGTCAGCAGTGATGCGGGCGCTGCATCAGTCTGTCATGGTGAAGAAGGAGCTGAGCCAAAAGGCAAAGCTCTCGATTTACCA
>JAODKM010000001.1:7484454-7495975 GCA_026780845.1 Petrocephalus sullivani | reverse complement strand
GGTAATGATGATGATGATGGTGCTGGCGGTAGTGATGATGATGGTGCTGGCGGTAGTGATGATGATGATGATGGTGCTGGCGGTAGTGATGATGATGGTGCTGGCGGTAATGATGATGATGATGGTGGCACTGATCGCGATGACTAGCGTGTTTTTGTTTTTTTATTGCACTCCAGCCTATTCTGTGGACAGCTGCTAAACTGACTTTGGAGAATGCAGATTCTCCGTCTTGATCAGGACACACATGATATATGTATAAGTATTATATATCTGTAAAGGTGAGAGTGGAGAGCAGTGCAGATGGGACACGGTCCCAGCTTATTGTGCAGCTGGTCACTTGTGGGATTCCTAACCCCCACTTCAAGGCCTTTTATGATCAGCTGAGAACAGATATTTACAAAGAACAACTCATCCTTCCTGTAGCCCAAGTGAAAGACATTTGTAGGTAGATGAGCAGCTCTCTGGCTAGACACGAGCTGCCCCTTGTCGCCCTCTGCGTAACCCGAGCCCTGGCAGCTTTGGCGAGACTGACTGTCATTGGCTCTCTCGGGCCAGCAATTACCCTAATGGGCAGGGCAGAGCCTGGCTGGAGGAAAAGGGGCTACAGGCCTAGTGTTGGGGCCAGGTTTGGATTCAGTGCTCATCTGAAAGGTCCCTACCTTCTCTAATGGCTGTAGTGACAGGAGTGTCTGCAGGGCAGGGGCCCAACATGGTGATGATAGACTTGGAGCTGAGAAAAGACCCCTGTGTGTGTCTGTGTGTGTGTGTGTGTGTGTGTGTGTCTGTGTGTGTGTGTCTGTGTGTGTTTGTCTGTGTGAGGCAGTGCTCGTCTGAGTGGCACCTGTGAAAAGCGCCGGGCAACTCTAAGCGCAGTTGGCCCTGAGGTGTCTTCTGAGGGTTCCTGTCTCCCTCCTGCCTGACAGCGGAGGCGTCTGCACGCCGTAGCCCGTCGCTGCGGATGAAAGTGTTGAGAAAGGGGGTAACATGCAAGTGGAAAAAAACGACGGTTTACGTGGGGGAAATTAGCTGATGAGGAGGTTTTTCTTCCATTGATGTTCTCAGTCGGAGCAGGGAAAGATTGGTATGAAGGCGTGCTGACAGCATCACTGTACTCCTGTGCTTTGGAGAGCAGGCTCTCTGTAATAGCCTACTGTACACATACTGCATCCTGAGTACTGCTCACAGCTGTTATGAGGGAGCAGCCCAGCAGTCATCTCTAACTGGCTAAACTTCTTCCCAAAGTGCAGCCAGTGACCTGAGACAGGTTCTGTTATATACACAGTACTGTGCAAAAGTCTTACGTAGTCAAAGAAATTGTGTTAAACTCTATTTACAAAGTGTGCTAGCCATTTCAAAGCCTCTCCTAATGTCACCTTACTATTTGTAGGAGCTATTGAATATACCCATGCGTTTGAGTCAACCACTAGCCCACCGTTGCCTGATAAATACTTTTTCAAATTATTTAACTGAGTTAAGGGAGCCAAAATGTGTATACCTTTCTCGAGAACAGGCAAAAATAATTATTCATCGTGTTACTGTTAATTTATTCTGATGTTAATTTGTTTTTCTTTTCCTGATCAAATATGACAATACTACCCAGATATTTAAATATACCCACTCCTCTCTTGCAGTATTATCCAACTGAATGGTTGCAAAGTTTGTTTTTGTCAAGTTATGACTACTTCCCATGCAGAGCCATAAGGCTGTCATATCCTGGATTTTGTTTATAATAAAACTGGCAGTTTAAAACTGTAGCTGTCCTTAAGTTGTCGCTCATCATAGTGCCACTTGCCATACAGTAAGTTCTGCCATTACCCCTCTGCCCGGTTTCAGGCTGGATGCTTGCTGGCGGGGGGGGTAATTATTAGCCAGTGTAAGGTCATGTTCTCCACAAGTGCCACTGACCTTGGGCCCAAGGTGCTTTGTGTTACTCTTCCAACAGGCTGTTGAAATCAACCAAATATCATCCCCTCTAGGTCCAGAGAGGTTTAAAAGTCACTGTTTTTTTTACTCTTCACTCTTGAGGAACATGACTCCAATCCACAAAAGTTTCTTTAATCTTTCTTATAATTTTCTGCTTCTGGTGATATTCATTTGGTTAGCAGTTGGTTTAATTTCATATTAATGGTTTTGTATGGATTGTTTTCTGAGACCAAGCACAAGAGAGATGGCACTCTGGAAAGGACCGCTGTTTATGGGCACAGTGTTCTAGAGAGGCTTGACTTCCTGGGAGACCATCCAGTGTGACCAGTTCTTTTCCCAGCCTCTGCATACCCTCTCTAATTTCACCCAGCATTGAATGATGAATGTTTCCCTCAGACATCCATGCTCTGTGGAGTGTAAAACAGCCCTGTGCTGCCTGTATTTATACATGGTCTTTTTCCATTTACACTGTACTCACCATCCTGATTGACCAGGTCAGTGAACAGTAATGTTTATGGTAAAACAGCGGTATGAGGCTGCCCTGGGCTCAGAGCGAAACGCCAGTTTTGTGATGCACACACCTCAAATTCCTGTGCCTTGCTCCTGGCTTCCAAGTGCCTTTGTGGAATTCTTGAACACATCCTGAGAGGCTGTGTCTGTGTATTTTTGAATGAGCATGCTGTCCCCTTTGGATCTTTCGCTTGATTTTTCAAGCAGAGAAATCAAACAAAAATACCTTTTGTTTTTCCCCCCAGATGTGTTAGTTGTATAATGATCCCCCTTTTCACTAATGTCCAGTTTGCACCAGGGAGATAAATGAGTGTACTGACAATGCTGATCTGTACTTGAGTCTACACAACGACGTGCAGTCACATGTACCTTGGCAGCGTAATTGGTGTAAATGGAAAGTATGAATACATTTTAGCAAGTAAAATCTTGCATTACTTGAGAGAAAAGTGGAGAATATGAAAATAAACTGCATGCATGTGCTATGAGTTTTGTTAGAGGTTTACAGGAGGATGATGAGGCCCTAAGTTTCTCCTTCTAATTTTGGGTTGGGGGGGGGGTGTCATTGTTTTCTCCTCTAAATCGCAGGGTAGGGGAGCCTACAGTGTCATATCATTCTTCATCTCCCAGGGTCTGATCTGAAAGGGTTTTGGGTTATTAGCATAATTTTAGGAGGAATGTCTGAAGCCTGTTAAAGCGAATCTGGATTCCCTAACCCCTCCCCCATCCCCATATGCACATACGCGTGTGCACTCACACGCATAGCCCTTGGAGGGAGAGCTGCACCTTCTCCCAGCACTAATCGCACATTAAATCCAATTAAAACTTGTGTGTTTGGGGAAGGGAAGCAGAGATAAATCAGAACTAACCGCTTCATTTAGGGTAGGGGGTGGGGGGTTCCCTGGCCAGAGGAATCCCTGTCCAGATTAGCTGTGCCCCCCCAGGGACTACGGCTGTGGATGCAAGCAGGGCCCCATGCGATTAGGATCTGTGCTGCTGAGATAACTGCCTTTCTGGGCCAATAAGGGCCCCTCCGACCAGCAGTTTGAACGCTTGTGTCAGTCTGCTCCAACTGCGGCACATGGGGTGCTGCTGGGGTCCTGGGCACCGCACATGGGGTGCTGCTGGGGTCCTGGGCACCGCACATGGGGTGCTGCTGGGGTCCTAGGCACTGCACATGGAGAACAGTCTACCTTCTGAGGTCTGCATGATGTCTGGTGTTCAAGAGAAATCCAGTGATGTTGAAATAAAGTCAGCAGAGTTCCTACTGCTATATACTCCATGTCAAATAGACCATCTTATTAATTTGATTATTTCTATATTAAATAGTTACCTGTTTTTCTGTTCTGTTTTGTTTTAACTTGGTGATATTTGAAATGGCTTCTGTGGAACAGGGTGCTTAAGAATTTTAGTCACCACCAAGAATCCAAGAAACCAAGAATTAGTAAGATGTAGGGCGAGGAGATATTGGAATTTTATTTCAAATAGCCCAGTGTCATTTCTTTTTTGTGATATATATCGCAATATTAGGCAAAAAAGTTCAAAATTTACCCAAAATTAACTGATGGCAAAATAGAACTTATTTACCGTCAGCTTGTTAAGTAAGCTGCAGGTGTTGCTGTGAGCATTGCTGATAAATCACTTGGTTTTGTTCAATATCTCTATGGAATCCAAAATATTGGTGACCATTTCTTGTTCACTTTTCGTTTCCTCACTCATTTTTATTTCATATCCTCACTAACGTGCCACTATTAGTGAGTCCAACAACAAGGACAAAAACAATTATGACTGACTCGAGGAATGCCTGCAGGGCTCATACAGAAGCAGTGTATGAAAGCAGGTTTAATAGGTATTTTTGAGCAGGGAAATCTGCAAACTATGTTGGATTCTGGCCCTCTGGGACTGGAGTTGCACACCCCTGGATTACCCTGAGTAGTGTTTCTTGCCACGACCTGTAGCCCGTTGTACTTTGTGGAGTGCTTTTCTCTTAAATTGAAAACCGTGGAAACACAAATGCAATTCCGCATTGTATTGGACTTGGTTACTGATATATCAGTTGTATTACACGAGATTTGCGGTGTGATATCAGACGTAGCAGGACTGACTGTAAATTAATTCAGGAACATAATTAACTGAAGCAGCATTACATTATGCACAATGTAAGAATACCTGTAACATTACAGCATGTTCTTTACAGCCCTCTGCAGCATGGTAATGTAGTTAATCTACATGTCATCATTATAGACTGTTCAGATTGCAGTCAGCAACTTGTCAACATTACAGGCTGTTCAAATTAGTCACTAACACTTCTAGATACTTCACTGAAAACAACAAATATCCTTAAAACGCAAGAAATGGGTTGGGTCAAAGCCGCGAGTCTTTAATCGCTAATCTCTCTAACCCTTTTTTGCTCAGGGTGATGGGGGAGGGTAGTGTCGCCTGGTTGGAGTTCTCCCCCCAGTTATTAGATGTGTGTCAGTGAACAAAGTGGCGATCAAAGCACGTGTAACACCAGCCGGATGCTACTGGAAGAGCAGCAACCGTAGAAGGAAAGGTGCCCTGCTGCCAGGGACCCAAGAGCAGCCAAGTGGACAGGGTGCAAATTGCTCTACCTTAATGACTGCTTTTGTGAAGAATGCACTTTTGTTGGAAATATGCTGTTCATATTGGTGAAGGTGTCCTCTGCCCAGTGCTTCTTTTGTAAATGCAACATTTAAAAAACATCACTGTGATGGTTATTATGAGTGTGCATTGTTTTAAGACATTACATTTGGTTTCCATGTTTGGGTTGAGCTGAGTTGTAGTACAGATGAAAAAGCATTACCTGGGTTTATGGGATTTTTCATTTCTGTCTGGGATCAGATTGGGTGCCGCAGTCTAAGCCCTGTAGTCTGGATGTGTCCATACGATTAGGCTCATTAACACCACTTTTCCTGGATGTGTGTCAAGGACCTTCAGGATAGCTTGGTGAAAGCACTATGTTTGCAGTTTCAGCTTTGGACCTGCTGTGTATTTGCATGTCTGTAATATCTGTCATTAAATCTGCCATTTCAATGAACACAAATAACATGTGACAAATAACATGTGTAACGGGCGAAGTAAAGCAATTGTATATGTTTTAGAAGCTTGGCTGGAGTTGCTAGTATTTGAGACACTCTCATGATCATTTTCAAGAAGATTTTATTTTTAATTGTTTCGTAACTGAGATGTAAAGAGCTATTGGTGTCATGGCTAAAGTGATACTGTACTGATTCAGGCACCTGGGGCTAAACTAGGGCAGTTTGAACGCAAAGTATTGTGCCGTGCTCACATTCTGATTCTTAAAAGCAACCTTTTTAAATGGAAATATGCTTATGTGTTGTTGTGCCATACAAAATAACATGAGAGCTACCCTCTGATTACCCCTCTTTGTGTGTGAGTTTGCGCGTGTGTTTATAAGTTACTTTTGAATTGAAAAGCACTGAGCTGGATATGGGGTTAAATGAGATGCTAATCACTCAGCTCTGCTGTTAGCAAACAGATAAGGGTTCTAGGCTAGCTCTGGGCTACTAGCCAGGCCAAGTGTGTGAACACAGGCCCTTGGCCCTTTTCAAAGGCCTTGCAAACGTCTCCTCCATATTCAGCTTTTTATTTTCTCTCTTTTTTCCATGTGCCAGTGTTACTTAGAGAGGCAATAACATTTGCTGCTTTTAAACGCCAGTGATGAGAGTAGTACCTGGAGCTGACAGCGGGCTCTGAAAGTCTAATACAGCTGTTTCTATTCAGGATGACTTCTTAAAAGCCCTGAGCTTGACAGCTGTAGCTCTAAGGCCAGGTGCTGCTGTATCCCCACCCCACAGTATCAGGCACTATACAACCGTTTGCTTTGCTTCATGATTAGGGGTCTATTGAAGCTTGTTCCATTGTGGCAGAAGATGGATTTTGTCCTGATACCATGATCTGACAGCACCTTGGTCAGTTTTTTGATTCGGTAAAATTCCCTTGATATGCTGTGTACACGGTGCCGGCAGTGTTCCAGTGAGGAGGCGGGTCACTGTACGGATTTACAGCTCGACGTTGGCCATCCGCACCAATGGTCCGCAAGTCCTGGAACCTGCGGCGGGACAGATGCAGTTCCCGGATCCCCGTTTCCTTCCTCCCACGTCCATGTGCCGAGCTGGACTGTGGGGCCACTATTTACACTAAGACTAACGCTGCTGGCACTCCTGACAGCTCAGCCGTTTCCCCTCACTTCCATGTCAAACGGGCTCATGTTTTCGGAGCTTGCTTACTAGCTTGTTTTACCCAGCATGTGGGCCTCATTGTGAAAGTGCAGTGGGTAATGGGTACGTGCACATTCTTTAAACAGAATGGAAAGTGGGCAAAGGAGAGAGAGAGAGAAAGAGAGAGAGAGTTTCCACAATCAGGCGTTTGCTGAGGAGCAAGAGGAATACAACACATTGACCTCTAGCTAACTAGTTAAAATCAACTTGTTAGTCATTGGTTTGCTCATGAGTAGGGTGAAGCTCCATTTTCCTTCTGTAGCATTAACAATAAGGTTAGAGGTGTATTTTAATGTATTTTAAATACACTTTGAAATTAATAAGTTAGGTTTTAGGAGAGCAGTGACATCGTCGAAGAGTCACAGAATCTCACATCTCCATCAGCCGCTGAGCTAGGTTTGATCTCCTTCCCCAAGCTTTCGTTACTTATGACCATGCATGCCTGGATATGCATATAAATGTGGTTTTAAATGAGGTGAATCCTGTTACTCTGGCTTTAGGGCCTTAGTGGAGCCCATCTCCACTCCTCCCTGCAGATTCAGAAAAGGAAAAAAATCTCACTTCCAAGGTTGCTTCTTACATCAAATTATACTGAACTTGATAAAAATCATTAATAATGTCATTTAAATATGCAAATTCTCTTATAGAAATTCTGATGTATGTAAACGTGATTTGGATACAGTGCTGGCTTATTTTAAATGCCCGCTACTTTAGTGATATGCCTTTTATTCAAAGCACATACTTGTGAGCTTTTAGCTGAATCTTGCCGTATTATGGTTCACATTTACCGATGTATGTTGAGCGATGACTGTCACAAACAGTCCACCAGGCAGCAGATTTCAACATCCTGTAAATATTAAGTAAACCCTACATTTAATGACTACAAACACAAATCTGAAACCAAGGTGTGGATTGCACTACATTTTCTGAAAGCAGACACCTCAATCCTCCTGAAGTCAACCCAGCTAACCATATATAAACCTTAACAGTGGTTAGTTTGGTCACAATAAGCTTTCATCATCTCCAGCCCTTGCCCTATGGCACAGCTCCACCTCTCCTACTTTTAATGTGTTTAAATTTTAAATAATGTTTTACTACAAATTTATGAGTGAATTAAAATGGCTCCTAATAGGCTGAAATGCTTTGAACCTATGCTGTATGTGGCTCAGATGATGCACAGCCTTTCAGTGTGAAGGTTCAGCCTGAATAATGTGCTCCGCACCTGAATGTGCACTGAGTTCAGCTCAGTCCTGTGTGTTCTGTTGTTTAGCATTGCCCCCTACTGAAACCTACTGAGAGGGACTCTGCAGCTTCCCTTGCATTCATGTTCTCCTTCATTTCCCCACAGTGCCGGTTTTGAGGGAGTTTAATGGCAGAAAGGCACTAAATAAGAATATTGTCCTGTGAAGTGACTTATGTCTCATTAGGGTTTGCTCTCTTCTGCCGTCACCTGCCTTCCTCGCACTTTTACACGTGGATGGCTGCTCACGCCTGTCCTTCGTGCCACTGTAATATGCTGTTGGCATCTATACAAGTGCACACGGAAATACGTACAGTAACATGTATGGAATCCCAGCAGCTCAAAATGTAGTGTGTCTTTCACACGTAACATTTGATAAATATGTGGATATATGAGCTGTCATCCCGTCCAGGATGTTCGCCGGCCTTATGCCCTATGCTGCTTGGCAAAGGCTCCGGGATCCCCCTCTGTGATCTTGACCAGGATAAGCAGTTGGGAGGTGGATGGATTCTTATTGTTACAGCGAAAGGGAACCAAGAACCCAGTGATTCATTCCCTTCTGCCGTGCCAGCTGTTTCTACAGGCCACACATCTATTTTCTGCTTTAACAGAACCTAGAACCTTTACTAGCATGCTTAGATGCAGCATATTTACAGTTTATACATTCGTTGTTCTAAATGCGTTATTTAGTGGCGAGTGGTTTTGAATGGGATGCAGAAGGTAAATCTTATACTCCACCCCCTTTCTACTACAGGGGGGTGGGGTTATTTTGCCTGATGATGAAAGTAGTGGATCTCCGGAATGGCCACCGGAGGAGAGAACCATCCTGGTGCATTCATACTTTTATTATACAGATTTTTGTTCTTCTGCTGTGCCGTGCAGATTTGAAGGGAAGCAGTTCCTGAGTGTCTATGATGGAAGAAGTTTGCTGGAAACTCTAAGTGCATGTTCAGTTGGTTCTGAGAGTGACAGCAGATGTGGCGATCGCCTGTCAGGATCCAACGGTGTGAGAAATGGGATTTTACTTATCCTGCTGTAACGTGACGACGATCTCAATCATCTCTATATATTCTCCAGTTGGATGAAAAGTGCAGTTTGCAGGAGACTGGCGAGAGAGAGGAGATGTTGGCATTCCGGAGATGTCACAGCAGTGTGCAAAGTCTGAGCAGAGGGGTGACCAGAAGGGGGTGAACAGCCACAAATTCTGTCTAATGACCACAGTGTGCTAAGTGATGCACGTCTTATGATTACAACATTACAGCACTATGAAGTTGTCTTCTGTATATGTGAATGATTGCAGTAGCTAAGTAGGTTTGGTCTATGAAGATCAGAGTGTTGTGTATGTCAGTGCGTAAAAGCATACACAGCAGTCCAGTGTCTCGGACTGCATGCCGTGCCAGAGAAATGTGGACCCTGTCCTACACACACTCGCTTTGTCTCGCTCTTTCATGCTGTGGGGGCAGGCACAGCCCAGCCCTGACTGAGCTCCTGGCCAGTAAAGCTGCCTCTTTGCTCGTCTGTGTGTCTGAGGCTGCCCTGCCTTTTGGGAAACAGTCTGCAAATCCTCAAAGTGCACCGGGAGCTGCTGCCAGAGAATGCTGCTGAGCCCCTGAAGTGATCCATGGCGCATTCCTGCAGCATCAGTAGCAGGAAGCACCTCATCACCCTGCTTTGATGGCTTCCTGGGCTGCTTCCTGTTCCTGTGAAAGTGGTCACCCGCCCCTACAGCGAGCAGGCTCTCATGCACATATCAGCCTCTGCTCCCTTTCGGATGGTAGAATTTTCTCACATCTTCACAGAAGAACTGAGGGTGTGTTTATTTTTATAGAAGACAATGGAGTAGAGGGCTATTTTTTTAAGATTCCCACGAATGAAGGTGACATCTGTATCAATGTCTAGAATTTCATTGATTGAGAGAGATTTATATAAGTAGTCTCTAAATAATCTTGGCAATGTCTTTCAGACTCCTAATTCTGAAATGTCACTTTTATGGTTAATTGGCATATATATTCCTGTTTCATTTCTGTCTTGTGTTTTCCAGAAGTATTGTGCAAATCCCCCAAGGAAGTAAAAGTCTTTCATGGGATTTGAATGCAACCTTTAAAACGTTTGGGTTTGATAAAGAATACTTGAATACTGAAGTAAATTCTGCAAACCTGATCATCCTCAGAGAACCACAAGAGTTCTACCTTTGACTTAAATATAAAGATCTCAGTTGCTTTTTTAGATTATATTCCTTTACATTGTCAGCACAAATGTCTTCATTGTCTTGTTTTATTTGGATTCTCCTGAAGATACGCGGCTTGTCAATTCAGAAAGGAACTGCTGTACCTGTTCTGTTTCTGCATTCATTTTGTCTTCTGATTTATAACCTCAGGGCTAAACTGACACATTTGTCTTAACCATTACACAATGCAAACCCAATGAGGGTGTTGCATGTAGCCTTAATCCTAGGAATGCAAAGTGCCCTGAGCTGACATGGGGGAAGTAACCACAGAGGCTTAAACGGCACAGAGCCCAGTTTGGAAAATACCCCCGCTGGTCCCCCGTGCCAGACTCGTGTGTATGTTTGGTGGGGGAAACCATTCTTTGTAGTCCTGCCAACGTTTTACCAGCGTCTTGCCAGTACTCCCCTGTCTTTCTCCAGGCTGAGCACCATCTGTTGCTTGGATCGCTTCTCTGGCTTGCTCATGCTCTAAGATCCCATAAAACTGGGTTTAAATGGAAAAACTGCATGCCAGTCTCTGAGCCCTTCTTAGTTTGGTGGTGAGCAACAAAGACTTCCTGTGAGGCAAATGAACTCTGAGCTAGATCTGAGCTGACCAACAGGAAACTGCTTGAAACTGTACTGTGTGTACATTTTACACCCAAAATGTACATTTACACCCAAAATGTGACATGGAAGCTATTTCTTTCTTATTGTGTTGTGAACAAAAAAATCAACAGCAGACATCTGAAACTGATGGTAATGCAGAGGTGCCACTCATCCCAGCCCACCCTGAGAATTATTGTGCTTTTTGACTCCCATACAGCAACATCTTAAATCTTCTTCACCATTCTCAAATGGGGAAGCCTCCAAATGATGCATGTGATAACCCTGCATCTTTATGCCGCATCCGCACCCTGCAACTCCCACTGTGAATCACTGTAAATGATTATATGAATACTTGTTATTTGCTATTTGTGCGTGTATTGTGTGATTAAGCACCCTCAGTTCAGGAGTTTTGGATGAACGTTACTGAGAATACCTCAGATTAGGTGATATGCAAGAAATGTGAAACACAGAGCAGACGTGAATATAAATATATATATATATATATATATAAGCGACCTCTGGGTTCCAGAGGAATGGTGCACGGCTTCTTATTCCTCATGTTATGGCTGACATTGTAAGAGGTATAAAATATTTATTGGTTTATTCTATTATCCACACTGTCTATTATTATCAACCTGATGCACTCCGAATTTGTCATGCAAAGCTTTTTGTCCTGAGAGCTTTCAGAAGGTGTATGCCAGGGGTCTCCAACTCCAGTCCTGGAGGGCCGGAGTCCTGTGTAGCTTAGTTCTTCCCCTGTTCCATCACAAATGA
>JAODKM010000001.1:7459225-7473625 GCA_026780845.1 Petrocephalus sullivani | reverse complement strand
TAAGTGTGTGAGAGCGATAGAATTATAGAGGATTGTTAGAGCCATAGATGATTAGGGTTAATTTTGACTACCACATTGGTTATATAGTAAGTTTTGGAATATGACCTGTATTGAATATGAAGTCAAGGAGAAACAACTGTGTTTTTAAGAAGAATTTGATCTTGTCACTTCATATTTCAAAGTACCTGTGTGATTTTTTATTGAGTTTATTATTGTGTCATTTTTTTTATTAAACGGCATTTTGCTTTGCCATGCTGATGCTAATCATCCTATTATTAATGTCTTGGACTCCAGGCTTGCTCTTAGTGATCTATAAAAGACATTTATGTCAGACCAGAATTCACTCTATGCAGCTCGTTTTTCAGTCTGTAGAAGCAGATTCACGCCACACTGATCTGATGACATAGGCAAGGATGAGCGGGCCTCCCTCCCACTCAATGAATGTTTTCGGGAGCAATCTGGTAGCAAATTTTGTCCAAGTTGTTGGTGACATTTATCATATCAAAAGGGATCGAAAGAAGACCACTGTTTTTTGGGCAGTCTCCAGACATAAAGTTTGGGAACCACTGCTTCTTTTGATTCCGTCCATCTATAGTGATGAACTCGTACAACCTGAAAACACTGTAGGCTCAATTCACTTTTGGAGGTAAAGAACTGTTAAATGTATGTTTCTTAACATTATGTATTAGAATAAGTAACTGCAAATGTCCCCTAAATACCAGTGTTAAAATTCACTGGTCAGTGCGAATCATGTGGCTGTTAATTAAGCTATTAATGGCTGGATTCTGTACGACACTGCCACTTATAGTGTTATAATAACTTCAATCAGTATTCAGATCATAAGAGGCTATAGAGAGGCCATAACCGATATGACTTATATGATGTTTCTGAAAGGCTCCTTGAATCGAGTCAAAACTCCTCAATCTTATAAATAGCCACCAAAGTCTCTGGCCAACATCCAGATAGAAGGTACCTCCTTACCTTGCCAAAGGTGTGTTGACATTAAGCTTCACCTTAAGACATGGTATAGCCCAGGTCCAGTGCATCATGGGTCACCGAAATGCAAAACCCCAGCCGCCAGGTATTACATTGATGCTAAGTGTATGCCATTAAACAAGAAAGGCAGAAAAAAACATTTCTAAACCGAGAGACCAGACAAAAGCACTGCTGTTCACAGGTAATCGTGCTGAAGAAAGAGTGACTTTTTTCCCAAGGTGTTGAGTAGGAGGACGAGAGCAATAGAAATAGGAAAAAACTCTTCAATCAGCTGAACTAATTCATTTTTATCTGAAGCTTTCAATCCCGCTCTAAATGGAAAGACATCATTTTGGTGTCCTTTCCCAGACGGCGCTCTTCTAGCGGTCGGTAATTATTGCCGCACGGAGCCACTTCTATTCATTTCCAAATGACTTGTGAGATGCTCTATTAGCAGGGAATGTGGTGATGAGGAGGCCCGCAAGGTGACGGGGCCCACGCAGGTCAAGCGGCGCATCAGGCCCGCACGCGTTTGATCGCGGCAGTAAAGGATTTTCTGGGCTTTGGCCCTATGGCGCTGGACTCTTCCCAGAGCCCCTTGATCTTTTGTCTGCTGCTTGCAGAGAAGCATGAGATCGAGGGCCAGCGAGTGACAGCAGTTTGATCTAATGTCATTCTGCAGGTTTCGAGTCACGCTGTAACTTGGCCAGTCTGCCTGTCACTGCTAAAGCCACACTCATTCTCATTTTTTCCCCCTGCACTTTCCGCAGCATTATGTCTGAGTTTTCCATGCGTTCCACATTATTTTGAAAGTGAAGTTGAACCTCAAGTTTCATATGATTTTTTAAAATTACATTTCCGCATTTACACTCAGATTACGACTGCCATGCTGCTGCCCCCACCGTGATCGAGTCAGATATATCTTGAATATTTTGTTTGATTGAAGCAAACAGCTCGTGTAGCTTTTGTTAAAGAAACTAGCTGCAAGTTCATGATCAGTAAACTACTGGACATCAGACTCTTAAGCTTACGGTCTGTTGGATCTTTATACCATCTACCCTACATCTATTTTGGGGATAATACAACAGAGTGGCTATGCAACTGTGAGGATAATCAACACATCTGAGAAAACTGGTGTCTGTAACGGCCGCGAGGACAGTGGGGTGAAGGCAGGCCAGATGTATGTGATCTCATGATGCTCTTTATAGTAAAAAACAGGCAGTTGACTGTTCAGATGCCGGTGAAGTTACACGAGTGAAGGTCACCGCAGAGGAGCGTAGAGAGAGTGATTTTTTAGCCCTCCCTCATCAAAGTGGAACTGACCACTGATCTAAGGTGCAAACCACTTCAGGGGGAGGAAACAAGCCCTTGAAGTGTCCACTGGCAGTAATGCAAGGTTGTGCTGGCAAAATGGGACATCATCGTGCTTCTTACTTGTCACATTTATCACATATCCATGGCCTCAGACTTCCTTTTTGGCCTTACTTGGAAATTAAATGAAAGCCAGACCTCCTCCAGCAATGACTGACCAGTTGTCATATATTCAGTATTAAAACGAAGCTTTAAAAAAAGACAAACTGATTGTACTGAAAGTTTCCCCTTAATTTCTCTTCCAGCAGTTCAAAGTTTAAATGAAAGATTACTCATGAGGCTATGAAAATGTAACTTTTCTTACACAGATTGAATGTTTTCATTCACACGCAGAACAGTGGTGTGTGTAAAAATGTTTTTCTAATGCAGATGTGCAGTCTAAACAATCTAAATAAATAAAATGAAAAATATAAATGTGTTTGTATTATAGTATATAGCACATATATATAACTGTTACAACCCGCTGGTCGTAACATATATATAATGAAATGAATGTTTGCAGTTCAGACAGTTGCCTGTCGTGTATTTGATTGTACATTTGATACTTTGCCACCTCTGTCATTGTCACAGCAGGGAACCATGACAAAGGCAAAGAGCAGGGGCCTCATAAATAATCATGTTACACAAATGATACAGTCAATGCGACACTGAGCTTGGGGAACAAAGTAATTACCCAGGGTCTAGAAGTGCTTTACCTGATGCCCATGCCGCCCTGCTGGGGAGCCTTATGACGCCTCCTTTTCCACCAGGCTTCTCCTCCCTTTTTGTGGCTGGGCAGAAATGTCAGTGAGTGAGGGACTGGGGCTTGTGGATCTGGCTGCATTTGTATGCACTTGACTCCAGTGTTTTAGCACGTGCAAGACTGGACCTGTGGGAGCAGGAAGCAGTGGCGAGTGGCCAATGGGGACTGCCAGTAGTTCTCAGCCAGCCTTCGTGATTGGCTCTGCCACCGAATATATGAACCTCGACAACGACATCTGTTGCATACACAAATGCTGGTTTAGACCATAATATACAGATGCTTCTTGTTTTATGATGCTTCAGCTTACGATATATCAGCTTGTGCGTGTAATAAAGATGCACACTCAGTATTAATCAAACTTTAAATTTTGATTTGTTCTCGGTTTACCGATATGCTTTACGATGCTTCGGTATGCTTTACCGATGCGGGGCAACGACAGCATAAACCCGGCCACTCTGCCAGTGAACGTGAGCGCAAACATCTTATACGGTGTTTAGTGACATATCATACAGTGTTTGTTTTTTTTTAACCAAATATTAACCTATTTCCCCATATATTCATATGCAGCTTAAGATATTGTCAATTTAAAATGGGTTTACTGGAACAAATCCCCATTGTATGCTGAGGAGCACCTGTATTTATGAACCAGTTGTGTGGCAGTTCAGCATAAGTTAGTACTTTGCAAGCCAGAAACCCAGAAGATATCAGCTGTTTTTTTTGTATTTGCATACGGTCAAAGAGCACTTAGTGTTTGGGATTTCTCCTCGTTTGTGAGAAATAATAAACTGGGATGGTTGAAGAGCCCAGCTGCACACAAGTGATCTTCAGAAGAAAACTAATATGACTTAAATCATGTGAATCATTTCTAACACACCTTCTGTCATAAATGAAGACACTCATGACTAAGTTGATTGCTGGCATGGTATGAAAAATGTCCCTATAAGTCTCTTCTGTGTTTTGGAGTTTCCTCCTCTCCCTTTTTCATCATCACTTCTACTGCTCTCGGTGTTGCATCAGGCCTGTGCAGACATGAGTGCAGACCTGGTGCTGTGTGTGCATGTGTGATGTTTCGTATCACTAGTTACCTAGACACTGTGGTAAAGAGTTGCTCTGTGCTGTGGTTGCTTCTATCAGATCTTGATGCTTGAGAACATCCTTATTTTCTCTCATAGTTCTTCTGCTTCGTCACATCTTTTAGAATTTTATACCAGAATGAATGAACACCTCAACTGCTTTATTTCCAAACCCTGTGAGTCTTTATCACTGCAGTCCTCCCTGAAGGCTTCTGAGGACTTCCAGTTCAATAACCTCCAGGTGTTATGCTTGGTCTTATCAAAATTTTAATTACCTTTTGTCCTCAGTAGATGTGTGCAGACAGCAATAACCAAGTAGCTGAAGCAATCGGCCCATGTAACATGCTTTTGGAAGACTCCTCTTTTGCAGGGTCGCGGTGTACACTTTGTACTGAATAGAACAAACCATTTAAGGAGTGGTCCCCCTTCCTCCTTGGGCTATTGCTATATTTGCTGTTTTATTCACAGATCAGTTTGCTTCTGAATGAGTTTCTCCCAGATAAAAAACAATTAATTTATCAAGCTGTCTTAAGATAAATGCAGTTGTCAGGCTGGGTTGAGTGCCGGTACAGGGCTCTGAGGATGGGTTATTAAAACACGGCTATGTTCAACACTCCTCCGCACCAAATTCATTCATCTTTCTGACGACTGAATGGGAATATGATCCCAATCTCAGGGGATGGTACTCTATTGTATTTTTATATTTTATCACTTCTTAGGTGTGTGTGCATGCTGAGCTGGGTCCCCCATTGAATACATAACTTTAGCTGTTTAGGAACATGACTCTTTGTGTGATTATTAGCAGTTGTTTTGATAACTTGATTATTAGAGCATTTAAGCAATATACATGTACAATATTAATATAATGACATGCCATGTGTAGTTAGTTTCATATACGTGCCCATCTCTGGTACATTTCATCTGAGATGAGTAGGATTGTTATGGTTGATATTGCACATCTTCTGGGTAAAATGGGTAAAATTACAATCTGTGTGAAAGAAAGCAGAAAAACTGTAGGTTACTTTACATAAAGGTTTTAAAAATCTATATAACTACGGGATATTGAAGTCTTTTTACTGTAGTGTGGCAGTCTTCAGCGTACACTTCATGATCCCAGATGCAGATTCAAGAATAGGTTTGGTGGTCCTACTCATCTTGATAGGCTATTACTGTCAGCTTGTGGTTTATGAAAGTTTGCTTGTGGGTGGTAACAGCAGAGACCCAGTTTTAGTCTTTATCACGGGGGTCCGACTCAGGAAACCACAGCTCTAGAGGTATGTTTTAATAGTTTTTATCCAGTTTTGAAATTGAGAAAAAAATATTTTAAAGGAAATGCTTAAACTTCATAAACCATCAGAATGTGCCTAGTGGTTGTAATGGGGTGATAACCAAAGGGAATTTGTGTGCCTTATCTTGTGTTTCTGAACCCCTTGTGCTGTACATTATATTGACATATGAAGCAGAACTTTTTATTTGACATATTCCATGAACTTCCCAGCCTACAGGAAGTGCGTGTGACTTGTGAGGCTGCCTGGTTAATTCATACCACCTTTAATTCATATCACACTTTAAGGTACAGGTCCTTTGAAACATTTTAACCACATTTATTTCCGGCTTGTTGAAAAAAAAAATGAAAGAGGAGCACGACAAACTAACTTCCTGAGTTTACGTTTACAATATTTCCACTCTGTCTGTATCTGCCTGCACTAAGCCCTGTGTTGGGCTGTTGTATGTGACATCTCTGTTTCAGCCCAGGCATTATGTGTGGCTGGGGGTCTTTCTAACAGGGCGATGCAAGCAGGTCTAAAGGTCTCATTCTATAGCCTGTATGTACATGGCACCTTTGTGGGCCTATAGTATAGAAGCATGTAGCACATGTGCTGTGACACGCAGCCCATCACATTGGCATTTACACTGAATTTACACTGCCATGTTAATAAGGAAAATGTGTGCTGTGCGCATTTTGTGTTTTTTATGTGTTTTCATTTCACAAACAACAATATAAAAAAACAATATAAAACCTTTTAAAATCCTTTTCTCTGACCTTCATTTTTCAGTGTCCCGTTTGAATGTGAGTGTCTTTGACAGTCATACATACCTGGAAAACAAGCCCTTCCTCGTATTGCTGAAGGTGCAATTCTTAGAGAACCTATTTTAAGAAAAGGAAAAAAAACTGCGAGTGAAATTATTCATAGCAGAAGCATGAGGCGCTAAAGACTCTGGAGGCTGAAAAAAAAATCAATAACACTTTGAATCTTTCTTGTGACTCTTTCGTTCTGACTGCCTTTTGTCTACAGGGGATGGATGGTGCGGGGGCTTAAGCTGCTGGGGGGGGGGGTACAGCTGACTTCTCAGAACTACTCACCAATCCCACTGCTTTGGCCCCGATGCTACTTGTCGTTTGATGCGACTGAATTAGTGAGGCATGGCTTTGATGGTCTTCTTGAAGAGTCCCACAGGTGCCTTCACAAACCTATCCTGTGAGCGAGAGAGTAATCGCTGTGCGTCTCTGTATTTCTCATTCTCAGAACTTGTTTGTATTGTAATAATAGTATATATACCGCTATTCTCATCCCAACATACCTACGCAGAGGAGGTCTGTTTCTTTGTTTGGCAGACAAAAAGGTCAGACCTCTTCTCAGAATGTGCAAATTACTGGTTCACTGAGAATATTTCATTTGCTCCCACAAATATGAAGCATTTTCAGCAGTATAACTGACACTAGTGATGCAGTACATGTGGCATTCATGGCTGAGTCTGTGTGAGAGGCACGCCCAGTCTCAATAGGTCAAAGGTTAAGGTAAGCTGCCTACTTTGGTGTTTTTTTTAATGAATTACGTTTTTTTTTTTATTCTCCTTGTCGGAAATGTTTTCAGTGCACTTTGATTTTAAAAAAAGCAAACATACATTTTTGTGTTGTAATATTTTCCTTAATCTTAAGCTGCGCATGCATATTGCATATGTTTGTGGAAAATATAACTTGATTATTCTGGGATACTGCAGTTATTTTTGCATGTTATTTGACCTCTTAAAAGTAATTGTCTTTTAGGGGCAGTGAAAACAGTGTTAAGCTTGGGGAGAAGATGAGTCTGCTTTAATGAACTGGAATGTACACATCCATTCCACCTGCACTCTGTCCTGCCCCGTACTGCTTTAACTCTCCAGATGCAAGCTGGTGTTCAGCCGGAAGATACTGCAGGAAGAAGCAGGAAGACACTGTTGACCTTTTTAAATCTGGTACCTTGAAGGACACTGGAGTACTGGCCTGCATTCTGTCTTGTGGATGTATTATTTCCTTGGATAGTGACCTCCAATGGGCTTCATCATCAGATTCCTGAGTATGTCAAACATTCATAGAAAGCTCAGCCTACCTGTGCGTCTATCTAGTTGGCTCCTTGACTGCTGTATGTTTGTAGTGTACCTGTCTCTCTTGTACATTGCAATGGACACAAATGTCTGCTAAATAAATGTAATGTAAATAAATAAACCTGTGCATAAGTGCGGCATTGGGGGAGCTGTCTGTAAAGGTTGCCCGTGCCCTCAGGAAGTGAGGAAGCTCACTTAAAGGGAGGCACTGATGCTTAAGCCTTCTCTACTCTTCACATGGTGTGATGTTCCAGTACACACAAGTTCAGATAAGGTCTCTGTGTTTGTGTCTGTATAGTTTATAAAACTATTGTTGAAGAAGTGCTTCACATATTCAGACTTTTTGGTTTGCAAGTACAGTGGATCACAGTGGATTTTTTCTTTATTTTTATTTTTGAAAACGGCTAATGAAATGAATGGTTTGAAAAGAAGCCATGGAAAGCAATGTGCTTGACAGGAGTTTTTTTCGTGGATGTTGATTGTATCACAGTGTGTGTTAGAAAAAGCACTGTGTGCCATTTTGAAAGATGATTATGAAACCACATGCCATTTTCCTGAGTTCATAATCTGCGCTTCAGAGCTTTCTTTTTTATTTTCATGTATTTAAATGTGTGTTTGCGTGTGTGTATATATAAGCAACAAAAACAGTTTCCATTCATAAATATGGATATATTATAATGTTGTGTGACTTGTGACAGTTGTTTTATTATAACACGTTAAATTGAAAATGGTACACTTATGTCTAATAGATAACAACCTAAAATGAAAATGGGTACTTCGTAATCAGAATAAAAAACATAAAAATGTGTTATTTTAATTGTGGAAATTAAATGTCCTACAGTATACTTACATTTTCTTACAAATGGGCTGTCTCTCGGCATTAAGAATATTATGGAATCTAAGATTCCATCGCTTTCCTTTATGCTATTTGCTATGATGAATTTTGTAAGTTCGCTACTGTCTTGTATTGCCCGCTGTAATAAAAAATCTCTGCTGCAGTGGTCAGTCATTCATAATATTTGTGGCTCTAAACATCAGTGGTGGTCCATTGTCAGTGGGGGGTAATCATGTTCGTCACTGGGATGCTGTTCTTGCCAAAAAGCAGTGCGCTCTGGAGGATGCTGTTTCTGCTGATTATAAGCAGGAGAATATGGAGATGGAAGACGCCCTGTCAGCATGTTTATTTGCATCTTATAAACCCAAGCAACCATGTGTGTTCTCTGATGAGCAATTAAACTGAACTAATAAAACAACAGACCCAGACTTACAGTAAGGCTATATCATATACCTACTTCTTTTATGATGCTAAGTGCATAAATTGTAGTTTTTGTGTCTCAGTTCGTGTTTCAGTAACTGTAACACAGGACAGGTGTTTGGTGGACAAAAAACTGTCAATTAGTTTTATCTCCCTTTAGACAAATGATTACTTAATGTACTTAAATATTCACAGTGCTTGTCAGTGTTGATGATCAGACGTGTGATTTCTGGTCGCTTTGGTTGTGAGGGCATCTGATCTATCAATCCTCATCTGCTTGTAGGTGAACTCCGGGAGCTGCTTTTGTTAATGGGAAGAGTAGCACAAAGATAACAATCTCAGTATGTCTTAGGTGTCATGCTCCTTGTACAGTCTACCTCAGCAGACGAACAAGAAGGAGGTACTGAAAGTGAGCTTAATAAGTTTTAAAAACCTCCTCAGCAAGCCAGCAGTGATCTGAACAATGCGGGCCATAGTGAAACTCTCTGAATGCGCTGCAGCTTTGCTAAAAGTACCTCTCAGGTTGACAAATTTTACACTCATTGCTAGGGCTCTGCAAATTGATGTGTCACTCTGCTACACGGCAGTAGGCCTGAGCTCTGGATGAGTTTGGGATCTTTAAGGCGCCTCACGTTTTCTTACTGAGAGGAGCCGTGTCATTCAGCAAGGAGCTCCGAGGTGAGACTGCTCTGTCCTGAATGAGTCGCTAATTAATCCATTTAATCTTCTGTCGAGGCTTTTGCAGTTTTTATTCGGCGGGCCTTTGTTTCTGAGCGGATGGCTTTCACCAACCTGCTGCCTCCTTTGGCTCAGGCTTGATCTTCATTGAAGAGCTACCAGTGTTTACTGGATCAGTGTCCTGAAAATCGCAGTCCTAGCCCCCCCCCCCCCCCCTACTGAATTAGCCACGCGCAGCTCTGTATATTTAGGTGGTAGTTAGTATCAGCACAGCAACCTCCTCTTTAGTCTTTGCAATGGAGTGTCATTCTGCTGTAAAGATGACAGGCTTCTGGGCCTCCAAACAGCGGGAGACTTTTGTCTGGCCTGAAGAGTGCTTGGGATGAAGTGGAATGGTGCAGCCATCTATTGGGATTTTACAGATGTCCACAGGAGGGACGTCGGCGAACATAATACTCATGTTCTGAGCTTCTGCTCTGAAAATTCTTTTTTTACTTATTTTTTGGAGCTTCAACCATCAGGTTTTTTGAAATATCTCTGTCCTATTTAAGCCAGACGGCACATGCTTATTAGACTTAAAATCCCCACGCGATTCATGCTATGGATTTCTAGCACTTTTCTGCACAGACATTCAAGATCAAAGGAAGCCTTATGGAAAATGGCGATCTGTGAACAGGCAGATAGGCCGTAATGTAGCCTCATAATAGCATTCATGTAGGACTGATTTTTTTTTTTCTGTTGTGGACTTTATTAATATTGTTTGACATGAGGATCTGCCATGTATTAGCACAGGAGTCCAAACAAAGCCCATCTGAACTGCTCCGGCGCTGCCCCCACTCCCCGAGAGCATCATAGACACTGAGAAATGGTGAAAAATAATGAAAGTGCTTGTGTGTCATCAGGGAATTCATAGAAATCAGTCTGTGTTTGTTTCATAGTGGTTTGCCTCTTTTCGTTTTGCTATGGAGGGACATTCCTGAGCATTTTAGGTTACCACTCAGGTACAGGAACCATGTCCAAAATGACCTGGTGTTTCCTACCAAAAAAAAAAGATTTCATCTTCAGCCCCAATTGGCCCCTGAAATGCGTGGAGCTGGAATAGAAGGGCCAGTCATGTTAAATTGTACTTGGGTGGCTATAGTTTTGTGAAGGAACTGACAGCTTCTAAATCTTGAGCCTCTGTGAAATGTTATGGGAAACACTGAACCTCCTGCAGCAGAGATGAAGACATGCTGCAGCTGGAGACGCTATCGGAGCTACGCCCAGTCTAGGGAAAACCCAGCAAAATGGATGGACTGGTGTACATTTGGATTTAATAGGAAATATACCATAACCGGCATTTGCAGTGCTGTCTTCAGCTCATTGTAGCTGTTGTACATTCATGGTGGCAGTAATATTCTGCATATTTGGTTGTGGTTAAATTTCCACCTACTCCATCCGTAGTGGCTGCCGTTCACGGCTGAGCTTGCAGTCATGGAAAGCGAGATTGGGGATCGTGAGGATCAATAAAAAGTATCAAATGTCAGTTATAGGAAGAGATCACCAGCTCTTCTCATATATTTATCTGTTTGTGCTATTATAAAACACATTTAGTAAGATTAAATGTTGATGAGTGAGAGTTTTGCTTGTGGTCACAGCCATTAACCATTCAGTACTGCCACCTAGTGCTCAGGATTGCATCCTGGAGCATGTTGTAATCTCCTCTGCCCTACACTTACCTGCTCCTTGTGCTTACAAACATACAGCTTTGGAGTATTACCAATCACATATTTGCATATATTCATTCATATGGAAATGTATAACTTAGAATACAGAGTTTTTAAAAAGAGTACTACCAAGTGAAAGGTCTTAAGTTTGTATTATGGCATATGCAAAGGCCAGTGACTTATCAGACTTTGTACATATACTGTATGATCGCATATGTAAAGTGTATGGAGAACCAAAGTCATACGTTTACAAAAGTCTCATCAAAAATGGCTCCTTATCTGCCCAGCTGGCTGTTAAAACTTGTCACAACATGGACCAGCTGGGACACCTGTAGGGCTAGCATTGGTGATCACTCTCCATGGCAACACAACGGAGCACCCAAAGCCCGCTCTGAGAGATGACTGTCTCCCAAGACTCACAATGGCTAAAAAATATATACCCTTTTGTGAAACAATATGCCATAGTTTTTCAGTATTCAGTAATGATGAAGAATATAACCATTATTTCAATAAATTTTTTGAATTTTCTAAGCAAAATTTGTACTATTTTCAGTTATGGTAAATTTGTATGTACAGACAGTTCCCATGTTACAAATGAGTTCAGTTCCCTAGGTCTGTCTTTAAATCGAATTTGTAGGCAAGTCAGAAAAATAAGAATACAGTACATCATGACAACAATAAATATACAGGACATGGAACAGCATCATGAAGTTATTATTATTAGTCATTATTATGAACCATTGTGTTTATCCAGAATTTTTTATATAATAGGCATGATGTCAATCCATTCGTAAGTACGAGTTATCTGTAAATCAGACATTCTTAACCCAGGGACTGCCTGGGGTCTACATCTGAGGCACTGTATTTCAATTGACTTTAGAAGAGTGAACCTAAATAAATTTGTACCTCATGTTAACATAAATTGCAGCATTAAATTAATTTGAAAATTAATTAAGATTGCCCCCACTAAGCAGTGGTACATTACATATATGAAATTCACCTTGTTTTACATTATTAACTCCAAATATTTAGCACTGTAATTTTTCTTATTTGTTGTTTTATCTTATTTTTATTATTATGTTGTGTATCTCCAATGGCTTACTATTCATGCAGAATGTTCTGACTGTTGGCTTTGCCATCATCCAAGCGTTTCTGTTTTTTTTTGGTGGAATTTCAGCAGTTTCAACAGTCAAAATTCTGAATATTGTTAGTGATTCATAGTTCTCTGTAAACAAAGTTCATCAAAACCTTTTTGATTCTAAGAGGCAAGTGTGTTTTTTGTGGAGTTTTGAGGGGGGTTGGAAAATTTGTGTTAAACGAAACTAAAATCACTGAAAATATGAAGCCTGAAGAGCGAGCCAGTCATTTTGAATATATTTTTTTCTGGTGGTTCATAAAGCAAAATGTCAGCAGGTTTGAGAGTGAGTGGCTGTTTGAGACGGGAAGGTTCAGTCAACAGGTAGTGGTCCAGATCCAGCACTGTACCTATGCATCATTATGGCCTGATTTTGCAATCAGGGTCAATGTGTTGTACACTTCCAAAAAGAGCTCCATGTTTAGTGTGCAATCTACAGACATTTAGCTGCTGTGGTTGTAAAATGACCGCAATCTTATTTCCTCCCAGAGGAAGACGATGACGAAAAAGAAAGATCAAAGACAATGATGTGTTTTTCGCTCTTATTTCAACATCGGACCACAGCATTATTTTTACATAGATAACATTAGTCACATTGCAAAACTACTTTTTACAAACTTTGACATTTCAGTCTTTTTGCTGAAAGCAGTGTGCAAAAAATCGAGTTGGATTAGAGGTAACAAAAGATGGAATTTTTCTGAATACTGCCTGGTGTCCAGAGGACAATAATGATAATTGGCAACTGCAGTGCATTCTGGGAAGGCCATTGGTCAGCTCAGGGTGACTGGAATCATAGTGTTCCTGCAATGATTGATGGAATAAAGTTATATTTTCCTTCTACATGTAACCATGTATAAAGTAATGTTTTTAATGTTTTTTGTTTTAACATAAAGCCCGTTGTTAGGTAATATTGGTCAGCCTCCACATGCTGGAGCTGAGCTGTGCATGGCCTGCAGGGCGTGCAGGGGTAGAGGCCCCTGGGGAATGCTCCATCAATGTGATTATGTCACCACTTAGCAAAATAACTGGCGCTGATGGGCTTGAAATGCATTCCTAATCCCAACGGGCCAGGAATGTTTAGTCCCAATCCCTGCCGGTCTCTCAGCCTTCTCTGGCCAAGGTGTTGAGTTTCTGCTTCTAGCAGGGTGTGTAGCCAGGTCAGGTTCAGGATCGGAGCCTGGGAGCTGCTTAGGTCCGGACCCTAGCAGGGTGTGTAGCCAGGTCAGGTTCAGGATCGGAGCCTGGGAGCTGCTTAGGTCCGGACCCTAGCAGGGTGTGTAGCCAGGTCAGGTTCAGGATCGGAGCCTGGGAGCTGCTTAGGCCTGGTTAGGCCTGGACCCTAAGTTGCTGATGTGCTGGATGCTGAGGGGTTGGAATGCATTTAGCATGTGTGGCATCTCAGCTGGGCTCTCATTTTTTCAGAGGGTCTGCCCTACACTTTGAAGTGTCTTAGATGTGGTGGATGCTGAGGTCACTGCTTTCAGCAAGTGGCCCTGTGGCGTGTGGTGAGGGCCACGTTTCCCATTGCTAACCGAATGACCGTCCCGAACCGTGCATCACCTCATGGGGTTTAGTGTGACCAGTTAGCTCGGTCCTGCTGCCTTATACTTATCTGCATTGTACTGTTCCATGGAATAATGACAGAAGAGCAAAAATGGTAACCCGATATGTGCTCATCTGCAATCACAGGCCTGATTGACCAGATAGAGCATTCAGCTCATAATGTTACTTTCCATTAAAACCATTAGAAATTGTCTTCGGTGATAGGCAGTTATGAAGTCACCTTTTGTGTGGCTAGGGTCCCATATTTGGCCGCACGTGGGGAAATGACCCAGCTGGCACCCATGGCTTTGGTTACACGGGCACACAAAAAGAGTCCTGCAGACTCTCCACAAGCCAGCCGGGATGCAGAAGCAGACATTGTCCTTAGGCATAAAGCAAGGAGACGTCGCCCTTAGGCATAAAGCAAGGAGACGTCGCCCTTAGGTATAAAGCAAGGAGACGTCGCCCTTAGGCATAAAGCAAGGAGACGTCGCCCTTAGGCATAAAGCAAGGAGACGTCACCCTTAGGCATAAAGCAAGGAGACGTCGCCCTTAGG
>JAODKM010000001.1:7441351-7459125 GCA_026780845.1 Petrocephalus sullivani | reverse complement strand
TTAAAACCTCTGTAGGGGGGGAAAAAGCACCCCCCCCGGGCCCCCTCCTCATTTAAACTGCCCAGGTTTTCTTTTTAAACCCCAAGTTGGTTTTTTTTCCCCCCCCCCCCCCCCCCCCCCCCACAGTTATTCCAATCACTCAAGCATCTTCAGTCATTTAGTTTCTATTCCATCAAATGTATAATGGTAAGCTGTAAAATGGAAAACACAAGCAATTTGACACATTTATCAATTCACTCGCAGTCGTGATTTCACTGTCAGTCACCTGATTAAGCAACCTGTAAAATTAATATGCCAAACGTAAAAAGGCTGCTTTTAAGGTTTCCATTTGGCTTTCAAGCATTTCAGTTCATTGTGCATATTTGAAATATGCGAATTCAGTGTGACTTGTGGAATACAAGTTGGCTTTCGGAGGTTTGACAGGAAATACATTTATGCGTAATGGTATGACGAGCTAATTGTACTCTATGAAATTCTGATTAAATGCCTCAAAAGATTAATATGTCAACTGGTAGATTCTAATAAACTCAAATGTGAAAGGCTGCAAGCCTAATATGGACTAAATTTGAGTTTTTAGACGTTTGCCTTTTTGAAAATGATCCAGTGTTTTGTGGAAATGGACACAGGTAATCACAGTTTGTCACCCAATTTTGTTACAGAACAGGACCAGCATCTGAGTCAGAACCCTGCTGAGAAACTGGGGCCTGTAATGAAATGAGTGCTTTCTTCTGCAGCTTCCACGCTCCAGTTTGATCATGAAATGACAATAACATTTGTGGTAGCTTTAGACCAATCCACTTGGTTTGTCTGGATCACCAGAAGGCATTTCCATGTCACATCGTAGATTTTCTCCATCGACTTGTATATAAATGTGTAGTGTAACTGAATTTATAAATTCTGACCGCAAAATGTTCAGTGAAACAGAGCAAGCCCATGAATGCAGAACTAAGATATCGCTGCTACACTGCATATGTGACATGATAAACGACTGATGTGCGGAAAGATTTAGGTTTCGAGAAGTGCGGGTCACCGGGAGGGGAGCCGGAAACGGTCAGTGCTCTCTCGCTCCCCCTCAGTTTCCTAGTCCTCTCTGCTCTCATCTCACCTCTCGCTCTGTTGGAGGATAGATACACCGAGGCTGGCCTGTCTAAGACAAACAGTGCGGAATGGAGTGACCCTTCTAATAACAGTCAGTCAGTTCCAAACGCTGCCGAAATATGACTCGACTCTTGTGTACACAGCCCCTACTGCTCTCTCCATGCTTCTACTCCTCCATTTCAGCCATTTTCTGCCATAATTTCCAATATGTGACATGTATAAGGAAAAAAAAAACACCAATGAAATAAAAATGTACGCAAATGTACACTGATATCCAGTGTTTCACCAAAAGACACACACAGTAACAGCAGCAGCACACATTTTGCACATTTCCGTTTCAAATCCTTCCGCAGTGATGGTAAATTGGAGAGAAAGCCTTTGATGTGCTTTAGTCAGAGATGAAATACTCACTTTTCTGCATCAATAAGAAAATATTAGTAATATTCTGATCGTTTATGGGACTCAAGGTTGGCGAAGCAGCTGCGTGAGAATGTAAATGGTTCACTGGGAATATGTGGCATTTTTAGATGCGCAAGATCAAATTCTGCAGCTCCCTGCCAAGTCCACCATGCCGTCTGCCTTCATTGGCTGGGCAGAACATCCACCTGTCACAGCTTATTGGCTGGTCTTCGGACAGACCACCACTTCCAACCCCAAGATAAAAGTCCCTGTCGTTGCCATGGCTGCAGTTTTGTGCCTTGATTACGCTTCCTCACCAGAAAAGACCCAGTTGGGGGTTCTACAAATCTGGTCTGGCAAAAAGCAGGGCTGCCTTCAGTCCGGATGCATACCTTATTAGGCTCCTATAAAATGGTCTGCGCCCATGGAGTTCCATCTCTTTTGTGACCCCCTTATCCTAACTTCTTCGGGTAGAAGGAGCCACTGTTCCCTTACAATATAAGCTGTTGTCATCCTACAAGAAGCCTGCATCCTAGGAGTCCCCTTTGATCAAGGGGTTACTCATGGCTACCATAACCATCCTCCTGCTCTCAGACTGTGTGTTGGAAAGAGGCTCAGCCACCTCCTCCATTTGTACATGTATCCCAGATCATCTACAGGCCATCCACCCATCTATCCATGCATTGCTTCATTGGTACATCCATTCATCCATTCACAGTTAATGTAACTTTAAATGCAGCACAAAATTCACTGAATTTAGTTTGCTAGAAATCCACAGTTATTGATACATATTCAATTTCAGATTTAATGTTGTGTCTTTTTTTTATTACTGATCCAGTCATGTAGCCTCCCTGCTGCTGGTAAAATGTCTGCTGGACCCAGGGTATTTGAGGCCCTGTGGTCACAGCAACTCTAACAGTATAGAAATCACTATTCGCAAGTCTGTCAAGTGTAACCCCACTCTGTGCTTCGCTTGGCTGGTTAAGCGCCCTTCTGGCCAATTTTCGTTTTTACGGTCCTGCGCCCCGAGGTCTGCTCCAAGTGGGAAGCAGCAGGTCCAGATTTTGATCGCACCCCTGTGCTGTCAGTTCCCTCCAGGAGTGCTTTAATCACAACCTTCAGTCTTTCAGATGTGCACAGAAGTCATCTAAGGACTGCTAGAGTATCTGGGTGCTGCTAGCTCAGTGACTGGAATGAGAATATTTATTGGCTCACTGTTTTGGGAACTTGTCCCCCGCATTTCTGGAAACTTTATTCATATCGTAGATCACGTGTCCTTATGTTTGATCCGGTAATTACTTGGAAATAAGTGTATGGAGCCGTTCGTTTATGCGTGCCACACTTTGCAAATGTCATGGTCGTATAAAATTAGGACATTAAAAGTGTGTGACCCCTAAAGGTTTGCGTCTGAGGCAGGCTGCTGACAAGATCATTTACGAAGCCTGCGCTGGTGCGCGCGGTGTTTCCCGTCGTTCTCGCTCCAGCTTCACTGCGAACTGATGGGAGGCGCCCAGTCCGCTCTTTGCGGAGATGTACAGATATGCAAAAATAGCACAGCTTACCTGTATTAGAAGGAGACACCAGAAACGAGTAACCGAAAAATGCACACATAAAAAGCCGCAATCTGCACAAAAGATAACGTGTAAATGACTTAAGCGTGTAGTAAATTATAACGATCTACAACTTAAAACCTACGCTACATGCAAAACGCGCAAAGTATGCACGCAATGTATCCATAAAATGTGAGATGAAGAGAATACTTTCCCCTATCGAAGGGCCGTAACCTAATTTTTTTTCATGTTGTGATTGCTATGATTCACCGTCCAGGCGTTGTGGAGCAAACGGGGTTCCTCTCGCGCGCTCGTTGCCGAATATAATGACCGGAACCACGTTCTCTCTGAACATACCTCCGCATAAAATAATATAGCGCTATCGACCACAGCCAACTTCCTCGCTGAGACCTTGCATGTACTGTAGGAAGGTCTCACATCATCTCAGAATCTGCATCCACACCAAACCTCTCATATGTGAAGTTTGGGTTTGAACAGGGAAAATCCATCACTATTCTGACAGGCCGCATCTCGCCCGGGGTTTGCTTTGCGATTGGGCCGCTCGTTCGCCGGGCGCCTGTATTTCTGATAATATATTTTACCACACGTCAGCATATTGAAATTGAGTCCTTAATCATTTCCTTCTCTCTCCTCTTATTTTGAACTCCTTGATTTGTAACGTATAGTTATCGGTGCTGGCCTTGAGTTTTGAAGAGAAAACGAAGTATTCTTCATCTCTTCTTTTTCTGGAAATAAATATTTCCATTTATATGCAAATGATTATCTACTGACCAGCCATGGATAAAACTCTTCTTGTTTTCATTGTCAACAGAGGTGTGGTGGTTTGAAGGGGTAAAACGATGGAGAAAATCGCGGAGGAGAAAGCTTCTTCATAGGCTAGTCAATAATCTCAGATGGAGTTTTATTTTTCCACCGCTGGCTTTAAAAGGGCCGCATTAACGTCTAAGTTATAAGTAGTTAGAAGTTACTTATTTTACACTGGGAAGGAAGCTGACTCCCCGCTTAGCCGACTACTTCCCAAATTGCTGACATAATTACACGAATGTAATTTTTATGAGTCACAGGAACCTTGGCGTTTTCAGTGAAGCAGATAATTAGACTTGGAATAAAGCGGGGACTGAATAATTAATACATCAAAACTAGATGAACTTTTTCTAATTATTTTTATTTAATCTCCATTCTAATTATTGTTCTACTCCACTGAGCGAGATTGCCTCCATTTTCATGGAGTGAAATGCAGTTTGTTGGCGGTTTTTTCGCCAGTGAAATATTAACCAAGTGTGGCGGGAGGGGAGTGGGCGTGCGGGCGCTCGGCTGCTCTCCCTGTCTCGCTTTAACTGTAATCTAAAACTCCGCATTGCTAGCAAACTTTTTATTCTTCCATCCTATTCTGTTTCATTATATTGTAAGGGGGCTGCCTGGTTAGTGCTATGAGCGCGCTGCGGAAGCTCGCCGCTCTCTAGCCGAAGGGCGCTGGCGCTGACCACAGGCGGCCTCTGACACTTATCTCTAGAGCCTCAGTACTGGGAACTGGCCACCAAGAGGAACTGCACATCAGATAAATCTGCACGTTTTTGCTGAAATGAACAAAACACATTTCAACACTTTGCTCTTCTGCGTACGAAGACTATATTAACGTAGTGCGCAATAAAACTGAGCTTCTGTAAATTGAATGGTATCATGTATTTCCTGCAGTAATATTCTATCATAACTTTTGGCCGATTTAGAATTTATATATATAACAGTTTAGCCTATATCAGACAGTTTAACCTGTCTTTTCCTGTGATTTCTAGCTGGTCCTTTGGGTTGCACCTGAAGGGAAGTACGGCCATTTTAAAATATACAAATATTAACTAGGTTTAAAATTAATTCTTTTACGCAGGACTGACGTACAGTGCATAGCGTTTTGGCTTCTGCTTTTTTTTTTTTTTGCTATATTTTAGTTACTGTGTGTTGCTAGTTTTTACTGTAGCACACGTAGTCCACCTCGCAGCCGCATCTACAGTTTAATAATTGCAGGTTTTGGTTAAAATGAAATTTACGAAATACTAATTCTCTTGCTGTTTTTGACGATGTACTGTACATACACATATTTACATTATTACTACAGTTTATTTTCTTAAATCATTATGTCTGTAATGGTTAATGTAATTATAGTAATTAATTACAGGTTTTTAATTAATGTCAGTACTCATTTCCTGAACTATAGTTATGTCTTATGGATTTCCGCTATCTACATGAGATTATCATCAGTAAGAGAGAACTATTTCAAATTATCAAGCATATTTTATTCGGATGTTCTTTTTACTTTTGGTTGCTTTTTGGATGCTTTTGGTTTTGATATTTAGTGTCCTGTTATTAACCTGCTGAGTTATCGTAATGCTATTTTAGACTGGAACAGTATTATTGTATTTGCACACTAATCCAGGGTATCTGTTTGTTTGTGCTGTTCCCCTCTGTAGTTGTACATTGTAATCTTCTACTCAATGCAATTTGAGGCTTTACTAATATACATTGATTGCCACCTACTGTCGCAGTTTGGTATAGCAGCTTATCATCGATACTGACCGTGAGCAATAGTGGCCAAGGGCGTACTTAAATATGTTGTGTTTTCATAGTCATGTAAACAACTGGTTTGTTGTTGCATGTTTTTATTCTCTAACTTGCTATAAATGCCTATTGACAATATATTGAGCATTATTTTTCTCAACGCGTGAACATTATGGGTCAGTTGGATTAAACAAATATGAATATTTTACTAAACGACATTTTGCCTGCTCATGGCTTTTGGATGTACCTGGGAATTTTCCAAAGTAACTGTGAGTATCGATGTAGCCTGTGCATGGTAGTCGGAGAGGGCCTGCGTGAGAGCGTCTGTACGAGAAAGGAAAGTGACAGCAGAAGCCATTTCCAAACGGCATGTCAAGCAGACGGTTCCAATCTCCGGCGCCAGGATGAAATGTGAAATATCTGGGCACACCTGGCTGTTCTTTCAGAGATGTAAATGGGTCCTTCTGGAACCTTCCCTGATGGTGGCACACATTCTGCCCAGTAGAATGGCCAACAGCGGGTGGTTTCTGATCTGGGTCATGATCTTTGTGGCTGGTGCGCAGATGTGACCCATCTTCTGAATTCAGAGTGATTGTTTCCACCTGTCCATCCATCCGTCTTCTAACTACTTATCCTGGTCAGGCTGGTGCGACCCGCACAGGCATGAGGCAGGGGTACACCCTGCAGGGGATGCCAGTCGACACAGGGCACATGCTCAGTCCAGCGCAGAGGTTCTTTTCCGTAAAACACGGAAATGAGGAGGCAATGTTCATTGGCACACATATGTATTTATTTTACAGTGCTGAGTAGTGACTAATGGTGTTATTAGCTATTATCAGATTTTTAGATCAAAGCTGTGACTCAGACCTTTGTGGTACATTAACGTTCTGCATGTAATTTTGCATCAGTGTAAACAGATTGTGAGGCTCCACAGTGGGTCAGAGTGGAAGTTATTAAAGGTCAGGACTCCCTGTAACCGTCCCAGCTGCAGGAGACATAAGTCCTGCTGCTGTACCTTTTGTACAAGGGCCTGTAGTCGCTTGTTTACAGAAGTGGGACGTGTGCAGTCTGCGGACGGGCTGCATTCTCTTCACCCATACGCAGACGCGTGAGTAGACAAAGCCGTGCCTGCGTGGGGGGGGGGGGGGCTGTGGCGCCAGCCTGCGCAGCCTTCACGGTTGGCCTGTTGCTGCTGATGTGGGTGCCCTGTGCGGCTGGCCTGGCAGGCTCCTGCCAATTGCATGTTTTCGTTCTGCGTTCCTTCTCCGCTTCAGGTTCTGCTCCTTTTGTAATGAGGGCGCGTGTGCGTCCGGGGGGGTGACTGGGTCACGACTCAGATGTTTGTGCGTGCTTGCGGCAGCCCGGGTGGGCATCAGTGAGTGTGACTCTGGGATACTGACGTGTGGTGCCACCATGCAGAGCCTGTTGCAGGGGCTGACCAGGGGCCAGAACTGTGTTTCATGGGAACCCTCTCTACCCTGTCATGGCGTCTTTCAATTACCTTTGTCCTTTTGCACACACACACACGTACGCACTCATGTTTGCTGTCCTATCTTAGTGAAGACCGTCCATTAATTTCTATGGGAAATACCCTAATCCTAATCACGACACCCTTAATTAATCCCTACCAAGCACTAAACTTAACCATAAGGAACCAAACAAAGTATAATAATATAAAGTATATATTTTTATTGCATTTACAGATTTGTGTAAAATGAAGCCTGAGGACTGTGAAAAAATGACCTTTTTTGAGGATTTTCTATACTTGTGAGGTCCTTTGGTTGTCACAATTACAGCAAAACCCGTACATACACACACACATTCCACACTACCACCCTTCTGCTTAAATAACCTATCATGCCCTTGAGCTTCCAGGGTCACTTATGAGGGTGAAGCTCTGAATGCAGGCAGAAAAAGGCCGTGCTCCTTCTTATCTCTCTGTTAGGCCTCTTATCTCTGGGTCGCTGGACTTCTAAATTATTCATTCCCCTCTGCTCCCATGGAGTTGCACATCTCCATCACACGGGAGCTCACATCCGCCTGGAGAGGAGGCGGTCGCCGTGGAAACCTTATCACACATCGCAGAAATGAAATAAAGGAGGAAATTGGCTGTATTAGCATAAGAGGAATGAGTATAGCGTTGAATACATGCATGGCTCCCATACCCAGTCCCCCTCCCCCAAGCACCCCAAAACACACACAACTCTATTCTTATCAGGCCTGAGTGATCGCTGCAGCCGTTATTATATAGTTTTAATTCCAGCTGGCCCCCTCCTTTGTTTTGATTTTCGGATGCAGGGAATGGAACTGGGGCTGATGGGAGGAAATAGATGTGACCTTTAGCCATTTTCAGGCGGGCAAACAATGGGCAGCAGTGTGGGTGCAGTGTCACAAAGCTGCAGGTGTCACTCAGCAGCCCTGCTTTACATCCCAGCCCTCGCTGCCTGCACTAGGCAGCTCCCCCAGTCACCCTCTGGGGACCTTTTCCACAAACAGAAGTGCCCTGCTATGCCTCAGGTTTTCTTCTCTCGTTATCCTCTTTAAAATTAATTCCTGTCTTCTTTTAATGGTAATATATAGCATTTTTTATGGGTATAAAATGCCCACAAAGCACTTGTGTCTTTGCTGCTGTCTGTTGTACTGAACCTCAGTTCCACTTTGTACCACAGGCCACTTGGCTGATCTAGGGTCTGTCGGAGGTCCGTCTCTGTGCCATCCAGCCAGCTCGGCGTATCACTTGTGGTCCTGTGGACTGGGGAGGAGGGCCTTTGTTTTGTGCGTTTACTGTGGGGGAGGGACCCAGTTGGATCTACTCTGTGGGCACAGTCCCAAACTCAGCTAATAAGTCAGTATGCCTCTGCCTTATGGCACCAAGAGACTAGTTACAGTGTGGTTTCACTTTGGTTTTCCATTTCAGGTTGTTGCCGGGTTTGGAGGGCAACAGTGACATAAACCCAAAGAGACCGCTATATACTGCCCTTACACTGTCCTTCATGATGTACTATGTGCATTTTTTTTCACTTGTTCTGTGAGAATTGTATTCGCTTGTGTAAATTTGCATTATGAATCCAGTCTGTTCAGCCGTTCTGTAGTACTTAAGTAGGAAATTGGTCATTTAGCATTCTGAGTGCTAAATTTTAAAGTTCAGAGTTATCAGGGATGCAGTAATACATTGTGCATTGTTTGACACTACTCATAATTAATATATAGAATATGGCGTATTTGTGCGTGCATATAATCATATAAGCATATAGCATATAATCCATGCTTATTGACGCCGACCACTGGTATCTTCATGCTTTCAACCAGATGGTGGTAACAAAACCTGTTCGGTTTGGTCATGCTTTTAAGTGCGACCATCTTATTGGTGTAGTGTTGGTGTCTGTATGGAGTAGCATGGGTTTTGCTTAGATTGGTGTGTGTCGAAGCGATAGGCTGTCTGCAGTAGCCTGGTTGGGAGAGCAGATATCTAGAAAGGATGTGTGAACAGGGATGGCTTTGTTTATACGTTACCACAGCCCCTTAGGTTATCTCTATAACATAGCCCTGTGCAAAGTAAACCTTGCATCACTGGAAATACCAGAAGATGTGTATGGCTCATTGGCGGTCGGTGTGTGGTTGCCATACATTGGCAACCAGGAAAAACACATTTCTGGTTTCTTGCTGCAGGCTTGTGTGAGATTTTTGCACTCTTTCTGTTTTGGCTCATGGAGTTTCTTGAACCTCACTTTCAGTTCTTGTGGTTTTATCATGCTTGATAAGCTGCTGGTTTCAGCAGTGCGATAAGCAGTTTGTTGTAATGTGTTTAGAGCTCGTGCGAAGGATGCAGGTGTCTCGTCTTTTAGACCTTTAATATTTGTATTCTTTAATACCCTGTGGGCTATTTATCACACACATACCAAATCATTCCCCAATGAAAGGCGTATTTACAGACAGAAAGTGCGGAGGTGTGAGCCGCAGAAAGTGCGGCATGATGTGTGGGGTTCAGACCAGGCAGGAACACTTCTGCAGGACAAACAGACATCAGAGAACAAACGACGGCCTTTTCTCCTCTACCTCCTGCTTTGAGCTGGCTAGTTTTGTTTTCCCAGTCAGGAATCAGCACCAACGTGTCCAGCTTGCCAAAGAGCATTTGGTCAAAGCGATGGGGAAGCCAAGGTGAACGAGCTTTTGGGTCACTGCTGGCAGTCCCAGGAGACAACGAGGAGAGGAGACTGCCGAGGGGATCAAAGCCCAAGGCTCAGTGGGCCCTGTGGAAAAACAAAGATCTGATCCATAGTGCTATGCACAGAAGAATTGTTTTGACTTCCCACCGAGACATGTTGAGGTTTTGATGTATGTCGCATAGAGACATCAACAACTTTGAGATATGCAGACATGGGAACTGTTTTGGAACGGCATTGTAGAGGTATATAGACTTGATGAAGACAATAAACGCTGAAAATATGTTATGTGTGTTACGGCACCAGGATAAAGTTCTCTACACGGTTTGATCACTTTCAACCTTGGATGTTTAGCTCTTTTCATTGTTTTTTGGGTTTGAGTTCAGCTTGAACTGAAAGCTTCATCATGGGCTTTGGGCATCATAGCTCGCATGCCTTCTTTTCCAAGTTTTTGTTCCACGTAAGCTATAAAAACTGTCTAGTAACGAAGCTTGTGATTACCTGACCCCGTTTGAAAAAAAATGTTTGTGTGCACTCCAGTATGTGAGATGATGGTGACTAGAAAGGGAGAAGCGATAGCACTTATGCTGACGTGAGGGGGAAGAAACTGAGATGATATCAGTTGATACTTTGGGTCTAAAGTTCAGGTTGTTCCACCCACAGGCAAAGCCGAGTGAGTGCTTTTCTGCAAGAGAGGGTCGGGTTCAGGCGATGTGTGCGGAGCAGTCAGGGCAGTGCGATGGAGAGAAGATGACCCTCAGGATTTAGGGAAGCCACAGAGAAGAGTGCAGATTGCGTGCTGACAAAACACCTCCCTGATCTTCTCTCTGACTGTGGATGTTCTCAAAACAGCTGAACTCCTCCCTGTCACATTTTTTAAATAAATGTCACATCGACGGGCTCCACATGGCTAGCGATAGAAGCCCGGGACCCAAACATGTTAATCTTCCTCTACCTTTTAGAGATAAAGCCCGTTTTGTGTGCAGTTACCTCTATAACACTGCACTTGATGCTAAAGTAGATTGGAACAAAAGATATCATCAAGTATGTGAACAATTTTAGTCGATATTACTTGCATGTGTTTTTTCTTGGTTTCCAGAAGCCACATGACTTCCTCTCCGACTTAAGTCATGTACTTACAAACTAAATGTAAGGCGATGAATGTGAAGTGATTCATGGGATGCTGAGTTACTCGAGATGCTTAGGTGTTGTGCAGTGTGTGTAAAAATAAGTACACAAGTGAGCACAGTTTAATTTAGTGCCACTGAATTGCTCCTCCATTTCAAATGATCGTAACTGATGAATTCATGATCACTAGTTAGATCGTTGTAATTTAGTACGCCGCTTCGCTTGATGAGCCCATCTACATTCGCCTTTCTTTGTCTTGGCAAGAATAAGTGAAGCGTTTCGGTGACCGAGGGCCTCTTGTGTTCCCTCTCCTTGTCTCAGTGGAGAATGAGCCGCCCCCCCCCACCGATACCGGGACAGCACTGTACCTGTTACCGTCGTATGTGCCCTCCTCAGACCCGCCGGGGCTGAAGACCACGTGCAGAAGCAGATCATTCCCAAGCTCCACAACACATTAGTTCCCAGAATCTCTTTGTTTCTCCCCTTCCCTTGGTTCCTCTCCCCCTCAGCAGCTCTCTCCTCTCTTCCCTTGCTCTCTGGGGGCTTGTGGACATGGCCGTCACAAGAATCACAGATAAGCCGAGACACCGATAAATTCGCTCGCACTCACTTCCCCAGCTGAATTTTCACTCTGAAATGCCATCCTAAAAACAAAAACAAGAGCACGCTTCTCCATAACAACCAGAACAATATTTGCCATAATTAAACTCTGTAAAGTATTGAGCTGCTCACAAACACGCCTTTAAATATGACAATATGCACCTTCTGCCTGATTTGGCCATTATTCAGGCCTGTCAGACAGCTGTTATTCTGTGCTTATCTGCTGTGCGCATGAGAAGCCGTGTTTGTCACGGTGGCTTTTTGCCTCCTCTCAGCCTTTGCTGGAACTCCGCTGATGACTCTCCGATACAGCTGCACCGTGCTGTCAGGACCCACAGCCGGGACACCGCGTTCTGTTTTCTGATGCACTTGCTCTGACCGTAAGGTTGTCAGAGAGGTTTGCTGCAAAGTCTCGGTTAGACCTGTGGTTAAGAATCTCTTGCTGAAATGCCACCATCACTGTAAGGCCCGCTCACTGTCTAGGCTGTGACATAAGGGCTTGCTCACTGTACAGTTGAGGTTGCTAAATGGTCTGATAAGGACGTATTCCTCATTAATACTAAGCACATGTCTCATTTCCTTTTGTCTCCATGTGAGTTTGTGTTCCTGTTTTCCCTGGTTAGTTGTAACCTCCTGAAACTCGCGATTGCTCCGAAAACAAAGACGGCACGAGGGTGATGTATGCCTCTGGGTGCTGAAATGCCCTTGGGTGCCCGAGTAAAGGATTCGCATCTGCATTTTATGCATAGACGTGTTTATTGCACCTGCAAAATGCTATCATTCTAGGCCAGTGAAAAATGTAAATCGTTAGTGTAAATGAGATCAAATATCAGATCTGATCTGTGCCATTTAGAGATTAGTCCAACTACTCCCACCCCTGGAAAAAATATATTAATGATATTTTTAAGCAATGACGACACTGGTAATAACTGTAATTGCGATCTCAAACAAGCGATATCGGCCGAAAAATTGTGTATGTTGGCCCATGGAAATGGCTGTGAGCGCGGGCGAGCAACTGATACGGCAGGGCCCTCGCCGAATAATGTCATTATCACAGGCTAATGATGCTGTCGGAGAGGCAGTTATGGAGTAAACCGATTATGACAGAGAGAAATGAGCGTGCCCAGGAAGTGCGCTGCAGCTATTTGCTATTCTGTGCTGGATAAACCGCCCTCCTTTTATTGATGGCCACGGCCATCACAGTGTATTTGATTTCTTTTTTTTTTCTTTCCATACAAGTAATAGTAGCCGGGCGGGGGGGGGCTGTTATCACGCTGTAACATCTGGAGCCGTGTCAGCTGATGAAAGGAGTGCGTCCGGAGCCGCCGCTGGGGAGGCGGTGGGCATGCAAACCGGGCCCGATCCTGCCTACGGCTGTCAGAACCGCTCACGACGGTGATGTACCCCCCCACCGTGCCGCTCCAGTCCGCGCGTTTGTCTTTCCCCTCTCTCTCTTAATCTCCCTCTCTATCCCTCCCTCTCCCTGTCTCTCTCATTATTAGGTTATTTGGAGAGAAAAAATAAAATCAAAGGAGTGGTTTGTTTTGGCAGCTGAATGTCAGGGCTGTCGGTGTATCGTGCTGCCCTGGCTGCCAGAACAGAATGGCACCCTTCACCGGGGATTATTACTGTCTGTTTGCATGCCCGTCTCAGAGAAAGCTCTGGAACACACAGGCGTATATGTGCACCATGAAGCAGGGGGGCCTGCTGCCAGCGGCAGTCAGCTCAGGCCCACAGAGGGGAGATCTGTGGTCATAACCAGCACTGGGCAGCTGAGGGCGACCCCTAGCAGGACATCCTGCTCACCCGCTTGCCTGAACATCTTCCCAAGTTCTTCCTGTTTAATGCTTCTACATCATCTGGCCTGGACTCTCCCGGTCCTGAAGATCAGCTGTGATCTATCCTTAACGGCATGTACTTGGGAACCTTTCATGTTGAGAAGGTGATGGAAACATGTCACTGTGGGCAGGTACACTAGAATGTAGCTGTTGCGCAGTGAACCTGGATTCGGGCTCAAGTTAGGGTTGGGGTTAGGGTTAGGGTTGGGGTTAGGGTTAGGGTCGGGGTTAGTCAGGTGCCATTTTTGCAACAGCATGCACCATTTTTGCGACAGGATTTTTTGTTTTGTTTTACTTACTGATAGTTTGCACCTCCTCACCCTTCTGTTTATTGTCTGGTATTTCTGTCTGTTACCTGCCATTACTGTTGTCATCATTGTTTGGTTCTGCTGCTTACTCGTCTTTGTTACGATGCCGCTAACTGGCCGCCTGCAGAAGACAGGGGAGGAGGTGTCTCATTGTATTAACCCAAACTTGAACATAAAGTCGAATTCCTCAGCCACCGCGCCACAGTCTGCTGGTCTTCAAAATGTTAGGCATGCTACTCATTGACGTACCCAGATGCCATTGCATGAGTCAACTGAAGGTCATCTTGGCGTCTTACCTCTGAAGGAATTGCACAAAGACGTTCGGCTGGCCTTATCGTCACCGTAAGTCAAAACATAGGATTTTATGAGCCTAGTCAGAACGCACGTTTCTGATGAGCGAAACCAGGAAGTGCATTCATGCCGATCCCACTGTTTGAGAGTTGGCAGGGGTAGATTATGTAGAGCAGTGTTTCCTGATCCGGTCCTCAGGGACCCAAAGACAGTCTATTATTTTGCTCCCTCCCAGCTCCCTGCCAGGCAGCCCACATGTTTGCTCAACAAAAACGTGGGCTGTCTGTGGGTCCCCGAGGACCAGCTTGGGAGACGTTGATTTAGAAGGTACAAGAACGTTAAGCGGCCATCTTTCAGTTGTGTGGTTCCTGCTGCCGACCGATCTCCGCCGCAGCTTTCTGCATGTGGATGCATCTGCATGAATGTTCCATCTCAGCATCAGAGATGCAGGCAGGGGAGCCTCCCTGCTCTCCCGTCTTCATGTAAGAAAAGCTCCCTCTGCTCCAGCCACAGCCCGTCCAGTGGCGTGTGTGGAGTGTCTCAGACACAGTGTGGAAGGCAGCAGACGTGTCTGCATGTACCTTTGCTGGTTTTTAGCCAGATGTACAGGTCACTGCAGGTGTGTCCTTCAGGATCAGAATGAGATGCTTCCTGCATTTGGTTTGGTGGCGATTTGGAGCCAATAAAAAGTCATTCTAGGGACTCCATGTGAGATCTTTTGGCCATCTGATTATTACACAATTAGCAGTACTGTCTCTCCACTGTCTCTATCAAAGATCTTGCCTTGATGAAAGTTTATTGGAAGGGAGAGACGATTCTGTGGAAGCAGTACCACAATGTGTGTACATTTCTAACCTTACACTGACCTCTTGTGGCAAGTGTAAAATTGTCTTTGATGCAGAAGCACTTGCTGTGCCGAGCAGGGGATTCAGTTTTCGTGAATATTAAAAAAAAAAAAATCAGTCCAGTTTTTTTCCAGATAAATTCTGCAATTGATGGCCCCATTGCGATACCTGAATACCCAGAAGAGGCAGGGATTGGCATATTATTCAGTTCAATTCAATTCAATTTAATTAAGTTGAATTAAATTCATCTTTATATAGTGCTGCTCACGACATAGTCGGCCCACGGCGCTTTCCATGGGTGATACATTACAGCATCATTAAGAAAGAATAATACAAAATGGGAAAACCAGATGGCAACAGAGGAGAGGAATCAAAAACTCCCAAGTAGTGGGATAAAAAACCTCTGGGGGTCCCAGCCATGTAGTGTCCCCCGAAACTGCCGCCATCGACCTGCTGCCCTCAAAGGCTCTCTACAGCTGACACACCCTCCCTGGTGTCTTCATGTTCCAGCTAGGCGGGGATGCATCTGTCCAGCAGATGGCAGTATGACACCATACTGTGATGCATATTATGTCACGCGTCCCACTATGATGGTAGGCAGTAAAAAGGAGCAGGCATTCACCATATATAAAATGAGGGGAGTTACAGTACAGTGCTGCCGAAATTGAAATGATTAGTTTCTGTAGAGCTAATTAATCTCAACGCGTATAAGGACTTTCAGATGAAAAGCCGTAATAAACAATCTTAACCGAATGCTTACAAGAAAATGCACAGATTCCACCTATATTTATAAGTAGTTAAAATGGACCAAAAAAATCCAACCACTGAATTGAACTAAAAGGCACGTTATTTAACTAGCTATATGACAGTTGGATATTGGGGGGTTGAGGACTGAAAATAACACTTCTCACAGCTGGTCAAATTTCAGTCGACTGAATTTATATACTTAAGACACTTGTAGTGATACATGAAAGATGCCAATTTTCCCACAAATGATTGACACCAATGTTTAGCCAATCACAGAATGGCTGAAAGCAGCCTATGGCCAACAGAGTGACAGACTCCAAGCCCACTCATCTCCTGCTCTAAGTCAATAACACCAACATGCACAGTACTGTGACATCAAATAATCCGTGTTTACTTACAGGCTGACAGCCATAGCACATGACATATCTCACTGGCACTGTTCTTCTACGAGATGCTTTTATCACTTGCTTTCTGTCTTCTGCCCCCCCCCAGGTTTTTGCATCTCCTCTCTGGTTTTGTCCCGGGGGGGGGGGCAGAAGAACTCTGATCTGCAGCACATTAATTAGCCGACCGACAGCTTGCCGGCGTGTGTGCCCTGGCTGTCAGCGTCCTTCGCTGTTCTGGGGGGGGGGGGAATGTTCTGCCAACAGGCTGCAGAACAGCCTTTCTTAATGATGAGGAAGATCTTCCAGAATGAAACCAAGCATTCAGTATGTTGGCTTCAGGAAGAGCCTCCCACTGCCTGCACTATGGTGTCCATGACAGGGGCCAAAGGTTTAAGGAAGCAGTCTGTTTAGGTGTGCTTCTTCCTAATGTACATCCTAGATATGATTCCAGTAGCTGCAATGTGGCTCCCGGGCCACTAGAGTGCAGCCCATGTTCAGGTGGAGTGTTTGCACTTACTCTTAGGAGGCCTGGTATCCTGCTGCATCCCCAGTGACACACACAATATACTGTAGTGTCTAGGATGCGATCTGGCACAGTATGCCCTCAAGGTGCATGTGACACATTTTGCATCATGTCAATCCCAGAATCCTGTGGATCATTTAATTATGGTTGCAAGTCTCCCTGCCCATATTCACTGGGCAGATTTCCCACAGTCTCCCATTCCTCCCTTCTCTGCTCCTGTACGCTTACGTCTCCCTACATACCTCAGTTTTCCTTTCTATTATGCCACTGTCTTCTCTGCCATTCACATATCTGCTTGTTTTTCATTGTCCTCTTCACATCCCTCCATCATTCTCTCATCTCCTATCTCTCCATCATTCTCTCATCTCCTATCTCTCCATCAAGTGGTTCTCTGTTCTTCTGTCTGTCCTCTTTCTGTCTGCTCCCCTCTCTGTAGGCCCGGTTTCTCCTTTACACGCTGAAACACTCCAGAGTTACTCCTCTCTACTCCTGCTTCCCACCCGTATAGTTGGCTGCCCCCACAGACCTTCCTTCTTTGCACGTTTGCTGTGGATTTAGAGCAGAAGGCTGTGTTCACAAAGTGACAGCCGTAGAGGAAGTTGAATGTGGAGTCAAGGGGGTCTGACCCCGGACTTTTGTCTGTTAATGTTGGGACAGGTTCCAGGGATACAGTGACGAAAACGAGCCACAATGTTTGTCTGACAGGGGTATTGGAGAGAAGAATGGCAGTTTGGGCTGAGGCACAACACCAGTGTCCTCTACCTTTTATGCATATTGATCTGGGGCTCAGAGTCTAGGTGGCAGATACCTGCAGGGATGTAAGAATGACGTTTAAGCAGGCTGCCACACTGCGTGTGCTTTGGTGCTTTTTTCCAGAACATTAAGGAAGACACAGGGATTATGTGCTGCTTGTGAGCACTGTTGATTATCTTCAGCTCTGAATGCTGAACACCATATCACTCACATCAGTCCTGGGGCGTAGGATTAGGGCGGTTTGTGTCGACATGGGAGCGGAATTTGGATATGGATCGATCTTTTTTATAGCTCTGCTGTCACTTCTTTACAAGTAACACGTTTTTCACTCCATCTTATCGTATAATTTAATTAATTTCTCCTGGAATGACTTATAATTGTTGCTCTGCCACAGATTTACACACATTAAGTGAGTGAGGTGATTAATCGTCGACACACCATAGAAATGTGACATAGTAGTGGGTAGCTAATACAGCGCCTGGGGAGCACTGCCTGGGAGGGGGGGGGGGGGGGGGGGGGCGGACGTGTTTGCAGGCTCTGTGTCCAGATGGGCGTAATCCCTGAGCGGAAAGCA
>JAODKM010000001.1:7400135-7418525 GCA_026780845.1 Petrocephalus sullivani | reverse complement strand
CTCCTTTGCTTGAGGCTGAACAGATTTAGCTCAACTAACCTTTCCTCGTATGACATTCCTCTAAGACCAGGAATCATATTTCATTATTACATGTTCACAGTGATGATGCCCTCATTTCCTGTGTCTGAGCCAGAATACAAAACTCATTTAACAAGCACGGAAAACTGCTTCAGCATAATGGTTAATGAAGTTAATTTTAAGCTATTAAAAATAGGTTATAAAAGGAATTCAGTTATAGTTGTCCAATTGGCCTCCCTTAAGTACTAATACTTAATACTTAAATGTTCTTAATTACCACTTGGGAAATGATAACGTTTATCTGCCTGTCTGTCTAGTATTGCAGTTATTGGTCAGCTTGGTCATCTTGATAATAGTTTCATAACTGATTCACACAGAACTTCATTCCCCTGGGAGCCCATGAAAGGAGGTGGGTAAAATAAAGGAACTATCTAACAATATATCATGAAGGACTTAATGAGAAGTATCCCTTAGAACAGCTTCAGTCCTTCTTGGAATACTATCACAGAAGTCCTGACCTGTGTGGTGGGATATTGGACCATTACTCAACAAGAAGAGGCTTTGGTTTGCGGGATGAAAGAGCTGTAAACCTCTGGTACATCGCATAGAAGACCAGTGATGTTTCAGCAGAATGTTTGGGGGCTTTTCTTAAAATATGGGAAATATAATGAAAGAACACTATTGGCATCACAGGCTGTACAATGATAGAGCAGAGCCACCTGTGAACCTAATGATGGCTGCCCCTACCAACAGACACTAGGGGTTAAAGGCATTCTTTGGCTTTCTCCCAATGTAAACCAACCTGCATGCAAGAAAAATGGTGACTCGTGAGTCATCGGACCCCCCTGCATTCTCCCCATTGCTCAGGGGTGCAGGTTTTGTGCTCCTTAAACCAGGTTATACAACAGTCTCTGTATAATGACACTGGATACAAATGGTCTGAGAAGGGCAGCCCCGCTGTAAACTCCAACTTTGGGAAGCTTGCAATGTCGTTTTTGTTGAGACTGGCTGACAGATGTACTGATAGGATTGGCCGGTAATTGAGAGGCTGTAATTTTGTGGTATTTAGCAGCTATCCTGTTCAGCGCCCCTCTGTCCCAGTCGGCGAGCCCCGGCTAGCTACTGCTTCTCCTCTTCTCCAGTGTCTTTGTTCCCCTTGACGCATGAAATAATTTAGCAGTTTTTGCGCTGATGCACCTGCAGTTCTACCACAGCGACTTTAGCCTCTTTGGAGCTCAGTCAGTTGCCTGCTCTTGTTCTGAAAACTCTCATGTCAAAGTGAGTGTGTCAGGCCTCTTCAATAGCTGACACGTACGGCCACTATGACTCACTGCTAGTGCTGCGTTTCTAATTGTGATTTGGCCACTTCAAAGTCCGTTTTCAGGTGGTGTTCGGTATTTTGTCGACCCCCGGCATGTGTTGTGTCCTCTGCCTCGTGTTCCTGTCCAAGGTAGCCAATCCTGCGGTTTAATAAGGCCGCAAACACCGATGAGAGGGCACCCAAAGGGGGGAGGAACATCGCCTGTGTCTGTCATGTGTTTTTCCATAATATTTTGGATGTTGGTCACTCGGCACCATGTGGTGCATTGTGAAACCCCAGTGCAGGTACAAGGTGAACTCCTGCCTTTCGCTGGGTTTGATTCCCACCCTGGCCTATGTGTACGTGCACCCCCCATGCTTCCCGCCAAACATCCCATCACTGAATTGTCCATAGTGTCTGCTTTTGTGGTGGGGTAGCTTGTGATTGACTGCCCCAAGGCCCCCACCCCCATACTTTCTTGGATTGACTCACCGGACAAAAGATCTTGGCTGGTTAACATCTCCGTCCATTTTGATCTTCCCGTACCGACATGGATCTGTCCGGGCTGCTTTTATTTTCCATTATTTCCAGCTTCCCGTGGTCGTTTATTGCTTGGCAGAAATTATGCCAGTCTGGGGAGTCTTGCAAAAACAAAAGGCAAAATGATTGTGGTGAAACATGAATGAAGGATGGTTTGATTCCTGGAGCTTCCCCGTGGTCACGCCTCCTCAGCCCCAGTTCATCCGCACCCACCAAATGACTCTCCTCAGGGGTGCAAATTGGCATTCAGTGTCTGAAGAATCTCCTGCATGGGGGGAATTCTTATGTGATTAATGGAGCAAGACTAATGAGGGCGTTAAAGATGATTCACAGTTTTATTTATCCAGCCTTTTTGTTCTGCATCCTTTCTTTTTTCCATCTCTGCTTCCTGTCTTCTGCGTTAGGAAAGTGGAGAATGCTGCCTGCAGCTAGCTGTCCGGGCCCTGGGACAGACCCTCCATGCCTGCCTTTGTCATTTCGGTCTGGTGTCCCCATTTCCCAAAGGGCCCTATGGGTCAGTCTCTATCAGTGTGATCGAGGACCTCACTGTCACATTGCTACTGGAATAGCATTAGTGTGCTCTTTGATTTTTTGGTTTTTACTGTAGTTTCTTGAATGTTTATTTGCCATTCCACTGAACAAGCTATGAACTAGTAACAAATAGCCCTGAGTCTCCAGCACTAGTTAACTCAATGGACTTTGAGGTTGGATTCAGGTCCTGAGGGTGGGTAGTTCTAAAACTGGACTAGAACTGTGCTGGTGTTCCATTGGTGAAGGTCCTTTATCAGGATTGCTCTAGAACGTGCCTGGCTGTTTGAACCTGTTTCTGGAGGTATAAGGTGTAGGGCTATTTGCTTTGGCATTTGTCCTAGATAAGGTTGCAGGGTGTGAACATCTATTACAAAGCGAGAATAAAACACAGCATGGTTCTCTGCAGGTGGTGGACTCAGTTGACCTCATTGCAGTAAGATAGTCTGCGATGAATGTGGTTGGTGTCTGCTGTCGACCGGTGCAAAGCTGAAGCTGCTCTTAGTGACGGAAATATCCCGTGCCTTTCATGGAGAAATACACAAAGTACTGTCTGCACTGGGTACCCATGGCCGCCGCAGAGGACAGGAGTCCAGGCACTGCCCCATTTTTCAAAGATGCTGAGCTGAACTGAAAACAGTACTCAGAGGTTTCTAAGTCAAACTCCTCCCAAAGTCCCTCAGTGAGGATCTCACCAGGGTCTTTCAATCTGATTCTTGTAGAGGTCTGTCAGTCGGGTTCTCACCAAGGTCTCTCAATCAGAATCTTACTGTGGTCTCTCAATCACATTGTTACAAGGATCTCTCAATCAGATTCTTGCAAAGATCTCTCAATCAGATTCTTCACAAGGTCTTGCAATCAAAATCTTACTGAGGTCTTTCAGTCTGATTCTTACTGTGGTCTCTCAATCAGATTTAGGGCATTATTTAGGGCAAACACAGATGCTAAGTGAGTAATGATACAAGAGTTGGGAAGCACACCATATACAGCCATATTTGATAACTTTCAAAATGTGTCGATATTGCAAAAATATTTCCTGGAAGCGCTCTTATTTTCAGGCCTAGTAACTTCATTTGACATTTTGTTCGGTATGAGTCTGAGGTTCCTGCATCATGCTGCGTGAGCAGCAGCAGTGGCTCGCTGCTTTGATCGAGCTCCCCCCGGGGTACTGCCCCCCCGTGCTTTGTGATATCAGGGATTTCGGGAATTCGCGCTCAATATTTCATAGCTCCGGCTGGGTCGGGCTTGCCATGGCCCGATCACTGCCTGCAACCAGCTGCAGACCATTTTATTTTCGGTCTCTTTCCCACGCATTAATGGCTGCCGCATTATGACCGATGACAAGATGTGGGGGGTCATGGCTGCCTCTGCTTTGAGTGACATGTCACAGGAGAAGGTGATGAAAAAGGCGAGGAAAACAAGAGAGTCAGCGCTGTAACCGCTCAGTCCTAACAAGCTGTGGCCCGGGGCAGCCGCCGGCACTGCGGGCAGCCTTGGGATTCGTTACCGATGACATCGTCCCGTCAGTCGCCTCTAACGCGTCACGTGGGCTGCCGGGTCCGCGTTGGGTGCGTGCCACTGCTCTTCCCTGCACCCCATTGCCATGGCAGTGGACAGAGAATAACGATTGGCTGTCTGTAAATATCACACAGCCACACAGAGTCCAGGCAGGCTTGTGTCCCTGGGTTCCGATGTCCTTTAAAGAGAACAGAGCATTTGGTCACAAGTGTAGGAGTCGCTGAACTTCGTCCATCTGCCTGGCCCTGTTCTGCTTGCTGTCTCTGTAATATCTAATAAAGGCTGATTCAAGGACTGTCAACACATTTGCGAAATGTGACTCTTTGAAGTTCAGTTATTCTGAGCCTTAAAAAGAGATGAAGTCAATTCACTGTGTAAACAAGGCTGGATCTGAGAGGCAATGAAAAAACACAAATCAAACACAGGAAGAGTCACTTCTAACCAGGAGGGAGCAAGAGCCCCTCAGACACACCGTAATGCTTCTGATGTCTACTTGCTGTTGTTTTCTTTGTATTATTTGATGGCAGCCAGGACCTTATTTCTATTTTGGGTCTTTTTGGCGTCTATTTCAGGAATTAGGCCTACCTTTCTCCTGTCACTGTGAATTCTGTCTCAGGATGTGCAGCATGTGCAGAGCATCATGATCATGGCAGCTGTCACACAGCAGACTCCTCCCACAGTGAAGCTCCTCCCACAGTGAAGCGCTGCTTAACTCCTTCCCTGAGTTCCAGAGAGTATCTTCCTCTGCCTTAACACAAGCTGAAAACAGAAACCAGCATCTACCGTGGCTTTTGCTCAGTAGTTCATTGCTTCATGGTCCACGGGCCGAAGGATAAAAAAGTCTGGCTAACGTGTTCATTCCATATGCAGCATCGAGTATCATGTTCCACACACGCTCCCTTCTGAGACCTGAGAGCAGGACAACTGAGCCTGACTGGAGTATGGTGGTGCATGGTGTGCTGTGCATAGTGTGCACTGTGGTGTGTGTGCACAGTGGTGCACACGGCTTGTTTGTAGAGAAGCAGATACTAATGGCTCCGGTTAAGTGAGCATACAGCCAGTTTCCCCACAGACAGGATGGGCATAAAATGCTCCATGCATTCAATCTTTCTTTGACTAGTGATCATGACTCCTCACTCATAATGCCAGGATGGATTGTATGAGTCCAAAGCCAGCTGTGTCAAATGAAACGGCATCATACAGAGGGTCATTCCAGCAGCAGACGTGCTCCCTGCTGCATGTAAAGTTGAAGCGATCAGAGAAGCGATCAGAGAGTGCCGTCAAGTTCAGAATGATCAAAACAGATCGTGAACATAACTTGGCCATATTTAGATCTTGTAGCTTGTAATGAGCTTGAACATTGAAACCTAATTGAGTAATTGTTGTTTGAACTCATAAATGATTTCTTAGATACCTGTCTAGAATGAAATCCAAAATGACATATAGGGCACCAGTAAATGTTCCTCCACTCAATATATGGGAGTCATTCTGCAATTCCGTGTAGTCGTGCAGAAGTAAAGCCCTGAAACACATTTTGCTTTCAGTTAAAATCATATAGCAGCATAGAGGGATGTGTATGATGTTTCTGTATAGTCACATGATCACTTACTGTGGCTGTAATTTCATTGTACAAACCCAGCATCTTCTCCCTTGTTGAGCAGGACCTGAAGCCCAGACCCAGCCCTGATGCTCTACGCTCTCGCTGACTGCCAAGCGCTTCCCTACAGCCTTTGAAGCCAAGACGCACTGAAACACTCTACTGAGCTGCCTCCTCAGTAGTATGTAGGGGATGGTGCACATTACGAACACATATTAATGCATTTATCTGAAACTCTGGTAGATGTAAAATTACAATTTTGTGTCCTCATGTAATAGCTCCTTTCCCATTGAACTCCTCAAAACCGTGATCTTCCATGTCCCTCACGGAAGTGCACATGTGTCACGCAGAGTTTAGTGTACGCTGGGTTAACGGGATACTCTGCTAACAGGAAAGGTTAGCCGAGAAATCAATAGCTGACAGCATCAGAAACACTTAAAATGTATTTCCAGCAAGCTCTTGACCTTAATTTGAAGGTCTGTGAGAGGAAGAGCCATATTGTGGGTTTTCTCTTTTTGGGAAGTGCAGGTCTATGTTGGGAATACTGGTGACAACAGATCTGTTGGCATTCATTAGCTCAGCCATCTTGGATGTAGGAAGAGCAGCACTCTGATGGAGGCGCCTCTTCATGTAGGAAGAGCAGCACTCTGATGGAGGCGCCTCTTCATGTAGGAAGAGCAGTACTCTGATGGAGGCGCCTCTTCATGTAGGAAGAGCAGTACTCTGATGGAGACGCCTCTTCATGTAGGAAGAGCAGCACTCTGATGGAGGCGCCTCTTCTTGTAGGAAGGGCAGTACTCTGATGGAGGCGCCTCTTCTTGTAGGAAGGGCAGCACTCTGATGGAGGCGCCTCTTCATGTAGGAAGAGCAGTACTCTGATGGAGGCGCCTCTTCATGTAGGAAGGGCAGTACTCTGATGGAGGCGCCTCTTCATGTAGGAAGAGCAGCACTCTGATGGAGGCGCCTCTTCATTTAGGAAGAGCAGTACTCTGATGGAGGCGCCTCTTCATGTAGGAAGGGCAGCACTCTGATGGAGGCGCCTCTTCATGTAGGAAGAGCAGCACTCTGATGGAAGCGCCTCTTCATGTAGGAAGAGCAGCACTTTGATGGAGGCACCTCTTCATGTAGGAAGAGCAGCACTCTGATGGAGACGCCTCTTCATGTAGGAAGGGCAGTACTTTGCCTCTTCTTTCCACAGGGATGGGGGGACAGAAAATGGAGGAGAGAAAATGGATTTATGAGCACAAGGTGCTCTTTAGAGTCTGACGCTTGGTAAGCCAAGGTTGGAGGCAAGCGCGGGGCGAGTCCCGCATGTGGGAATTTTAGGGATGAGGTGCCATTAATTATAGTAGGCATTTTTCAGCCTGTCTGTCTGTGGGCTTCATAGAGTTCATCACCAGTAGGTCGTTTTAACCCAGAAACTCAAGATGGCTCTACTGTTAATCTCGACCGGGCTGCTGAGCAGTACCAGGCTTACAGGAGCACCGCAGGGCTGCGGTGGTGTGCAGTGTTTTCTGCGGTATGGTACGCTGCCTGCACGTTTGCTCAGCATGCTGACAGGTCTGAGAGGCCCTGAACGCGGCCCTGAGAGGCCCTGAACGGCCCAGGGCAGTACTGAAGCCTCATGAGTGTACGTTAGCATGTCCGGTTTCTGAGGATCTGAAATACATCCTCTCTTTAGTCGTGACACTCAGCAACAGTCAGAATGACACACATGAAATCGGACATGTAATCCTCCCCTCTTCAAAAGGAAGGGATAAAAAACATCAAAGAATTAAAAAAAGAAAAAAACACCCACAAACCAAAGGGAAAACGCCGTCTGCGGAGGCCACGTGCTGTGCGGGTCGTCAGCTCGTTCCCCGGGCCCCGGGGGCCCTCTGATCCTGCTCTGACACGCGCGTGACCTGGCATTTCTGTGACTTTTTCAGCTTGTTGCCAAAGCGATATTTGGCTCTCGCCCAGAGCCAACCCCCGAGAGAAGACAACAAACAGGTTCTTTGTACATGTGCTTGGAGGGACACCTTAAACAGCGACTAGGGGAGCCTGCAGACCAGCGGAGAAAAGCGCCTTTCCTAGCTATCAGCTGTCTCACATTTTCCCACCTGCTTTATGTGCTACTCTTTTAATGACATGATCCTTCACTTTCAGTCTTTCCTGAGCTTCTGAACTTTTTTTTTCCATACTAGAGCTACTAAGCTCCACTAGAACATGAACCCATGGAAGTGGAGTGAGGAGCCAGCCTTTTCTAGAGACACCTGTTGTAAGCTGGCATGCGTGCAGGTTCCTGGCAGAGCGGTTTGCCGTCACAAATGGCTCTCAAAAGGGGAAAGTTGGAGCCATTAAACATTTTGCTGTTTCCTTCTGGTCGGTTTACAGCCAAAGGAGTCACAAGGGTAATTGTTCCTGCGCTCAGAAAAATCAATAAAGTCAGATTCCAATAAAGAGCGGGAAAAGGTGGTAAAGACATAACTGGGGTGACTTAATGGCCTCATTTGTGGCCCGCAGGAGTCAGGTGTCATATGAAACGGATAGGGCCATTGCAGGAGGTGGCTGGGAGCTGGGGGAGGCTCTCTGGGGACCGGGCCGGACCAGCCAAGGAGCTGATAATGCCCCCCCTCCAATTAGCGCTCCCCCCACGGCCTCCTCAATAAATAACCCTGCCTGCTGGAGAGGGAGCTCGGACCGCCACTGGTGGTGTTAATTAGAGCCGGATCCCGGTGAGCAGCGGACGTAAAGAAGCTGCTCCGTGTCCGGCAGTAGTCAGGCGGATCCCTGGAAACGCAGATAATGGGACTGGCCGGAATGGTCGGACACGGAGCAGGGGCCTCCGTAACAGCACCGCCTGACTCACCAGTCCGCTGCACAGCGCCCCGCGTCTGGCTCTATATTTTAAGTGTCTTAAGCTGGTCCACGATGGTGCGCCGGTCCAGAATGTTCTTTAATGGGGGTCGTAGTCGTTTGGTCTTACAAGACCTCTCAGCTAGCTGACTCGCACCATCCATTAGCAGCGAATAGATGTGGAGGAGGGAGTCAGGAGAGCCGGAAAATACATCCTTCATCGGGAACATGGCTGCCTACCCCTAACGCTCACCCAGTGCTTTTACAACGAGAATGTGCTGGCTGACGCTGACCTGGTCTCTTCTTGTTTCCTGTCTGCATTCAATGGACATTCTAGCTAGTAAGCTAATATACCCATCTCTGGGCTTCTCCGCGTTCTCTGGGACCCTGGTCTCTCTGGTCCAGAACGCCAAAGCAGAGCACCACACGGGGCATGGTTACCATCATTGCTGCCTGACAAGCATCCTGGATCGGTACTCCTGGCCCGTTACCACCACATGCCATCTTGTCACCTGCCAGCAGGGCAGTGCTTGGTGGTGGTGGGGGGGGGGTTATAAGCACTGTGAGCTGTGTAACGACAGGGAGAGCAGAGGTTTAGGGCCCTGGTGTGACCTCATCCCTCCATCGGACCGAGAGCCTCGGCAGTCCAGCGTAACAGCAGCCGGCTCCCTGGGCGCTTGATGGGAATGGATCTGCTGTAAGTACAGCTGTTTGCTCGCAGCTCGCTGCCCTCCCCACGTAAGGTGACGCGCAGCACCGCGCACGCATGGGGTTACTGCCGCCTCCCGTGTCTGCAGGAGGTGCAGGAATGCGAGCCTGCTGAGGTGGTGCTGCTCCTTCTCCATCTTCTTCTCTCTCTCTCTCTCTCTCCGTTTCCAAGGGCGGCCCTTGATTGGCACTGGCCGTTTGACTTTGTTTAATAGGGCTGCCACATCGATCACCATTTACTGTTTTCCAAACCTGGCACTGCCTGAAGTATGCCGGAAGGGCGGGGGGTGTGAGCAGCAGCCCCCACAGGCCGTGCGGTGAGGAAGCCTCACGCCGGGACGGCCGCCCACTTCCCACTCGGCACCCTGCCCCCGCTCATGCTCCTCGCCCATACCTCACCTCCCCTCCTTCCCCATTCTTCTCCAAGCAGACGTTTCTCGCTCCCCTTTCCTTGGCAAGTCTCCGTTTCTTGTCTTTTCACATTTCAGATCTTCAGAATCGTCCCCGGCCCCTTTCACCAGCCCGGGTGCTATCCGCAAAGCGGCCTCGGCCTCCTCCATTCATCCCGCGGCGGAGACACACAAAGGGCACTTGTTCCCTCCGCCCGGAGCCGCAGTCCCTCCTTCCGCTCTCCAGTGGCGATGACTGTCTGCCGGCCGCTCATGAATATTCATGTTAAGGCCTGTTTGGGCCCAGCCTTTGATTTTAATCTGTGCTGCTTACAATGATCCCTCTCATATGGCTGGTGAATGGAGTGGCCAGCAAACGGCGAGCGCTCTCACCGCTAATGAAAAGTCATTAGCACCTGCCTCTGCCAGGGCCCGCAGTGGGAAACGCCGGAGACTGTAAGGCAGCCTGACGCACTCACTGCACTTTACACGGCCTGACATTATGATAAATAACTAACTGGCGACATGTACTTTTTGGAGGGCTTGGCATGGGATGCGTGGTTTCTGTGAATAAGCCGCAAGGTAAACTACAAGCTGCTTGCTTGTCTACTTGGATTGAATAGCTACAGTAACATTTGAGCCAAGAGCAGTGCTCACCTTGCCTCTGTGAGCCAGACTGTACCCATTCAGCATGTCAGACGCTACCCCTTCCGGGATTTAACCCTGACAACCCTGCATGTAAAAGCAGAATTCGGTTAATATGGGATTATCACGTTCTTCTGAAGGTGTGGGATCCTCAAAACATCTCTGGAATGTGTGGGATAGTCACATTCTCCGGAATGTGTGGGATAGTCATATTCTCCGGAATGTGTGGGATAATCACATTCTTCTCTATTGCCCACCCTTTGCACATTGCCATCCAGTGAGCTGAAGCTGATGATGCTGGATGTTTCCAGCCTGCTGTCCGCTTAGACATCTTCTCCGGGAGCTGCACGGGTGCCTCACTGCTGCACAGGTGCTGTCTTTCCCACTGTGACTGCTGACCATGCAGTAGGCAGGCTCTGCCCGCCCCTGCTGAAATCATCCTATATAGTGCAATATGATTAAAACCATGCGAATAAACCATGCTATGCACAAAGCTCTTTGCCTTGGAGAGTTCACAGATCCATATCTTCTTTTTCTGGCGGCAAAAGACCATGTAAAAGAGAGATATGCCTGGGCCCCAGAGTATTTTGAACTTAAGCCTCTGGGATTCCGGCTGTAGGTGAATTCAATTATTGTGTCATTTTTTTTCGTACCTTGCGCTTTACTGAAGTCGTCTCAGTGCCATGCAGCTAACAGCACATTCTAATAGGAGTGAGGAGTGCTTTCCCCCTGAGATTAGGGATATCTCTGCGTCTGTCAGAGTTAATGGCTTTCGCATGTGAACGCCATCGTTCGTCAGTATTATTCTGGAAGCGCTTTGTTGAAAGCTTAGCCATTAGCCACTCAGGCATGATGATACCCCTGCTGTCATGTGTTGGTGAGGATGGTCGTGTCTCCCAGCTCAGCACCAGCCCTGCTCTGCTCGGATACCCTCAGGCGCTGAGCACTGGGTGCACAGGGGACTGGGCGCTTCTTTCAGAATCCAGTGGAGCCAAAATCATGGTTGATTTTAGACCATCTAGCCACGAATGTGCTGAGTTTGGGTTCGGATGTGGCCTTAGGGTGGGGTAGATGGTCACTCAGGTGTGTCCCAATGCTCTGGGTGGATTTTTTAAAATGCACCGTGAGAGTCCCTCCAGCCGGGGGCAGCAGACCGGACCATGTGACACTGGAACTGAACAGGGAGTGACGGGTTTATTGGGAGACAGTGTGATGTGCCATAAGAAATTCCTATGGCTGCGAGTCCCCCCCGGTTCTGCTTTCTCTTCCACCTCCTGGACTGTGGCCATGCCTTCCACAGGTCTCCGCATCACTCCCACCTTCCGGGAAGGAATCAGGGAATCAGCCCCAGACTGCCCCCCCTGGACTGGGGGGAAACTCCAGTCAGGGCAACAAAACAAAACAGACCAATTCTTACTGCTGGGGGAATGAGGAACCGGTGGGCGGAATCAGCACAGCGTCACACGGGTGAATTTTCATAATGGAAAAGAACTTATTTAAAGAGTGATTACAGCAACACAGGCTGCTTCCGGGCTGTGGCATCTCCCAGTGGCCCTCCCAGTGACCCTCCCAGTGGCCCCTGCTCTAGGTTGGGTGTCAGGCTGCTGTGCACTGGGGTCAAATTGTGGAAAAATGTGAACTGACTCTTACTGCTAATTTCAGAGTGCTGAAGCTGGAAGAGGAGAAGGCCTCGCACATCTCAAACTACAACATAAAACGTCTTCCTAAATTAGAATAGAATCTCGTCCCCGTTTCACCACATCTGGGAATCAGTTTGACATTCACCGCTTATCGGCCTGTCTATTTTTACCGCAGACTTTCTTTTAAAGAATAATCCTAAAATATAACTCTTAAAGTCAGCGATGTGCCACGCAGCAAAGTGAGTTTCGGCAGTCTTTGAAAAGGCCCCTTTTCCCGCGGGACTGCAGCCATGGCCGTGTTTATGCTCCGTTGTCGTGTTTGTGCAAAGGATGAAACGCTGCTTCCCCCACACAGGTAGGAGGCACTGTCCTGCTCTCCCACTCCTGCAGAACAGTCTATTTCTACCTACCGCACCCATTTTGGGCAGCTACACAGGCCTATTTTTAAGTAATAATACTAATAGTTTGCTTTACAAAATCTCACCGTGGCCTACTCTCCCTGTGTTTACAACAGTCCTCTTCTAGTCCTTTATAGTAACTCTCTGCGCCGACCTTGTCACCAGTAGCCCTGGCACCTAAAGCCGCCTTTGTCCTCTCTTCCCATGTTAACCTGATCACCACATTCTAATCGCATCACACTTGCTAACCTGATCACCACATACTAACCCCATCACACACGCTGACATGATCACCACATGCTAACCCCATCACACATGCCAACATGATCACCACATGCTAACCCCATCACACATGCTAACATGATCACCACATGCTAACCCCATCACACAGGCTAACCTGATCACCACATGCTATCCGCATCACACATGCTAACATGATTGCCACATGCTTACTCCATCACACAGGCTAATCTGATCACCACATACTAACCCTATCACATGTGCTAACCATATTACCACATGCTAACCGCATCACACTTGCTAACCTGATCACCACATACTAACCCCATCACACACGCTGACATGATCACCACATGCTAACCCCATCACATATGCTAACATGATCACCACATGCTAACCCCATCACACAGGCTAACCTGATCACCACATGCTAACCCCATCACACATGCTAACATGATCACCGCATGCTAACCCTATCACACATGCTAACATGATCACCACATGCTATCCGCATCACACATGCTAACATGATCACCACATGCTATCCGCATCACACATGCTAACATGATTGCCACATGCTTACTCCATCACACAGGCTAACCTGATCACCACATGCTAACCCCATCACACATGCTAACATGATCACCACATGCTAACCCCATCACACATGCTAACATGATCACCACATGCTATCCGCATCACACATGCTAACATGATCACCACATGCTATCCGCATCACACATGCTAACATGATTGCCACATGCTTAATCCATCACACATGCTAACCTGATCACCACATACTACCCCTATCACATGTGCTAACCATATTACCATATGTTAACCTCATCACACATGCTAACTCCATCACGTATGCTAGGCAAAAGGAAGACATACATCTAGGCCAGAGGTGGGCAATCTTATCCGCAAAGGGCCGGTGTGTATGCAGGTTTTCGCTGCAACTCCCTAATTAGATCACTAATTAGAGGACTGATTGGCTGAAGAATTCTCACACCTGGGTTTGAACAGCTGACCTCAGGGTTATCCCGAAAACCTGCATACAATGCTGCCCACCCCTGGTTTAGGCTCTTCTTTGTTTTTGCACCTGTGTGGTGGAATGAACTCCCCCTAGATGTCTGAACAGCTGAGTCATTGGGTGTCTTCAGATGACGACAAAAGACCTACCTCTTTTAGAAGTGCTTGGATTAGCACTTCTGGTATTATACTCTTTAAAAAAAACTATAGTTCCCAACAGAGTCTTAGACATAATATTCTTAGCCTGGGTTTTATTGAACCTGTATCAGAAAGTATTCACCAATGGAGTCTTTAAGCACTTATGTAAGTCGCTTTGGCTAAGGGTGTCTGCCAAATGCTGTAAATATACATGCTAACCTCATCACCACATGCCAACCCCAGCACATATGCAAACCTTATTACACATGCTAACCTTTTTACCACATGCTATCCCCAGCACACATGCTAACCTTATCACCACATGCTAACCCCAGCACACATGCTAACCCCAGCACACATGCAAACCTGATCGCAACATGCTAACCCCATCACACATGCTAACCTGATCACCACATGCTAACCCCATAGCACATGCAAACCTGATCGCAACATGCTAACCCCATCACACATGCTAACCTTATCACCACATACTAACCCCAGCACACATGCAAACCTTATCACATATGCTAACCCGATCACCACATGCTAACCCCATAGCACATGCTATCCTGATCACCACATGCTAACCCCAGCACACATGCAAACCTTATTACACATGCTAACCTGAGTACCACATGCTAACCCCATAGCACATGCTATCCTGATCACCACATGCTAACCCCAGCACAAATGCAAACCTTATCACATATGCTAACCCCAGCACACATGCAAACCTTATTACACATGCTAACCTGATCACCACATGCTAACCCCATAGCACATGCTAACCTGATCACCACATGCTAACCCCGGCACACATGCAAACCTTATTACACATGCTAACCTGAGCACCACATGCTAACCCCATAGCACATGCTAACCTGATCACCATATGGTTATCTAGCCCAAATGCCAGATGCTGAGCACCTCCTTCTCTCTCCTCCTGCTTTCGTGTGCCTGTCTCCTCCAAAAATGCAGTGCAATGTTTTCCCTCTTCCATGAAAGTATTGCATCATTCATTATGTCTTTGTATAAATGCATTGGTTTTGATTTGCTGTCACAATGAGTGACTAATGTGAGTTGTTTGTGTCTAAATGTGCACGGAATGACGTCCTGTAGGGGGCGCTGTAGCAGAAATGCAGGGTTGCTTTGAGAGGCACAAATTGAAATGCAGACCCTGTAGAGCTCAATGTAAGGGGGGATAAAACACAGAGAATGTGAAACACCTCAGTTATGCTTTTATTTTCTCGCTGCGTCAGACCCAGAACTCCGGCATCGAGCGGGATGCATGGGCACTATGCTAAGCTCACCGGCCGCACACTCTCTGCCAGGCAGCCTGCTTTTACACGTTACAGGTCACATGATGTAGAGCCTCTCTCTAATTGGACAAGTGGTGCTTCTTACAGCCAGGCAGATGGCTGCCTTTCCTCCCCTGCTGTGGAACGATGCCAGTACAGAACACAGTCACCGTTGCCAAGTTACACAGGACCATAACCAGCGGGTGGTTATTTATGAAAGTTCTCACCAGTGAGTTAAACTCATGACAAGTTGAACATGAATCACTGCCCCCCTGAAAATACACCCAGCTCCGACGTGCATGAGCTGTAGAACAGATGACGTAGCGCGTGGAGATGGGAGAAACATGGTTTGGTGACGAGGCTGGCATGCAGCTATTTTTGTTTTTTTGTCCTTTTTTTCAAGGGTGCTGCCTCTAGACAGGTTTGTGTGTGGTGTGGGTGTCAGAGACGTGGTTTCTAGGGCGTCAAGGAATCTACATCTGAAAGGAAAGAGGACATGGTGAAAGGGGATGTTGCACCAGGCCCCGGAATGCAGAAATGACTCTGGACCAGCCACCTCTGGGCTCACAGGCTACTCTGACACACTAGGGGTTAAACTTTACAGAAGTCAGATATTTAGCACAGTTAAATTATTTATTGGACTATATTAAAACACTCAGAAGTCATTGCTCAATAAAATCTGTTCTGAAAGTGGTACTGCAAGTCAGAACACAGTCCCGCTGTACTTACCACCTTGGGGACTGGCATCTAATTTGTCGTGGTCAGATTAGCCATCACCTTCGAGCTTTTATTGACGCGATTGTTCATTTTCACCATGTGAGAGGGCATCTTGATAATTTCGCTTGTATTTTTAATCTAGCACAAAAATAAAGGATTTATAACAGATAGTGTGTCGCGTGTAGGTGTCAGTGGCCATCCCCATGTCATAAGTATGGGAGCAGGAGGACAGAGGATCACGATAAGCTCAGAGTTGAGGACCATGAAGGCCCAGAACACGAGGCTGGAGAGCAGCATCTACAGACCCTTTTTGTCTGGGCAGGAGGCCGCCATAAACAGCTGAAACCCAGCTGCAAGGGCCTTAATACACCCTACCCCCAGCCAGGCATCAAGTGGGTGGGGGCATGTGGCCCTGACCATGCAGCTGACACCCAAGCTACCAGTAGGGAGAAGCACCTCTGAGACGCAGGGCTTTAACAAAATTCCCTCCCCCCCAAAACAATGTCTGAGCTCCAAACGGGGTTCTCGACATGAGACACAAACCGTGGGGGTCCAGTGGCGACGTCAAAGAATCTGCTCCCGTCGCTGGTGCTGCGTGCAGCCCTGGCCTTCCCTATGCTGGTTAGTGATGGCCAAGCCTAGGGCACAAGCTCACAAGGCATGCTGGGAAATGTCTTCTTCACACACTGGCTCTGCACATAAAGAAGACACTTGTCTCCTTGGACACTCATGTTTTCACCTCAAACGGCATTCTCTTTCAGTCACAATTTTTAAATGAGTAACTGGCAGTCAGTCTATTTTAAAATGCCCGTCATTCGTACATGCTGAGCTGCATTAGTGTTGCTGGCATGACCGGTGTGATAAATCAGTAAAAAATGAACAGAACAGAGAGATGTCGGGAGTAAGGGATCTCGTGTGGGAGCTGAAGTGGGCCTGCTGCTCCTCTGAGAAGAGGCAGCTTCCAGTACCACACCAACCTGCCCTGCCATAGCAAGTTATCTAAGTGTAATTAACACTTTGACACGCTCCTTCATGGCAGAAAAATGCTAAAATGGGAGGAGGGTGGATTTGCGAATTCTTCCAATTTCTCCCCGATACCAGCTCTGTGGAAGAACAGGGTTATATATATATATATATATATATGCCAGAATCACAGAGACATGGACAGGCGGGCATATATTTACAAACAAACACACAAATGTGCTCAGAGTCACATACTAACACACACACACATATGTTCACACGCAGAACATGGGTTGCACGCTGTCACACAGGAAGATATACATACATATACATACATTGTCCATCAGGCAGGTTTCCAGGACAACAGCTCCTTTAAATAAAGTTTTTAATGACCGCAGTACATATGTAAGTGTTGAGGTATAAGGAAAAGCTTTATAGAAGCGTGTTGCGTGGGAATCAGTAACGTGTCCCATCTAGCCTCAGAGGCTCACTTTAGTGTAGCATAGGTTCCAGTTTGGACCAGTTTATTCTTGATGCTCACGACGAGTTCACAAATGCATCTTGGCAGCCACGCATTTCTTCCGTTCGTCCCACAGGTCATTAGTGCAGCTACGTGTGGAATTGACGCGCTCGCCGGTTCCGCTACACGCCAAGCCCCCAGTGAGACGGCCGGCACAGCGGCAGGTGTTTTACGCAAAGCAAATTAAAAGGGGAAAATAAGCAGAGAACAGCGTTCCAATGAGGCGAACGCAGGCTTAGACGCCTGAGCCTTTAATATTGTGAGTCCGTCCTGGGGAAGGCATATTTAAAGGGCCGCTGAGCCTTTAATATTGTGAGTCCGTCCTGGGGAAGGCATATTTAAAGGGCCGCTGAGCCTTTAATATTGTGAGTCCGTCCTGGGGAAGGCATATTTAAAGGGACGCTGAGCCTTTAACGCTCCGCTCCGCTCTGCTTCATCACTGCCGTTTGCCCCGTCTCTCCCTGCTGTTTCCCTCACGTGCTGCTCTATTCCCAGCTCTGCGTGAGCCTGAGACCTTCATCGTACCGCTGGCCAGACGTCCGACCCCACCGAAGCACAACCGGGCCCCCTCCCTTACCTCCCAGCTGGTTCTGGGACACTAATGCGATCCCTTAAGCTGATGCAAAAAGAATGTGTGTGTATCTACTGCTGAGTTTAGTGTCAGAAAGTGCTTTCTTGTAAATGGCTTATTATCTATTCCTAAGTAATTGGTATGCAATAAATACTTATTTGATTAGTTATTTATTTGAATTATGCTGCATGCTCTGGTTTTAAGTGCTGTAATATTCATTCTTTATTCATTCAGTTATTCATTTCCTGCAGGCATCAAACTGTAATAGTTTTTCCTAGGTATGACTTTTGCGTGATACACAGATTGCTGTTTGCTGAGTGGTGCAGTGTGCCGGGAAGTGGGGGGGTCAGGCGCTGGAGTGTAGACCCCCTGAAGGATCCTGATAAAGCCCCTTCCACCCGGGGGGGGGGGTCACTTATGCTTATAGTGACAGTAATCAGTGAAGTGAAGTGTCTTTGCATGTCTAAATGTGACAGATAATTAACTCTGTGTTTTGGAGTGTGATGGAATGTTGAATTTTATAAAAAATTTTAAAAGTTGTTAATGTGTTGGGAATGATCTGCTGAAGGGCTTGGTGTGTATAAGGCACGCCGAGCCCAGCAGACACAGATGGGCCCGCGTGCTGCTCTTTGCTGAATCCGCACCTGTACCTTGGTGCTAAGGTTGCCACAGGGACTACTTGTCCTCATATACATGCTGTGACCAGGTTGCCACGGGGACTACTTGTCCTCATATACATGCTGTGACCAGGTTGCCACGGGGACTACATGTCCTCATATACATGCTGTGACC
>JAODKM010000001.1:7379490-7391512 GCA_026780845.1 Petrocephalus sullivani | reverse complement strand
CACATCACACTGTTTATGACATATCTGAGATGCTTCAGAAGTTGGTAATGGTATTGGTCCCGCCATGCCGCTGGGCCTGGTTGCACGCTGCAGGTCACATGGTTTCAAACTGCATCAGAGCAGGAAAAGGCTTTGCATTTTCTCTGTATGGATAAATGTGATTGGGATGTCAGGCACATCATTTAAGCCATCTATTTCTGTCACCACGAAATACCTTCTGGCTTTATAGTTACTTCTGGTGATACCCATGCTTAGTTTCAGCTATAACAGAGCCCCGTAGGTATACTGAGGCTCCAGTTACACACTTGGATCATAATCAGTACTTCAACTCTGGGAATAAATCGGTGTGATTCCCTTCGCTTCAGGAAAGTTGACCTGAGGGTTCTCCTAGAAGCCGGGGGTGAAGGGAGATCAAACCTGGCACTTACCCAAATTACCCACAGCGACAATGAGCTCCTTCATAAACACTTCGGGGAGATACGGACATGCACACATGAACATGTGTGTATAAAACGAAGAGGTTTAAAATGAAAGAAAAGTGAGGCAGGGGCCTTTCTGTTGTTGTTAAACCCAGAGCAGACTGATTGGCTCCTGGGAATCGCAAAGCTCTGTGGTCGTTACGGTAACCATGGGGCGACGCAATAACACAGATGCAAGTGAGTCATGAAGCGCATTGGCCGTGCTGGGGAACGCGGTGCTTCTTAGCGACGGCCCGGCGCTGATTGTTTTCCTGTGTAACCCTGTGCTTCTCATCGCTCCTCCTTTGCTTTTGTCCTGCCTGCTCTCCCTGGGCTCGCCTATTACTCCAGCCAGCAGGATAATTAAATGAAAAATTGATTTTCATTGCTGGTAATAAAAACATCTTTTATTATATTTGCAAATGACTGGTAATTACAGTTATCTGGAGAGGGTCTCGTCAGTCAGGCAGCGAGGGCGGCGTCGACCGGACCGGGCCTCTGGGGACCTACGCTCTGACGTCCGACGCTCAGGGGCCCTGCAGCCTGGGTTCCCGCCTCCGATAACACACAGCGAGGTTCTGGTTCTTGCGATTTCCGGAATCTGCTCTTTTTACATCCTGTTTAATAGCACAGAGTATGTTTAGTACCCACGTCAGCTCATGTTTATTGTGCAGAAAACGTTAATTGTGGTAAAATTGCCTAGATGGCTAATTGGCGGCTTCCTGTCTCATTCAGCGTAGATTCTGTCTCATATTCAACGTACGGAGTACACCCTATGTTCAGATAAATGCTAGGTGCTTACCACAATTATAAAGTTGTTCTTACTGAGCAGGGGTGCAGTGAAGAGGGCAATGTTAGGACAATTCTCAGGGCCCCTGAGTGACAGCGGCACTAAAAAACATTAGGAACATAATTGGATGTTGATCTGCACCCCAACTCAGAGGCCAAAGCACAGGGCATGTCCCACGGATGCTCACAAGCTGCACTGGACCAGCGTTTTGCTGCGCCTTTGTGCGCTTTTCCGCAGCCCTCCTGTAGGAACGGCTTCCCGGTGATCTCTCCCTATGCCTGTCGTCTGTCTCTGTATTCTGGGCAGCCCAGGGCCCCAGCTGCTACCGGGCAGTGAGGTACACGTGATACGTCTCCGCCAGGCGCCCGCGTACCACTACTGACCGCATGCTGCTTCTGGCTAGGCGGGAAGCAGCCTGATCTTTCCTCATCCCGGGGCAGGGAGGCGTCGGCCACCAGCCCAGCGTTTCCGTCCCCAACACGCCAGTGCAGGATGAGGGCTGCTCCTCTGTGACACCCCCACCCCTGAAGTTCATAGCATGGGCATCTGTCGGAAATGTTTGGTCTGAGGCCGGGGGGGCTGTGGAAGGCTAAAGTCCCGATAACGATGGATGTCAGGGTACATTAAAGCAACCACATGTTCTGCGTCTATTTAAGCGGCAAGCCCTTATGTCTCAGAAATGAACTCATGCTAATTTCACACACTCAGCACCTTCTGCATCTCCAACAGCTTCCACCATCCATGTTCTCCTTGTATGCCCAAAACGCTAAATGTTCCTTTTCTGAAAGACGTAAACACTCTGCCTGCTTTATAAAAAGTCTTTCTCTGGCAGAATATTCATCCGGAGAGCTGCTTCCTGCCGGCCCTGTCGGAGGGCACCACCGTATCACTCCTGGCTTGTTGTCACGGCGACATGGGAACTGAGGCTAATGCATATGGACGGGCTGTGGAGATGAATGGAGGGGTGGGGGGCACCCTGGGTATTTTCGGCAAGGAGAGAAAGAACCTTTACTGAAGCCATTGCGGTTGGAAATGTCATCTTTATTTTCGCCAGCAGGGGGCGTGATAGTTAACAGCTGAATGTGTGACCAAAAAAGCAGGCTCTTACCACAGCCTCTTATCCATCCAGCCGTGTAAATGGCTCACCCCAGTAAAGTGCCTGTGTCGGTTCAGCACTGCAAAAATGTGCCTTTAATTAAAATCCAAAAAGATTATAGAGTATCGACCTACTAAGTTATCCAACCAGTTATTTAATTACATCACTGGCATTAAATCTATGCTATAGCCTTTGCCAGGGCAGACGAGCTGAGGACAGCAGCAGCAAGTGAGTCTGCCTGCATGCAGGTGACAGGAAACAGAACGACAGGAAACGCTGGCATCTCACCTGGAGGAAGTGGCAAGTGCAGGGAGTCATGTGATGCAATCACATCATGCGAGTCCCGCAGCCAAAACCACTGCATGAACAATATTCTTTGTGGCATTAGTATCTTTCTGCATCTCTGGCTGTGTGTGAGAGATAAATATTCCACTTTCAGACATAATTGGCTTTTTAAATTATTTTTGTTACCGTGAATATTGATGGTGAACATGATGTGACTGAAGATACTGCCAGCGATGCATAAAATTCAATGTGGCATTGTCCCCTGGTTACAAGGAGAAGTTTCATTATGGATACTACTAAATCCGTCCACCATAGATGCGTTATCACCAGACAAAGCTAGAAGTGTCATCATTGTGCGTGTCTGTATGTTTGTGTGTGTGTCTGAGTGCTTTTATGCCATGGGTTTGTGTACACATCTGCTCTGGTCTGTTCTTGTCATATAGTGCCAAGCCAGCTGAAATCCCCCCTGAAATAAAGCATGAATGAACTCACCAAACTGTGTGCCAGATGACAGCAGCAATGGCTTCACCCTTTAAATGCATTTGTCTGTTTGTGGAGCAACATTTTGTATGCATATTGCAAATGCCTTAACACCAAAAAACCCATGTTACAGTAATAACCTTTTCAGTGATTCTCAGATGGCTGATGTGATGGGTTTTTTTCTTTCCTGGGATCGACTCAGTGTTCCCATGGAAACTCCAGGCTAATTTAGCCTTTATTACTTGAGGGCCCAGGAAATGAGGTATCGAGGCAGCAGGGGCCAAGCACACTTGACTCTGACCTTTGACCCCTCGCCATCACACATCACCCATCACCTAGCTGACGGCTAGCCTGGGAGGAAGAACTGAGGTGTTGTCATGGAAACCAGGAGGGTTTAGTGGCACGTGGGAGCATTTGCTGTTATGGTGGTCTTTGCTGGACCATTGATGCGGGTGACACTGAGCCCGTCTGAGACAGTGAGGTGTGGTCAGCATGCAGCTGGAGGTCCCCCCGAGCTGAGATGGACACCCCCTGCTGTCAGCCAGGCCCCTCTGCATCCTGTGTGGCTCCCTGGTTTCTATGATCGGGTTCCACAAGAGAACTGGCACATGTCAGCAGTGCCGTTGGTTGTGGAAGTGAGGTGGGAGCAGAGCTAGGGGGAGCCATAGAGCCATAATTGGACCTAAACCAGTGGTTTTGGGAGGTAGATGTTGGATTTATGGTTTGTGCAAGCCTTTGGTTAACCCAGACCACCAGAACACCATTTGCCACCATGTGTGTTAGACCACCATGCCTGGCCTGAACAGCATGTAGACTAGGACCACAGCACACATGCCCAGTCTGAGCAGCAGACCAGAAGCCAGGACCACAGCACGCATGCCCAGTCTGAGCAGCAGACCAGAAGACCAGGACCACAGCACACATGCCCAGTCTGAGCAGCAGACCAGAAGACCAGGACCACAGCACGCATGCCCAGTCTGAGCAGCAGACCAGAAGACCAGGACCACAGCACGCACCTGGTTGGAGTGGACCTCCTTCTGGTTCAGCCAATCAAGAGAGGATCCCGTTCACCTTGCTCAGGGCACACAGTCTACCGACCACATCATTTTGATATTTAATTGCCACAGCCTTTTCTGGCTGACATGATTATCTCCTCTGATAGAACAGACAGCATGCTGGCGTGATCTCTTTTGAGATGTTCTCTCATCCGGTAGAGGGCAGAGCTGCTTAATGGGGCCTGACCCACAAACCCCTGTCCTGGGATGGTACTAGCAGCCAGCCGGGCTTTTCCCCAGGAGGCGATGGCCGTTTCGGCCCGAGGCCAGCTTAGTGGGGCAGTCGCCACAGTGCCGCAAGACCGCTACATTGTGTGACACAAGACAGTGACTCCCCTGGATGCTCAGGGCTCCCCGAGGGTCAGAGGCAAACAGCAGCCAGGTGGGTCAGCGTTAGCCACCCCGCTACCTTAATGCCAGGTAGGGCTGTCCTTCACGCTGATTTGAGTCCTAAGTAAAGTTACTTAATTTTATATATTTAAATGTAAATTAATTTCCCTAAATCTAAAGACAGTGATATTAAACATTTTACGTATGGTTAGGGCGTCGTGATTGGGATTAGGGATTTTCCCATAGAAATGAATGGAAGGTCCCCATTTAGATAGGTACGCTGAGACTGCATGTGTGTGTGTGTCTGTGTGTGTGTGTGTCTATGTGTGTGTCTCCATGGGGGGCGGGTGCTACTTCCACTAATCCACCTTTTACAAATAGGTACCATGGAAGAGCATGGCGCTGTTCGATTTGGCAGCAGCAGAACCGGGGTGGATCTCATTAATACCAAAGGCTGCAAAAAGCCCCCCCCCGCCCAACAGAGCAATAACTAAATACAAAGAATATCGTTATGAGGCTTTCTGTTGGGCAAACAAAAAGTAACATCCCAATCAAGACTGTAAGGCCCCGTATAACCTGGCGTTTGGAGAAGGCCAAAATAAATCAACTTTGTTCTAAAATAAAACACGCGGTTAGATTAAATTTTCAGTTTTTATAGAATGCTTGTCCTTTCCTGCAAAAATGAACGCGGTTAACTTGTCAGAGAGAATACAGTGATGGTAATAAAGAAAACAAAAGCATAATTCCTGGCAAAGATTCATCTACTTTAATTATCAAGCACCTGATTTTCCGACTCCAGAGTTGTGTGTGGATAGAGCTGTGTGTTTGTGCATTAGCAAGTCGTGAAAGATCCTAAAATAGCTTGTTTAATAGAAACAGCATTTGGATTATGCTGATTGCAATCAACATTTTCACTGCTTTTTAATGGTATTTGATAGGAACACTGTCCCGGAGCACTGAGTAGATATAATGATGAATATAATTTGTTCATCCTGGTTTACAGAAGACATGTGGCAGGTTTAATCAGTTTCCTTCCTGTCCTGGTTATTCCTTTAACAGTTGTTATTGTTTATGTTGCTAACAGGCGCACCGGTACGCTGTTACGATCTTGAGCCCGGTACGCTGTTACGATCTTGAGCCTGATTCTCCGTTGCTGCTGCCTTAAATCTGGGAGCACTTGTCTGCAGATGTGGTCCACAGCAGCGTGAGCTGGCCTGCTGTCAAAGTGATGCCCCGATTGCCTTACAGTGTGTGATAGGGTCAGCTGGCCGGATGCCGGAGGAGGATGGGCATGTAGCCATCATGAGCTCATTCTGATGCAAAGGGCTCTGGGTTTCATTTTGGGTTTTTAAGTCTTATATATCTGTTAGGCCTTTGTTAAAGGCCCATTATTCCATTTTGTATTTTGTTTTTCGCAGAACCCCGATCCCTCGCTGTCTGGACCCAGGGCCAGCTCCTCATCGTAGCTCCAGGGCTTGAGCTCGGTACCGACTGAAATCTCCAGCATCTCTCTGATTTGTATGTATTAACCAAGGTCTCTCATCTCAGGCAAACATATGCTCTTGTTTGCAATGCTCTCCTTCATCCTGACTGCCACATAACCCCCCCTTCCCCGACCGGCCTTTGCACTCTCAGTAGGATTAGAGGACTATAAAGTCAGTGTGGGTGAGCGCCCCCAGCAGGAAGCGTGCTGTACCCACGGTGTATTCAGACACTCAGGTGCTGGTAGTCTCTCGGTGGGGGACACTTATCAGGAGGTGGACCGTAATGCTCCCCCACTGATGACTCACAGCTGTGCCTTCAGGATTTTTGTGTGAACATCAGAGATGGGCAGGCATTTTTCCTGCTGCAGTACACCTGAGCTATCACTGGGGGGCGTGCCAGTTAATCACCATCCTCCTGTGCTGGGAGCTTGAGCTGAAGAAAAGCTGAAGGGCGTCTAATACCAAGCTGCAGTATGGTCCATTATAAATCCAGAAACAGAACCAGAACTGGACCATGTTGAGGTGTTCCTCCTCCTGGATGATCCTGGCCATGTTTACCTTTGTTCTAATTAGGGATAGTTTCCTGTCCAATCTGCCGATACCAATACAAATCCGATACCTTCTCTGTCTCTTTTTTTAAACAACAAAATAGAAAATAATACTTTGGGAAAAAAATGTCTGGGTGCATTTTGCATACTTCAACATTTGAATATAAAAAGCAGAATTCTACAACTATGGAACAAATACTACACCTTTAATAAGGAAGAAAAACATTCAAACTTAATCACTTTTTGCAGCATGTGACTGGTCAGCACCATTCAGACATTCAGGGTGCAGCATTATGCAACAGTTCAAGGACTCTTCGGTTCTGAAAAACAAAGGAACTGCAATTTCAGCATGAAATACTGTATATATTTGACATATATTAAGAAAACACAACACATTAAAACAATTAATTTGCATAATTTTTTTGTCTTGATGTTTTGTTGTGGTCTTCATGTTTTTGCACCCTAATGTTTTGGCCTCGTGTTAATGTTGACGTGCTCCGGGCTCTCGGGACCACCATCATTTACTGCTCAGTTTGAATGTCTTCCAAGAAAGTAAACACAAGTGGCAAATGCTTAAAATGGCCCACAAATTTTCTCCCACTGGTAACGGTGGCATCTACACCTTGTTGCCATTGTAGTCCCTCGTGTACGTGTAAGCTGTAGTGAGTGAGCAAAACCCAAACCCAAACTAGCCACTCCCAAAACATCCATTGCCTTTTTCATATTATTCACATTGTCTCACACAATTGCGTGCACTTTGTTTGATTTGATTTATGTGATTTTCAGCACTACTTCCACCTCTTTAAACATTGGCAGTGGCAGCTTTAGCGTTCAGCTTGAAAAAAACACATCTAAAATGGGAAAGAGCTGTCATGCGATTGATTGTACAAACCTCTTTAACAAGAAATACTAGCTATCTTTTTACAGGCTGCCTAAAAGTAAATAAGTAAGCAACGGACATGGATTGGTCACATATGGCTGATCCCCAATTGGTCTAATTAGGTATGGATCGCGCTGATACCGATCAGATTAGTGCATTTCTTGTTCTAATGTTAATTTATACACAGTGACAAAAAAAGTTAAGCACCCAGAATTAAAGATCCGATTTGGATGTAATTTGGTACACGTGCAGACCAGCGACGTAATGTAAATGATCAGATTTGCAAGGAGACCAGACACAGAGGATGCCTCATAGACACCTTAGACAGCATTACAGGCACTTTTCGGAGTTTGATAGGGGTCGCACTGTGGGTTTGCCTGAGGCAGAGTGGTCGTATTGTGCAATTGCCCGGCTCTTGGGGCATGCAGATGTCACAATCACACAATGTTCAAACCGTTAACACCAGTGTAAGGATAACTGCGTTTAGAGTGGTGCACTGCATTACCACGGCTGACCGCTGTGTGTGTGTATGGCCAATCCTGCCAATGCTGTGGAGAAACACACCAGCGTTACTCTTGACACCACGGTGTGGGAAGCCAAAGGGTATGACTACAGGTCATCTCTGGAAGTGATTTGGGGACTACGTCCGCATGTCTTACCTCTCCTGAGACAGCACCCTGGTACAGTCTTTCAACAAGACAACACCCATCCACACACAGCACGTGTGTCTATGGGCTGCCTGTGTCATGTTGAGGTGCTCCCGTGGCCAGCCACATCCCCTGATCTTTCCCTAACTAACGTGTGGCATCAGCTCGGACGTCAACTCAGACCCAGTGCAGGATCTGCAGGATCTCGAGGGCCAGTTACAACAGCTCTGGGTCAACTTTCGACAGAAGAGGATAGAATGGGTGTACAACTCCCTTCTGCACCGTATCGCTGCATGTGTCCAGGCCCGGGGGGGTGCCACACCCTACCGACATGGGACCAGCAGTGCGCCCATACTGCCAACACTGTTTGTTCATCTGATATTATAATCATTGCGATCCATATAACCACATGCAGATTCATTTAATTTCCACCACTCCACCTGGGTGCTTCACTTTTATTTGTCAATGAGTGTATTACCAGAGCCTGTCATTATAATGAGGAGTTTTCATAATATATACGCATAAATTCTGTAGGGGAACGCAGGTAAATGCTTTTTCCCTCCTGTACCGGGGGGGAAAGGTCTCTCTTTCTTGGGAGGAGCTGAGGCGAGATCAGCGGTGCAGGCCGGAAGGAGATGCCACGGCGGGCAGGATACTGCGATGTGGGCGCCCCTGCTTCAGTGCTGCCTGTCTTATCACACAATTAAGATAAAGAAAACCACCTCACAGTGGACACAGCAGCTGATGGAAGGCTGGATAATGGTCGCTGAGCATCTCACTGCCGTCTTGCCGGGTGAGCAAGATCGATGGCCAAGCAGCTGCGTCTTCTCTATATGTCCTTGTCTCCCATGTCTATCTCCCGATCCAGAATGATTTTTTTATAGTAGTTATTAATCGGTGTCTATCCAGTCTGGCTCTGTGCATTAGAACGGCCTTCGGTGTGCGTAACTGTTTCCTTAACTGTCTACCGGGTATCTTTTCTCACAGGAGAATGATCACGTCCTGCTGCATGGCTCTTTGACCTTGCCTGAGTGAAAACAGTGAAATATCCTTCCGTGCAAGTTCTGCATTTCCAGAAGCATTGCACCATTAGCACAGGTCTCCAAAGGCCAGTCCATCACTGCTCACTTCCTGAGTGCCGTTGACATAAAAATAGTTCCGTCAAAGGTACATCTTTGCTCTCGAGTCAAGCGAGTCACCCACGCGGCGGTGGCGAATAAGAACAGCGCGGCCACGTCCGGTGAGTGGGCCCTCGCCACGAGGTGTGGGAGGAAAGTGCAGCGGGACCGATTGCCAATCAGGGCCTCAATGGAAGGGATGGGGAGACCTGCTGTGATAATATCAGAGCTGGCGGTTCTTCTGCAAACGGGAGGTGCCGTCTCTGCTGCTTCTGGGTCAGAATTATTCCTTTTCTCCAGCACCGGTCCCACTCAATCCTCCACAGTCCTGCGACGAATCGTGTGAATGAGCTGTTGACATATAAGAGCGGCGGGATGCGATGGCGCAACTCCCTAGGCCCTTTCTGCAGGCTCAGGTCCCCACACTGAAGGGGAATAAGGCGTCTATACAGTGCCCGACTGAAAATGCAGCGTCCGCAGCTGTTTCTGTGTGTATTATCCTTTCTGATGAGGTCAGTGAACACTGGGACAGCACCGCTCATGTACAGAATCAGCGTTTTGAGTCTAAAGCGCCTTAATATGGCTCATCTACACAGTGCATTACCGTGCCATATTGTGACCACTGCGATTTGGACCGTCATAATTTGCATGCAGACAGCGGTCTGCATGCAAAGTTCGCCAAAGCAAAGTTCGCCAATTATAAAATGAGAAAACACGTAAGTGGTGCTCAAATTAGCCTTCCCATTTTCCCTCAAAAACAACATTTGAGACATTTTAAGGTTTCCATAGCTACCAGAAGACATTATCCTACTTGCATGTATTTAGTTGTAACTATGTGCAGATTTGCTCCAGGTAGGCACCTGAAAGCATTGGTCTTGCCTAACAGTGAGATTTATCCTATCCATTTTATGCCACTTATCTAGGGCTAGGTCGTGGAGGCATCAGTCTGATCAGGGATGCCCTCTCCCCAACCACCTCCTCCCACTTCTACAGGGGCATACCAATGTCCAGGACAGCTAAAAGATAGCTAGATAAATGATTAAACTACCTCAAACCACTCCTATCAACGTGGAGGAGCAGCAGCTCTACTTTGAGCTCCTCCCAAATGTCCAAGCTCTTCACCCTATCTCTAAGGCTGAGCCCAGACCCCATCCGAAGGAAACTCATTTCTGCTGTTGTACCCAAAGCTTGTGACCATAGGTGAGGGGAGGAACGTAGATTGACTGGTAAATCGATAACTTTGCAGCATCCCCTACTGGGATAAGGTAATCCATCCTTTTTTGGTTTATAACCATAGCCTCAGACTTGGAGGTGCTGATCCTCATCCCGGTCACTTCATGCTGTAAAATGCCCCAGTGCATGCTGCAGGTCACAGCCTGATGAAGCCAACAGGAAAACATCAGCCTCAAAAAGCAAAGACATCATCCTGAGGTCACCAAACTGGGCCCCTCCACCCCTTGGCTACTCCTGGAAATTCTGTCCATAAAAGTCATGAATAGAATCAGTGACAAAGTGACAAAGTGCCTTGGCAGAGTCCAGCACCCACCAGGAGCAAGTCTGTCTTACTGCTGGCAATGCGAACCAAACTCTTAGCCTTAAGAAAGGACCCTGTACCTCATACTTCCAAAGTAGACTGTCACCCGATCTACAATACACCTGACCCTCACAGCCCCGCTGGAGGAGGTGGCCCCCAGGAGGGCGGACCCATGTAACTCTTGTGGGCTTGGCCCAGTCAGGCCCCATGAGCAGAGGCCCGGCCACCAGGCACTCGCCTTTGAGCCCACCCCCCCAGCCCTGCCTCCAGGTCAGTGCTCTGGTCACTCTAATCCAAGCGATATTACATGGTCCTTATTGTGTCTTTTCTTAGGGCTCTTTTTGAATCACAGTTTATCTGGCCACTCACCTAGGACCAGTTTGTCTTGGGAGATCCTACCAGGAACAACGTCCCTAGACCACATAGCTCGGATCAGAGAGGCGCACAAACCCCTCCACTACAATAACGTTGGATTTCATGGAACGGACAGCAAGATTTACTCGTTGATTTCTCACTTCTGTCTTGAGTACACTATTTTCACATTAGATAAGCTCTTCAATGGAAATGCGGTCCACAAATCAGGTTTAAACTGAGGTAAATGTAAATTATTCACTGGCCTTCTGTGTGATGCTTCTTTCTGTGGAAATTATGGGATGTTAGAGGGACATGACCTGTTGTAGGTTTGCCCCGGGGTTATAACAAACCTGCTTCAGTTTATTTCCCAAAGGATGTAAGGTGATTGGACCTTGGAAGAGGTTCTGTGATGTCTCGCACCTGGCGCAGATTGCCAACTGAAAGGTAGCTTGTGATTGGTCCAGCTGAGGGTGATTACTCTGATTGGTCCAGCCGGGCTCCATTCGTCTCCCTGGCACCCTGAGATGATGAGCCTGGAACTGATCTGGCCCAGATTATGACTTGGCTTCTCTCCACTGTCCCACCTGAACATTTGATCTGCTGTCTGCCTCTGTTCGCCTTTCTCACACGGATAAGGGATAACAGACCAGAGCTCATTCATTAGCATGAGAGCCCCATCCATCAATGCCAACACCTGATGTGACAACTGCAGTCATAATTACAAAAAAGACAACAAACGGCAGGGCAGGGTGAGCCCTGAGCTGGGCCTGTGCTCAGACGCCATGGCTGCTAGCTGCGTGCCTCACAAGCACTCTGTTTTACATTCTTCTGCTTTTTCTGCCCACAGTGGAATTAGCTCTCAGTCATGACGCCGCTGTCACATTGGTGTGCTTGTGGGCTCTTTTTTACCCCTGATTTCACGTGACTCGTTGGCTTCTAGGTAGCCATCACAGCTCAGGCATC
>JAODKM010000001.1:7368740-7379390 GCA_026780845.1 Petrocephalus sullivani | reverse complement strand
AACATTTTTAGTTTTAGTTGATTGCCTTGACAGATTTTAATAGGTTTTGCCACATTTTGGGGACATTTGGTCCTCAAAATTTGGTAAACGCAAGCCCACACATACACACACATGCAAACACATACACACACACGCACACACACATACACATGCAGGAGCTGCAGACTCCAGGAGTGCTACTGCTGCTATGCACCTCACTGCTGTATGCAAAGGTACTTTCCCTTGGGATTAATATTAGTATATAATCTTATCCTATTAGTGTTATTTATAAACTCACAAAGGCTAACAGAAGTATTGTGTGCCTTTACTTTTCTTTGTATTTTTGCTGATAGATGATCCGGGTTCCCAAGAATGAAATGCATGTGACCAGAATCCCACAGCAGTGGTGGTGTTGGATTTACGTACGACTTGGCGCTGAATGGCTCTGACGTGCTTTGAAGCCACATAGATGCAGCTAAGCCTCTCAGCGCGATGACAGCAACCGACGTGCTACATAAAAGCAGTTCTCTTATTGTAGCAATGCATTAAATGTTGCACGCCTTTAGACTGCTGATGCATTAAGAGCTGCATGTTAATGCATACCAATAGTGGGACACCATGCACAGGTGTACATTGATTATCTGTGCACGTATTTACCTGCATGTATTTTGAAGTTAGAAGCTATGTTTCAGGAAACATTTCTTCCTGCGACCTGTGAATAAGAGGATTCAAATCAAGGGTATGAATAACGCTTATTAGTGTGCTATAGCTAAATAGTTAGCAAAAGAAGTAAGAGCACACAGGATTATGTAATGTTAAGTGGAGTAGTGGCAGCCATAGAAGTTCAAAGAAAGCCGAGAGCTTTGTTAAACAATAAGCAAATATGTAATAAATACAGTATGAATGTATGTGGCCCAGCTTTTAAGGTGAAAGGTCTAAACACTTGTAGATCAAAGGGCCATTAGCACGTGGGACAGAAAAGCTCTGGAGTGTGAAAAAAGCAGGCAGTGGGGGGGGCTGATATAATAAAGCAACACAGGGAATGCGGGTATGCGCGCACACAGATGCAATCCACACCATCCCCCTGATTCTCTAGCGGTGCTGATGCAGTCAGCTGACCACACATCCCAGGTCATGTGACCCTCTCAGAAGAAGCCCTGCCATTTTAATTTCTCCAGCTGTTCATTGGCGATATTAAACATGCCTGGCGAGATGAATATTAGACACCTAACGTGCAGCAAATATATTTGTTAGCTGTCATTTCTGAATGAAAAGCATTACGGCCAAACGTTACGGCAGGTGGTCACACCTCCCCTCTCCCCTCCCCACAGCTCCATAATTCCATACCGCCCGAAGTAAGCGTGACAGGGTTTCCGGCACTCCTGACATTCCCGTGAGCCGCCCGCCGTAATTACCGAAAACAATCACCAGCCATCGAGCATGAGCACGTGAACTGCGTGTGCAGTGTAATTGATCATGTACGATCAAGCTTCTGGAAAGGCCAGGAGCACACCTCCCATGACTGGAGTTCTCCGCTGAGGGAGCCGTGCCGCGTCTCGGAACATGAAGCCGCCCCGCTTTTACCCTCTGCAGTCGTAATTACGAAGTGAGCCATTACACACCAGCGCCATTAAGCGGGAACACTATCCTGCTGAGAGATTTAATTGGCTTCGGTCTCATGTTAGCATGCTGTTGTGTAGCAGGTAAACACACAGAACAGTACAGCAAGTTGACATAGTGTGATGGTGACACGGCGCAGCACAGTGACACGGCGCAGCACGGTGACGGCATGGCACAGTGACACAGCATGATGGTGACATGGCCCAACACGGTGACACGGCGCAGCGCGGTGACGGCATGGCACAGTGACACAGCGTGATGGTGACATGGCACAACACGGTGACATGGCGCAGCGTGATAGTGACACAGAACAGCATGGTAACACAGCGCAGCACAGTCACACAACGTGATGGTGACACAGAACAGCATGGTTACACGGCGCAGCACAGTGACACAAGGTGATGGTTACACAGCACAGCATAGTGATACAACACAGCATGATGATGGCATGGCACAGTGACACAGCGTGATGGTGACACAGAACAGCACGGTTGCACGGCGCAGCACATTGACACAGCATAATGATTACACAGCGCAGCATGGGGACACGGCACAGCATGGTAGCGGCATGGCACAGTGACACAGAGTGATGGTGACACAGCACAGCATGGTGACGGCATGGCACAGTGACACAGCGTGATGGTGACATGGCACAGCACAGTGACACGGCACAGCATGGTGACGGCATGGCACAGTGACACAGCGTGATGGTGACATGGCACAGCACAGTGACACGGCGCAGCGCGGTGACGGCATGGCACAGTGACACAGCGTGATGGTGACATGGCACAACACGGTGACATGGCGCAGCATGATAGTGACACAGAACAGCATGGTAACACAGCGCAGCACAGTCACACAACGTGATGGTGACACAGAACAGCACGATTACACAGCGCAACACAGTGACACAAGGTGATGGTTACACAGCACAGCATAGTGACACAACACAGCATGATGATGGCATGGCACAGCGACACAGAGTGATGGTGACACGGCACAGCACAGTGACACGGCACAGCATGGTGACGGCATGGCACAGTGACACAGCGTGATGGGGACACGGCACAGCACAGTGACACGGCACAGCATGGTGACGGCATGGCACAGTGACACAGCGTGATGGGGACATAGCACAGCACAGTGACACGGCACAACATGGTGACGGCATGGCACAGTGACACAGCGTGATGGGGACACAACACAGCACAGTGACACGGCACAGCATGGTGACGGCATGGCACAGTGACACAGCGTGATGGTGACACGGCACAGCGTGATGGTGACACAGCACAGCATGGTCACGGCATGGTACAGTGACACAGCATGATGGTGACACAGAACAGCACAGTGATGCTTTTAGCTATTGCTTGACTCAGGGTGTTTTCACTGGAAAAAAACACCCTGTCCTTATCAGGATTTTAGATTTTACTGAAATGCAAATTATGCTTCATAACCTTAGCTCAGCATAATCAAAATATGTGGAAATCAGATCATATTTAAGAAGCTTGTGCATTATGTTTTATAATCTTTTCCAATCGTCCGTAAATCCAGCCAATGAAGCACAAGGTCATGGAGCCCTGGAGCCTATCCCAAGCAACAGGGGGCGCGGGGCGGAGTCACACCCTAGATGGGATGCTAATCTGTCGCAGGACTCATGTTCTCACCGCTATAGGTCATTTATAGACACCAATTTAGCGTCTGATTTTTTTTCTAGAATCCAAATTGCATTATAAGCTCCGGGCTCCATTTTACCCTGTTCTAGATAAACAGTTGGAAAATGGATGGATGATATTGTGCATTTTAAAATGTACCATTGTCTTGTGTTACTTTCTATAATCTTTGCAATGGCTAGTATCAGCTACATTTTACAATATATTACATTACACAGTAAAACCATTATATTTCCTTGTTGAACAAGCATTTCTTTTTAGAATCGAAATTACATAATAAAAATTTGTTACATTCATATCTGTAATCTGTTAAATTACTTTATAACATTTGCACAGCTTGAAGAGCAGCCCAGGAATGCCAGTGGCTTTGTAATTGTGACATTAATGCTGAAACCTGGGCCCAAAATGACAGATTCATTCAGCTGCACTGGACTGTCGGATCACCCTCCCTCCTCAGCAGAGCTTTCTTAACCTCGAATAGACTTGGGCTTCAAGCTGCCCTGGAGGACGCCTGCCTGTAAACTGTAACGCCGGTAATGAATTGCTGCACTGTGTTTTCTGTTGAGCTTCACAAACAGCAGTGTTGTCAGCGTGTGAAGGGCCAGGGCAGATTGTGGGAAGAGATGACACCTCTCTGAATAATAATGCAGCATCTCAGTACCTATCGTCATTTTGTTGTTACAGAGTCAGTCATTCCTGTTAACAAGGTCGGACATTTTGCCTGAGTGTGATGTGCGGTGGGGTTGGAAGTCCACTCAGGGCTCGGATAGCTGTCAGTCTGCAGGTGTGTCCACCCGGGGAAGCTGTAATGAAGCAGCACTGAGGCTGGACTTGGCGGTCCGTGTTTGCGGAAGTTTCAGCTCTGCTGTCTCTCCACTTTCATCCGCTGTGGGCCAGGCGCCAAATTCGGCTCGCCTTTGCTGTCAAATCAATGCACTGCGCTGCTAAAGGGGTGTTAGTGCCGTGTTCAATGTGCCTATTATCCTTGTTTCTCTTTATGTCTTCTTTGTGGAACATTTATGGGTGTTGGTCGTTATTGTTGGTATGGAACCATTGAGAATCATTCATCACTCGAGCGACGCGGCAAACACGGAGCATATATCAGGGAGCATGGCTTCAGACAGTAACAGCGCCACATGTCATTTCGTCGCACAACAAACTGACCGCCAGCCCTCGATCTGTGCCGGTCCAATACAGAAGGGGGGTCACGCACCTGCTGGGGGGCTGGGCCCCCTTCCATCGTGAGCTTAGCATTCTTAACTGGCCGCCGCCTTGTCAGGCTGCCCGTAAATCTCTCTGTAAGGCTCCCCCTAAATCTCCCCATCCTGCTGACTGTAAATCTCCCAGTAACGCTCCCTGTAAATCTCCAGCCACATGGGCCACCAGCCAGCGCGGCCAGACGCGTCCGGCCCATTGACCGCCGAGCCCTTGTTGGCTGGTGCTGTCAGCTGTCCAGCCTCAGCCCCCCTTCTGACTGATGCTCTGTGGAATCTGTGGAATCCCGGGCTTTGGCTGCTAGGTCATTGGTGCTTAACTGAGTGGAGAAAGAAGATGGCGCTGTCCACGCTGTGCCCACAGTCACATGTGAACCGTCCTCAAGGAGCTTTAGGGTCCATCTTGTTACCTATCATCTGGTTTCATTTTTCGCCGCCACTCTTCTGATTGGCCGAAAGTAGCCGTCACAAAGAGAGATGGAGAAACAGGTCAGCTAGCAAGTATTGCAGTTTCATGAATCCCTTCAGCACGGTGACTTGGGAGGCCTGAGCAAATGTGAGTTTTGTCAAGTAACAACAAATGTATCAAACGCATGCGAAAGTACAGGGGTGATGGTTTGAACGCACCAGAGGACTGTAAACTGAGCACAGACCGGACAGCATTGGTACTGATTTCTACCTACAACAACGAGAATGAGGACAGAGCAGTGCACGCTGATTACTGGGTTCCTGTTTCTGCTTCCAAAGGGCTCGTTTTCATCTCGACGTGGGTGGCTTATATAACCGTGACTGGAAATGGGTATTCTTGTTTGTTTGTTTGGCATTGGTGAACATCTTTCCACTCAATCCATTTAGAGCTGGTTTTGTTCTTTAATACTGCTAGTGGGCGGAGTCAGATACGTGGCGGCCAATTGCTAACCATCCCTGGTCTTAAAACAAACTCTCTGCGTAACTGATCTCCCATGATGCCGCTAGTTGACACGGGGCTTTATGCAATATTCTGTCTGTCAACATGGCTAGTGTTTCTTTATTTTATAGACGTTTGTTTCGAGGCTGGTGTTGACAGTGTAGAGCCAGGGTTAATGTGCCCACCTCCTTTTACATTAAAAGCAATCTGATTAAAGCCTTTTTTGTCATTTAATAAATAATCCTGCTGAATTATTTAATTTTTTTCTCTAGTCTGAGAAATGATGGTTTTAAAAAAGGTCATCTGCAGATTCTCATTTTGTACCCATGATGGTGCAGGGTACTGTCCCATGGCCTGACAGCGAAAGGTCCCATCACCCAAACATCCGTGATTAACACCCCTCTCCACACAGGGAGCCCAAAATCAGTGAGATTCCAGTTGCACTGCCATCGAATCAGTGCCATCTTTCTAAATGACCTCCCTGCTTTGCTATTAATCAGGGCCGGGGGGGCATTTGGATTTGTGAGTGTCAGCGATAATTAATGGCTTCCTGATGAACATTCACTTTACCCACTTCTCCGTTCCCTTTGACATAAAGAGAACTGTGATCAGATAAAGGTTTACCTCCTCACAGCCTAAGCCAGTGTCTCATGTCTTCCTGCTTAGCGTCTCAATGTAGGATCACCCCCACCGTTAACCCCTGACTGTCATGATGTAAAATTATGAAGCTATATTTAAGTCTGATCATTAGCTAATATGGAATTCAGCGCAGTAAAGGTTAAATGCATCTTTTTCCCAGTGGTGGCTGCATAACCCAGAGGCTCATTCATTATTTTGCAGAATCACTCATTTTCTGCACATGCTTTGTATTCTAATTTGCTGCTGCCTGGGCCTTCCTGCAGCCAGGTCCTAGGAAAGCAGGGCTCCATACCCATTTCCCCCACAACCCAGGTCCCAACACACTCTGCAGGTCCCCAAGAAGCAGGTCCCCACCCTCTCTGCAGGTCGCAGGTCCCCACCCACTCTGCAGGTCCCCAAGAAGCAGGTCCCCACCCACTCTGCAGGTCCCAAAGAAGCAGGTCCCCAGCCACTCTGCAGGTCCTTAAGAAGCAGGTCCCCACCCACTCTGCAGGTCCCCAGGAAGCAGGTCCCCACCCTCTCTGCAGGTCCCAAAGAAGCAGTCCCCTCACACTCACCAGATGTATAGCCACCTGTCTCCCCGTGTGCAGAATTAGGAAATGCTAAAGTGAGCCAGATCATGTTGCACTTTCAGGTTGATTTCAGAATGCATGCTTATTTTGATTTCTGTTGTTTGGTTACAGTGACTTGTTTTCCTAAGGGGTCCTTGAATTTGCAGGTCTTTGACAATATCTCTCACTCCAAGTTCCATAAACTCTCACCTGCCTGTTTTGGGGCCAAAAGCCCCTGGTGAATGATGCAGTGTCAGACAGCCAATGATGCAAAAGGCATATCTTTTTTAGGTGTTTTCATCTTTGAAATTAATATGACATTATCTGAAAGTTTTCTGATTTTTGAACATCATAACTGTCACCAATATTAGAAGTAAACAAATAATTTAAAAAATTATAGAGAGAGGATGGTTTAGACACATTAGGTAGCTATTTGGTATTGCTCTGTGACATAAATTCATTAGGTCAAGCCATAACAACTCAGGTTTTGTAAATATGTTTTTACTGAAGTATATTTTCTATAAATACACTTGTGTTTTCTAACATATTCTTTTCATTTAATGTGAAGGTGAAGTGAAGGTGATTAATTGTCATTGTCATTTAAGTGGCATTTAACCCACGTGACAGCGGTCGCATCCCCAACCACTACACCACCTGCCTGCCCAAATACAGATGTATAACAATTTATGGGACAAGGCATAAGAGGAGAGTTTCCACACACATATATCTCTGTATGTGTAGTCACTTACTGTGGCTATAATGTCATTGTACACACCCAGCATCTTCTCCCTTGTTGAGCAGGACCTGAAGCCCAGACCCAGCCCTGATGCCCAGCGACTCGGCTGAGCCTCTCCACGCTCTCGCTGACTGCCAAGCGCTTCCCTGCAGCCTTTGATGCCGAGACGCACTTAAACACTCTGCTGAGCTGCCTTCTCAGTAGCATTATAGCCGGTGGAGATGATCCATGAGTGCAAACGCTATTTTCACATTAGGGGTTTTGCCCGTTCGGATTCCGCTGTGAAAAATGAGTCTGAGTAATCTATAAAAACACGTATTTGCATGAACACATAACTCATGTGTCCTGCTTCCTGGAGCATGTGCCTGACAAGCCAATTTACAAATGAACATGTTTTCTTATTTTCTAATCACTAAAACTTAAATCGCAGAACGTTAAGTTGTTTATACAGTTACTTTCATTTATATACTGGATTAACTTCAGGCTAAATCCAGAGCTTCTCTGTAGTGTTCATTATGGAAGTTTAGACTATTTGGGTTATTGTTTGCTTAGCTTTGAAGCCCATTGATTCTACTCTGTTGCATTGTTGAATTTACATGTCTGCATTGAGAAAGACTTTTTGAAGGTGGGAACCAAATTGTTAGTGGGTGGAGGTCAGCGTTCAGTCAGAATGTAGATGATCTCATTCTTAGACGTGCTGAGCTTCTGAGCAGAGGGAAGAGGCATGCATGCTGTGCCATCAGTGATCTTTCAGGATAAGCAGAGGAATCACGTGCCTGGCTCAGTTGAAGATACAGGAAAGGTCAAAGAGGATCAGCCCTGGAGATGTATGACCTGGTTATCTCAACGTGATCAAAGTGAGCTGGAGCGTCCAGGTTTGCATTGCTTTGTGCTTTTCATTGAAATTCACGTGGTGGTGAGTTTGAGTTTGCCGGTTGGGGTGATCATGCAGATTTTTTTAGTGTGTGCAAGTTCTGGTACCCATGCTGGTTGGTGTTTGTTGCTTTGGATTTGTATTTAGATTGTTTGTGTTTGTTTGGTTGAGGTTGTTTGTTGCAGGCTGAATCCATTGTGTTTGCTCTACGTGGAAATAACTGATCCTTCTTAGATGTTTCCCAGTAGAGTCCTTTATTGAAGCTGCCTTTGTGAAGAATGTGGAGTCCCATCTGGTATCTATTTCTTCTTTGTTATAATAAAATTATTACCTTATATGTTACACAATAGTGGAGAAATGTGCCCCCCACCCCACCACACAGAATAGTGAGCTTGAAAATGAGTTGGGGAGGAATTATTAGACTTGAAGAGAGTATGTGTGCGTGTCTTATGAGGGGATTATTGTGACAGTGAGGCACACTAGAGGAAACATCACCTTGACAATGGCGCTTGCAGCCCGGGGTGAAATGACTGGCTGAGTAACGGGACGGTGACCCCCACAGCCCCGACAGCTCTGCCGTTACTCTCCTACAGCGCTGTGACGCCAGCCGCTCCGTCTGGGGCTCGTAGCCGTGCCAAACATGTTGAGAGAGGCTGCTCGCCTGGGCCGTCCTCCAGAGGTTCTTACTGTAAACCTTTCAATTATACAACACCGAGCATGAATTATATTAGCTTATTTTAATGGAGCAACCTTGAGTAATTGAATGAAGTAAACATATACTGTAAGAATGTGCTATGGAATGTGATGTTCTGCAGACTGACTCACGACACAAATGTCCTTCTGGCAACTGGACCGCCCTGCCAGCTTGGGACGTTTATGTGAGGGATGTCTCCCCCCCCAAGCTTCTCGAGTCCCCGCGGAAAGGAGTCACCGGCAGAGAAAGTATTCATTTTTGCTCCCCAATAAGCCTGAATTAGCAGACACTGTGCTCAGCATGGGAGCATATCTACACTGGGGTGTGTGTGCTGTGCTCCTGCCTAGACTGTGCCAGATTACTGCCGGAACAGAGGGGTGACAGACTAGGAGAGGCTATAGCACCTCAGCCCAAGTGCCCTAAGCAACCAAGGGGGGGTCGGTCTCGGCAGACCTGGGGGGAGGGGGACAGTCTCGGCAGACCTGGGAAGGGGGACAGTCTCAACAGACCTAAGGGGGCGGGGGGGCAATCTCAGCAGACCTAGGGGGGAAGAGGGACAGTATCGGCAGACGGGGGCGGAGGGGGCAGTGTCAGCTGACCATGGGGGGATAATCTAAGTATCCACCCATGACGGCAGTATGTACACTTAAGGTGCCGGGGTTCAAAGTGCAGTGGCCGCATCTCGTACATGGGTGCAGCATGCAGGATGGCTGCATGCTGCACCCTGCCATTCAGGATTACTTTAGTAGCAGTGCTTTGCAGGTTAAGTACAGTTGAGTCGAGCATTACCCAAGCATCACAATGGGGTATTACCCCCAAATCACAGCTGAGGATTACCTATGTATCGCAATCCAATGTTACTCACACATCACAGTCCAGTGTAATTGCAACCAGGTGTTACCCATGCACTGCAGCTGAGTGATACCCACACATCACAGTGGAGTGTTACCTCCACACTGCGAGCCAGCATTACCCACACACTGCAATCAAGAGTTACCCATGAATCGCAGGTATTGCTGACTTGCAGGATGCTCACCATCCTGGTCTGTAAGTCAAACTATTCTAGTGTTTTCTGAAATTCCAGTCCGGAGAAGATTCTGGCTGTATCTAGCAGAGCTGGGAATCATGGTGCAGTGTATCACAGTATGAGATTCGGAGTGAGTGCAACGCATTGGAGGATTATGGGTAATTTGAGCATTCTAGCTTTCTGGGTAGAGGCCTCATCTAGCACGATTTTCTGCCTGTGTGTGCTGCAGACACAAAATCAGTGGGTTCCCCGGTAACATGTTGTGGCCATGCTCAGCGGCTGTCCAGCTTTGTACGCATGACGGCACACCAGTGTTCACAGCAAACGCGCTGACAGGGGGACTGAGGCACACGGGGTGTACGTGTTCCAGCACCGTCCTGCGCCACGCGTTTCTAGAGGCATAAACATCAGCATGTGAGGGGGGGTACGTGTCCAGGGTCCTGGCAAACCAAAGCAGTCGGACGCGTTCCATTCCCTGATATATGCAGGGATTTGTGAAAATGCCCAGCAGGTGTCAAGTCAAGCAGGCTTTATTGTCTTAGTGTCCACATACAGATACACAGCAGCATGGAATAACATTCCCCCAGGACCACAGTGTGACACACAGACAGCGAGTGACATGGGGATAGTCTTTACAGGACTTACAGTGCAAACACAAGACAGTGTAAAACAGGGGAGCTGGACACCATGGTGTATATACACAGTGTGATGTGGAGGGATGTGAACAAGAAGCAAT
>JAODKM010000001.1:7354830-7367323 GCA_026780845.1 Petrocephalus sullivani | reverse complement strand
CATGTGATTGGTTTATTAGATAATTGCATTAATGAGAAATTGAACAGGTGTTCCTAATAATCCTTTAGGTGAGTGTATATATTACATTGTGGGGACCAGGATGTGATGAAAAACCTGTTATTTTGATGTTGTGGATGTTTTTATAGAAAGCTGTGACTGACAAAAAACTAAAAATGTCAGAAGTCTTGTATTTTGTTTGGGTACTTATGGTTAAGGTTGGCTCCATAGAAACGAATGGAGAATCCCTACAAAGATATGAATACAAATGTGTGTAAGAGTGTATGTGTGTGAGACAGAGGTGTGTGTGGCCAGTGCTGTGCTGTAGGTCTCCTCAGATGAAGGTCTCTCTCACTGAGATCAAGGTCTCTGTACCTCCATCAAGGTCTCCCACTGACAAACGCAGGATCCTTTTGTCTGTGGTGACCTGGGCAGCACTGGCCTCCGTCTTTCCCCCGGGGCTCCGTTGCGTAGGAGATCTAGGCTGTCAGGTGAGTCTGTTGCTTACAGAGCACGGGTTTACTGGTGCATGTCCACCACGCTGTTAGTAGTGGGAATCCTCACCTGTCACTGAAGAAAGCACAGCATTATGGGAGCCCGGGCCCTGCAACTCTTAGCTAGACGTGTTATTGCAAGAAACCAGAACTGACTGATGACCCTATCATACATCATCAGGGACGCTACAGTGTAATTGCAGAAACGTCCACATTCTCTGATGACAGGGCATCCACATTCCCTAATGACGCATGCTCGGCTGATAAACACGCCTGTGTTCATGTATCACAAGCTGCCGCGTGCGAATATGAAGCATTCCTGTGCCCTGCGGGGGATGGCGCCCTGGTTCTGCCCCCACACTGCCCTCTGGAAAAAGGCGTCTCACTGTGTCTCACTGCACACTCTGCAGGTTGGAAATATGCATCGTTAAAGCGGGAGGGGCGGCAGGTTGCTGTTTCTGGAGAAGCGCTGTTTGCAAAAAGCCGCTACAGTACCTGTTTGTGTACAACAAATTTACGGCAACGCTGATCAATCAAACACGGAAATATAATTGCAGAGTGTGTTTGGATAATGACGGTGCTGCAAAGGGCTCTGTGAAGGTGTGCTGAAGACGAAGAGGTCGCCCAGAGGTCAACCAGAGAGGGAGTATACCTTTCTTGGTTTTCCTTAGTTGCAATCTGATTGGTGCTAATGCTGGACTGTAATATTGCCAGCTCTGTATGTCAGTTCTGATTGAGAGACATTTATAACTGGAATCCTGATTTGTTACTTCTGATTTACCATCAGCCATTGGAAGGTTCCAGGAAGAGATTAGAACAATGCTGTTCTCATATTGGTTCAATCAGGTAGTTACCTGGGGTGATACTGGAATCTCCATATGCCCTGGTAAAGTATGTTTGAGATACTTCTACACAGCCAATGTATTGTGGGTGCTGATAGGCCAGCCAGGAATCCCTGAAGAGCTTCCAGCCAATGGGGGGTGTATTTATGAGCCATAGTGTTTCGACATAACTGAAGTGTCACATGATCCTGCCACCATGTCTCTCATGTGTATTTTTAGCTGTACCTGCTGCGAGCTGTAGACAGTGTTCCAGCTGCATGTGTGTTTTGGAACTTCTGAAGGTGGAGGATTAAGACTGGGAGGGAGAGCGCCCCCTGTATGCCAGCCCCCTTCATTAGCGGAGCCAAGAATGACAGGACAGGGTGATGGGCCAGCGAGCAGCCTCGCTGTACGAGAGCTGCTCCTGCATGACGGCACCAAGTGTCATTTCGGACTGGACTCCCTGGGTCAGGGGTCAGGGGTTAAGGCTCCGTAAGCCAGAAAAGAGAGCCTCAATTCAGCAAGGATACGCACACACACACTCACACATGCACACACACACACACACACACAAACACTCTCACACACGCTGCTGCAGACTCCCTCATTATGGAAGTTCTTCAGAAGAAACGGTTCCAATGAAATTCACGGGGTCTCTGAGCTGCTGTCCGCTGCGTACAGCTTCTCTGCAAAGCTGCGAGATCCCTGAGATCAATCATGTGGGTGTCTCACGGGAGCGTCTCACGCACATGAATATGTCCCACTTATCAGGCTGCCTGCTCCCCAGAGAAGGATCAAAAAAGACCTCATTTAATGTTTTCAGCTACAGCATCTCCATGTCAAGCTGCCCATTTCCCCTGTGTAATATTGCACGGCCCACCTTCTTTTTGAGCAGAATTGAAGCAGTTAAGGTTACAGGAAGTTCTAATCAGCTGGAAGAGGAGTGAATAATAATCTGAGCGTCTCAACACAGGCGGACTCCTCGTAATCAGCTTTCTGGGTCAGGCGTGGTCTCCGTCACAACCTTCCTCTTGAAGCAAATTATCCACCAAGATCTTGCAATGTAAACCTTCCTGGGATTTACAAGGTGAATTTCATGTTCTCCTGCCCTCCTCATTCGTCACTTTTGGGCTCATTCATTTGACCAGCGTGAACCTTGACAACAAAACACACTCGGAACTCGGCTCCAGTGAAATTGCACCAGTGATTATCTTTCCCCAAAAGTAAATGCTGACCACCCACTGCCACAAAGGATGTAGTTACGTAGTATGGCAGTTTGTAGGGTTGGGGTCTGCCATGTGGAGGGGACATCCATATGAGTTACCAGACGGAATTTTATTTAAAGCAGAAAGAACAATATGCAGGTTGTTTTGAATGAAAGATTATAAACAAGACACACAAAAAGTCAGAGAATCCAAACCAGTATTGTTTAGGACGCCAGTGAGCGCTTACCCCCTTACCCGCGATTCCTCTCTAATCCACCCAACTGGCCATATTTTCCTCACGGCAATTAGTCCAATCAGAGCCAATTGAGCTTCATTATCTGTGGGGTCACCATGGGAACGCAAAAAAGGCAATGGTGAAAGCTCAGCCCGTGCTGTCGTTACGTCTCCTGCCAGCCCATAATGCATTAAGCGTGAGCATAGATCTGTTTATCTGCACGGCGTTGCTGATAAACGCCTTGTGGATAGGCGTACAGGCGGCGCTGCAGAGGCGTCCCCCCCCCCCCGCTCGCTGGCAGCGTCGCTCACGCGGGACGCTTTGTCTGCTCTGAACACTCGCGTCCCCGTTCCTCCCGAGGCTCATTAACTCATTCCATCTACTCTGGGCGGCTATGGGCTCATCTGTGCTGCATCTGTTATCTGCATTTGTGGCCCGACTCGGTGCCCATCAGCCGCAAGCACGCTGCACGTCCGTGGGAATGCGAGGCGGGGCAATCAAATTACTGCTCTTTCTCTTGCTCTGTGTGATTTGGTCTCTGAAGAGTGTTCAGCGTGATCAAATAGGACGTTTCTCGCTGAACAATGGGCCGCACTCATCGAGTGGCTGCTCGGATAGTCAGCCATTAGCAAGCGTGCGTGATTGAGAGCCTGTTTGGGCTGAGCGGGACACTCTCGGGAGACGAGGCGCGAGAGGGCACGTTCAGCTGAGCCGGCTTTAGAGGCACATTTTAGCAGTAGAGGAACAGAATGAGAGTGAAGCCTATCACAAGGGAGAGCTTATGGTCTGGCTCCCAGGACGGCCATTCATTCCACCTGTGCCGACATTATGCAAACCCTATTTAACCCTCAAGTAGTGGAGGAGGGGAGCTGGTCTTCTTTATGGTCCAGCAAGCTGCCTCTCACCCGTGCCATCCTCTTCTGGCTCTCAGTAGAGACTAAAGCCAAATGGAGATATAAGTAGATGTTTTAGTGTAGCCAAGGGAGTGGGGAGGGTCTCTACAGGAGGGAGGCTCAGAGTACTGAGATTCCTGGGTGTCTTTAGTGCTTTGTGTGTGCTGGGGTGGTGTGAGGATGGCCGGGGGGTGTCGAGTTTGGTGCTTGTCAGGTTCGGAGGAGGCGGGGTTTGGACGCTGGGTCTGCGGTCTGGTGCATGCTGGGATCACTGAAGAGTGCGAGACCATTCTGCTGCTTTCACGTGTCCCTGCGCAAATCGGAGGTGCTGCCATATGCTCCTCATCCATAACCAATCGAAATAAATTGAAAAGAAAGCAGCAGCAGTACATGTGCAGAAGCTGCTGCCGGCGAGCCGGACAGGGAACGGTCCGGGAGCGTCAGAAGGCTCGTGTTTATGCACGCAGCGTGTCGACAAGGTTGGGGGGGGGGATTTCTAAGATGTGCCCCAAGCTGAATGAACAGCTGGCGAGCCACTTCGGGGTACCCTTCACAAAGTGACGCGAGGCACCGCGTGGATGCTGTAGCGACGAATGGAGGCCTCACACAGACTCGGGTCGGGTTGGGAGCCGCAGAGCAGCTGCTCGCTTTTGGTGCTCCAATCCCCCACCAGTCAGTGAGCTGCTCCCAAGATGGAATGTTCCGGTAGCCTGAAGCCAGCCCGGCTCCCGTTTTCTGCCTGGTGCACGTACAGGCTTTCTCCTGTTATTGTTTATTGTCGTATGCAGTTATTTTTGCGAAGGGGCCTTTGCAGGTGGAGTCTGTGTAAACGGGCAGCAACCCTTATGGCTGTTAGTCCAAAGCCCCTTAGCGTACAGGCTCTCTCTCTGCTCCTTATGCTAACGTCGCGGTATGTTACACGGCCGCTGACAGAGCAGCGACCGGCTCCGCTTCCTGTCCTCCATCTCTGGTTTCACACCTACTGCAGGCCCACTTCTGGTTGCTCTGTTACTGTACCGCACGTATTCAGCAGCCACTCGGGCATGTCTAGATGCTGGCTGCGACGCCTTAAACCTGTGAAAACCAGGAAGGATGTCGGTACTGATGGCTAGGGAAAGCGCAGGCCCTCCCACCTCGCTCCGCGCCAGCTGACGGAGACAGAGGGTGGCTGCTTAATTTCTGTGACTCGATGAACCCCAACTTGGAGAAGAGAGCCTGCAAAGCTACTTCCTGTTCTGGCAGGAAGGTAGTAACAGCAGGGCTAAAGGAGACACCACCGCTGTCAGATGCCCTCTGCATGGCACCATGAGGATGATGCACTTCTTGGTCTACTGCTGACAGTAGAGATTGTATAACTAAAAATGCATGGTACAGCATGTATCTCACATGACCGACCTGCCCCCATTGCCCTGTTTGTTAATGTTTACTGGCATTTATATTTGCCTTTCACTTCCCTTTTTGTGTCTATGGCCCAGGGTTGGTCATGTGACCCTGCTCGGTCAGGTTGCCCTTTGGAGAGGCGTGGAGTGAAGGTGCTGCACACACGCTGCTCAGATCTCGTATCAGCCCCCCGCTTCGAGTCCGTGGCTCCCCCCAATCCCCTGGCTGCTTATCACCTGACTGAGATATTCCTGGTCGACGGGGGCTGCTTTTAGTCAGCTCTGAGTGGCTGCTTAATCTCCAGCCATATGCACACAAGAGCCCGGGTACGAGACAACACTAAAGGTCATTTCCATCTGAAGCTGACTCCTTAATGTCAGCGCGCTTTTAAGAACATTAATGTCAATGCTGGCGAAACGTTTACGAAGCCGCATCCCAGGAGAACGTGGAACTTGCCTGCATTCTTTGCAGCTATGCGCGGCCTGGGCAGATATGGATCGGCACATAGCAAGGAACAAAAATATATTTAAGGAACTTTGATGTGGCGCTTGATTGGATGATAGACAAAAATGTCAGGAACAGGTGTTGAAGCTTTGGGAGATGAGGAACTGAGACATGATAAATCTACGGGTGAGGACTGATGTATGGGGGGAGGTTGTGGTGAACATCTGGTGGTCCATCTCTGCTTCTGCTCCCCTCTGCATGTCAGCCATGTTATAAAGGTTCCAGATCCTGGCCTGGAACCGCAGAAAACAGCTTCCAGTGACTTTAGGGAAGCCAAGCTGTTGGTTAGTATCTGCTGTGCCCTTTGACTCCCGGAGGACCATGTGTTTATGATTAACTGGCTGTTCATGATTCTACCCATGGTTCACGTTGTCGAAGTGGGTGACAAACTGAACAAATGCAGGATTTTCTTTGCTCTTCATCTGAATGGTAATTAAATGCATCCTGCAGCACAGATGAGCATCTGGGTGCTTTAGGTCATAATCCTTTTATTATTATCTGGGTTTCTATAGAGTTGTGATGCTGACAGCGCTGATTCCAGCAAGAGCTTATTTGGATGGTGAGCTGGCGATGGGGCCTGCAGAATGTTCTCAAGATGTAACAGAAAGGCCAAGTGGCCACAGGGACCAGGGGGCTGTGGGCCTGAGTCCCTGATGGCTGGTTCTGTGTCTGTGGGCACATATCTAAGCAAGAACATGCACATAACGTTCAAAAGTAATGACATAGACAGAAACTAATAACCATACATAACTAATTCCAGCTGCTGATGGGGCTAAAATAATATTTCTGTTCTGGTACTGCAGAGTTCTGCTGTATAATCCTCATTTGAAGCAGTTGACAACCAGTTGAATTCCTGCATGGTGGTCATGTGACTCAGTCTGTAATCAGCTGAAAGGCCTTCATGATGATCACATGACCCCGCCCGATGAATTTCTGCATGGTAGTCATGTGACGAAATGCAGGACCTAATGAATTGTATTTAACGGCGATATGGCTGGGGTCGTCGGTCGGCTAGCAGTGAATGACCCCCCCTCCCCCCCTGGCATTCAGTACAGTGAATGAGGAGCCTGTGAGCTGGCCCCAGCATAAAGGCGTCTTTGTCTGGCGGGGGGTCGCCCCTTGCCCTCTCAAGCTCACTGCACACTCTGTCCCGCCTGTCTTGTCACACTTTTTCCCTCTTGTCCACATTGTGATTTCCGTTCTTTGTGCTGCTTCTAGCCGTCCAGTGGTGAGCAGGAGAAATGCTGGGCCTTTCGACGGTGGGTTAGCATAGCATGTCAGTGTGCACTGAGCCCCGTGGCCGCAGGGCAGCGGGGAGCAGCATCAGCCACACCTCCCATGCATGGGAAGTCATCAGCAAGCATTACGCCATGGAGACAAACCACTGTGCAACATGCCCATTAATTCAAACTGATTTTGTTTACCCTAAAAATAGACTTGAAAGGAAACAAGTCAAAAAGTAGAACAATACTTTGCATTTTTCTCTTCTCTGTTTTCTGCACACTGCTGTTGCCGCCTTGACATTTCTAGCTAACACTTCAGTTTTAGGAAAACCAAGCTGACCGAATGCTATGGAGACGTTGGTCAGAGGCTTGTCTGTGTGTCCCGCAATCCTCAGCTCCTCCACACGCGTGTCTGGCTGCTCTCTAGCATGCAGCCGAGGGCCCATGTTTTACCGAATGGCACCACATCTGCATCCGGATGGCTGCATTCTCCAGCCCCTTCTTTAAACTATGGTGTCCCCTTTGCCCTGAAATGAGGCAGTCTCTCATCCGTGTGTCAGCAGGTGACAGGTAAAGAGATGAAGCCACCGGGAGGCGATGGGGTCAAGTCCCAGGAGCGGAACACCTGTCGTAACCTCGATAAGTGGACCGAAATTGCCTCAGCGATTCTTCGGGGTCACATGACGAAGGAGAATGTGGAAGGCTGGGAGAACCCGCCTCAAGCCCCAGTCTTGTCGCCACTCTCCATCTCGTCCTCCTCTGCGCAGTCCTCCTCGTCATCGCCACATCTATAAATATCAGGCATTTTTCTGGGTCATCGGCAGCTTCTCCCCCATTGTGCCGTTGGCGGGGGACGCCCGGAGGGATGGGCATCCGAGAAACGCTCCCTCCCTGTCCTATGTGGTGATGTGAGCCGCACTGCCACCTGACGTGACCCATTGCAGCGCAGTGCTGATGGTAATTATAATCAAAATGAGGAATGTCCCTTCCTTCTAATCCATAATTACAAAAGTTTATCCTTCATCTCTTTCCTGTTCATTAGGAAAGGCAGGAATGGCTTTTTAATTCCACATAAAAATGGTTTGCTTCCTCCTACTGTCTCTCTATATAGGCAGTTATTGAAATAGCAGCTCTCGCGTCTTCACTGCATACACCATCGCCTCGGTGCGCCTGCACTGCACTGAATGTCTTCATTAGCCATTTAGTTGACCTCATTGGCTCATCAGATCTTCACTGGCTGTCACATAATCAGAAATAGTTTTAATCAGATGGTTTGGTTGAGCAAGTTTTGTAGGTCAAATTGGCTATGAGGTCAAATTTGGGAGATGGAGTGAAAATCAGATCTGCATGACAAACACGAAGATAACCCACATTTCTATCCCTGTCCCACGTTACTAACTACTAGCTAGGTAGGCAGGCTCTTCTCAGGTGTGGAAGTTATAGTAGCCAGAGTCTCGTCCCCAGTCTGATGGGCAGGCCCGAGAACGTGACCACGGAGCCACCGCCCTCCCACTCATCTCCTCTGTTGGATCTCTGTCTTCACAGAGTCATGCGTCCACCATCACCACCCAAAAGGTAGGTGCTTTGCAGGGCCCACGGAATGAGCCTGGAAGCCGCCTTCCATCTATTCTCCTTCAAGTTAAACGCTGCAGTTCAGCCAGCAGAGGTTGGAAACAAAAAAAAACTTTATTCGGCTCACATTAACTGGACATGCAATTTTTGCTGGAACTCCACTATGTTTCCAGCCTGATTTGGTTTTCAAGGCAACGGGTAGCCATTACTGATTTTTAACCAGAAATGTACTCTTACTCAAGACCAGTTCCATCCTGATCGTCATTCTGCTGCTTCTTAAATGAGAAAATGGAGTTGCTCACAGGCAGAGACTCGGTCACACTTTCATTTCATTGAGGTTCCAGGTCTTGTGTTTGAAATGTAGAGGCTGAATCATCTCTAGATCAATTTCACCCTGACTCATTTGGATTTGTGTTCCGTCACTCCCTGACACAGTCCTCCTGGTCTAAATCAGAGAATTTAATGAGAATTATCTCCATAGTAGTGACACTTTGAGAGCACCGCTGGTTCAGGCACGGTTCATGGAGGAGCTGGTTACCCTTCATGGTGACTACAGGGTGGCACACTCTCTGGCCAGAGCCAACAAAAACTGTTAACGTTCTGCTGCAGGTCACTTGTGCTGAAATCTGTGAGCCTGACCACTGGATTCCGTTGGCACAAATCGCGCCTGGTGTGTTTGGCTGGAGAGCTGTTTTCAACTTGGGATTGTGACACTGCGCGCCAAGCAGAGGTACGGCTCAGGGTCGTTATGCAACATGAGGCTTGACAAAAACAGGCAGCACATATTCACAGCTTGGCCTACAGAGCGCAATGACATCATCCCTCTTCCCAGCATCCTCTGCTTCAACACTCACACTCCTACATCTAAATGAATTAAGAAGCACAGCTGTATGGAGGTCAAAGCCTTTGCTCAACCATGTCTGACGTGGGACTCATATCACCGATGTCTCTAGGGTGCAACACACCCCTCACCCCCTGCAGGTTTCCCCCGACGATGTCATCGAGCTCTGTAGGCCTAGCCAATCAAGAAGGACATCTGTCTCCAATTATATAGCTGTGCCGAGTTAAACAAAGTCTGCTGTGATTGTGTCATTTATGGAACGCCGTCCTTAATAAACCCAGCAGCAGAACGACTCATTTACACATGAACAAACGCCCACCAGATCGTCAGGTCTGTGCATTCCACGCCAATCTCTGACTGACACCAGCAATCTCTACTGAGCTCTCAATGTTTGAAGATCAGCTGATTAACTATGTTCCAGCCCAATCTTCGTGCAGGTCTTTGGCTTCTAATTACTCCAGTATACCATAAACATCAGGTTTGAGCAATCACACATTGCTCCCTGCATGCATGTGCATGTACATATAGGACAACACATGTCCAAATGGACGTAGGAGTTTCAGAGAGTATGAACACATGACCTATTCACAGTTACTAATGGGAGAGCCATACTTCCTGCCACATGTCCAGTGCAGTAAATCTGGGGAGCCCTGTAGGTAAACGTTTGTGGAGTCTGATCATAAACAGCCTGGTCATGTACCTTTCAGCCACAACAAGACGCCTTAGTCCCTTACTGCTAATGGTTCTCTTAAAAAGCTGGAAGTTTCACTTATGGCCTGGGAAATGATTCACAGGCGTTTTAACATCAAAGGGCCTCTTCCTTCCTTGTGGTTCACGTCTTTTAGGGCTCTGAACTCTCTCATGGTGGATTGCATCTGCTTTATGTCACTTGTAGCCTTTTTAGTTTTTTTTTTCTTTAACTCAAGTACAGTTATCATGTTTTTCACCTGAACCGTGACCTTTGAACTGGGTTACCACAGTGCTCTGAATGCCTCTACAGTGTCTTGGTTGAACCCGAGAATTGTGACAGTTGTACAGTGTTTTGGCAGATACTGTGTAATGGTCCACCACACATCTCACTTTTGCGGAGGACTAAGAGAAGTAATGTTTCTGGTCCTGTGAACTGCTTGATTTATTCAACAAAGAGCATCATATATCTCCTTTGTGGAATGTTCTGACTGACGGCCACGGTGAAAGCTAACATCACAGCAGCCCGTGAGTGGCTCTGAGGTATTTGTGCTTGTTTGCTGAGTACTCACATACACTGTGAACATTACCAGTTGGTAAATGATAGCAAAGGAATGCTACGCACACGTCCTGCCCTGCGTGCACCCTGCCGTGTTCCTGCACGTCCACGTGCTTCAGCTGCCAGGACTCCAGCAGCGCACAGTTAAATCCTGAGGAATGACAGCAGATAACACTCACCCTAACCCTCCCCTATGGCTAGTGAGGCCACATGCATCGGGGTGGAAGCAGGGGACACCAAGAACACCTCCAAAATGGAAACGCGATTCATATTTTGTGTATTACTGTCCCTTCCTCTGCCTAACTCACCTACCAATAGGATGTGGACTTTGAGCTCATTTCAGCCTGTTGGTACCCAAGTAGGAATTTAGCTTCTCCCTCAAGCAAACCATCTCCCATGATGATATAAATCTCTGCTGGTTTAACAACTAGTGAGACATGTTCCCTGCCACAGTCCTAGTGGCTGGATTCTGGCCGCCCCAGTAAATTGTCTTTAGTCTGCTTTGTTAGAAATAATATAACTCTCGCATGCAAAAGTGGTGCATTATGGGAACCCCAGGCAGTTGTCATCTGTTTATTTGTCATTTTTTTGTTGAAAATGGCATTTAGGTGCAGCGTGTGGCACAGGTCAGTAGCCGACCCCTGCAACAGCGCAGAGGGACGGCTCTGAGGACACAGCCGCGCTATAACTGCCTGTTCCATGCTGGCTCATGTCTGACATTTTCCTGCATATATTACTGCCATTAACTCTATACAGGAGGCAGAAGGTGGCCAGGGCCTGTGACCTTTGCCCTCAGTATAGCTAGTCAGGTTATTTGGTCATGTTGTGGCTCAGTGAGAGCTGAGGCACTGCTGGTGTTCATTAGACCTGCTTCCAGGTTGGATATCGGCAGATTGACATGCCTTACCATTTCTTGTTTTGGTGGTTCTGCTCCTTCAAACGATAACTGTGGTCCTGCCATGGAATCCTGAGATTTGGTCTCAAAGAGGTCCCTGGAGGCCCTTCAGCCAGGATGCCGGCGATGGGGTGGGGGGGAGGGGTGGCAGCTGGCGGGTTTTGAGGGTGTCATGCTGATGGTGTTGAGCTCCATTCTAAAGTGACAGATGCAAAACCCGTTCCTTGTAATTGGCATCGCATTAATTAGAATTACAGTCGATCCGGAACATATACACATGTGGGTATAGCTTTGAAATGTTTTAAGGCACAGATGGAATTAGCACAGCTTATCTGTGTCACCGCTGCCACCGTCTCATCCTAATTCCAGGAAGAATGCACGTCCTCGGTATCCCAGCATGCACCATGCTCAACGGGTACCACGGCCTGTGCCCAACGCTAGCAAGTACAGTGAGCAGAAGCCTGTGAAGTGGACCGTCACAGTGACGCCCCCACATGCACAATATGCACAGCACCCACCCCCCCAGGAAGTGAAAGGCACTAGCACAGTGCTCCCTCGGGGGCCTGAGTCACCACAGCTCACTGAGGCTGAAAGCCGCCATGAGAGCGGAAAGCTGTAGCCTCAGTTTGGGTTTCGGGCCTCGCTTTATTGCCTCTAACTGCCTAACTATCCCTTTCACGCCTCCCCACCAACTTTCAAACACTTTCTAAGTGTTACTTTCCCCCATTAAACGAAACCGGCCAGAGGATTCCTGCCAGCTAAACGAGGAGAAATGGCCTCAGCCAGAGCGCTTTCTGCTTTCCTTGTCATGCTCGGCCCCCTGTTCCCTGCGTGCTAATTACCCATCTCTCCCTGGGTGCGGGAGCCCAGGCAGGCTGACAGCTGCATCCCCAGCAACACAAATCACTGGCCTCCATCATGGCCTCACTCCACAGAAAGTGTGCGCTCATGCACTCACACCCACCCATGCACATACATAACGTGTGTACACACACAAATCATCTACTCGTCAGTGTCAGTCTCCAGACGTGTCCAAAACCAGCTTCATCCTTCCATTTCTATGTTCTGCACTTGCCCCCCCCCCCCCCCTGGCTTTTGAGCGGGGGTTCGGGGCGTCGTCTGGGGGGAGGAGGCAGGTGTGGTGCCCCTTCCGGGGGGGACATGAAGCCGGGCCCGGGGTGGCCAGG
>JAODKM010000001.1:7313068-7327738 GCA_026780845.1 Petrocephalus sullivani | reverse complement strand
TCGGGCGAGAAGCTGTAATTTCGCAGCTCCTCTAATATCCACGCTGGTCTCCACCATCCAAGATCCTTTGCAAAGCCGTGAGCTGCTCCGTGATCGCAGGAAGGAAGAGAAATACTATTTTACCAAGAGTGACTTGATTCAGAAACGTTATTTTTCTGGCTCTTCATTGCCGAAAGAGCTGACCTTGGGTGTGTGTGTGTGTGTGTGTGTGTGATCTTATCAGCTCCACACAGTTACCTTTTATGATTCTGGGGGTCTAGATGTGTGCCAGACATTTGGTAGGTGGGGTAATCCTGTCCACCCCTCCCGTACCACAATGTGTCCTGGTTTGGGGTGGGGGAGTGGCTGAGATGGTGAAATTTGAGACGGTCACCTGAGCTGCTAGCCCGCGCAGGCCTGTCTGTGGCACCTGTCAGATTTCGGCCTGTTGGGGGTGGGGTGGGGTTGGGGGGGGTGGTGTGATGTCCTGTCGCAGGGCTTCTGCAGACCTGCGCTGTCCTTCAGGGTCAGTCCCCCCCTACACCATTATACCGGCTGTAGCAGAGCTGGAGGGGGTTGCTGTAGCTGACGTCACACCGGGCCTCTTTGCCGTGTTTCGCATGGACATGTCTCTTCTCCTTGCCTATCCAGGTACAGCTTCCAGACCCCTCTCCCTCCGTCTCTTCCCCTTGTCCATCCCGTCACGGCTTCCAGACCCCTCTCCCTCCGTCTCTTCCCCTTGCCCATCCTGTCACAGCATCCAGACCCCTCTCCCTCCGTCCTTGTCTGAATGCCGTGACGGGATGGACCCTTCTCCCTCTGTCCTTGACTCAGGGGGCTTGCAGGCACGTTATCTGCTTGAAATAGACTCCTTTGTCAAAACCGTAACCTTTTTTTTTTCTTTCCTACCGCAGATATATCATCTGTGTTGGTGTACCACTCACCTGAAAATGTAGGTCTCTGTCCTTGGAGAAAGTGGAGGGGACAGTGTAACCAGCATTAGATAGCGACGGGTCCAGTTTCTGTGGCTCTGCTGCACTGTTGATGATAAATCAAACCTCTATATTTTTCTGCCAGACTGACACCATCGACGGTCAGTCAGATGCCGTGATTCTTAGGTTACAGCAAGGATTGACCTTTGTGGCAGATGCGTCTTTTAGATAAGCATTATGTGTGGCGGTTAAAATGTTGTTTGTTTTTCTGCCGTCTAGGAAGAAGTTAGACTAAGAAGTTTTGGGCAACTCTTCTGATTCAGAGTCAGTGTGTTTCCCAGTCAAGTTTTTGCTCATTGTCCAAACCCCAGGCCCCTCTCCCAGGACTCGAACCACTGCCCCCATCCCCTGGGTGATGTGTCCCTGTCTACTTGCAGTTCTGTCAGTTAGGGGTAGGAGCTGCTGCTCTCCTCACTTTGTAGGACACAAAGTGAGGTGCTGGTTCTGGTGGTGGGGTGGGGGGGTGGTGGTATATATGATGATCTGCCTATAAATGATGGGGGGGGTCTGTGATAGAAAAATTATGTTCGAATAATAGCGCACTACCTACGGGTTCTGGGGATTGCTGTAGAGCGCGTATAGTTTTGCTGGTTTGCCTGAGAGTCCTGGAAGCTCAGACTGCGGGAGGGGAGCTGTCACTTTAAGGCCGCCACTCTCTGTGTGACCCTGTGGCACAACAGCACGCCTGCTGACAGAAAGCCGTCTATCAGTTTTTCATATTGGTGCTGCCACGCCTCCTAGCCGATGGTCATTGCCATCAGTCTTTCCTCCTGGCTTGTCTCTGACGCTCCATCTCAGTCCAGTCCACGCTTGCCCCTGGCCATCCCAGCCGGACCGGGCTGCTGTCTGAGCGATCCTGGGACGTGTCCGGACAGGACGGGCATGCTGTGCTCTCCTCCATGTTTTCCGCACGCCTGCATTGAGGCCCAACTGAGGGGGAACATCTGCTGTCTGTTAGGGGTTTAACTGCCCTCTGTGACACTGTTATTTGTCCTGCCAGATCTGGGGGTTCATTTGCCCGCAAATGCACAGAAATGGAAAGCACTCGCCTTCTTCCCACAGGAAAGATCTTATCTGATGTGTAATTGGTCTCGTTTAATTCGAAATCTACTTCTGATGGAAGCGTCTCGATGGCTTTGCAGGCGACGCGTGGAGGGACGGGCTGACTTCAGGCACCGCTGCTCAGATAACCCATATTAAGGGCTCTCAGAACTTTGTGAAGCTCTGACATTTTCTGGAGCAGAACAAATCAAACAGCAGGTTATTTGGTGATTAAGAACAGACTCTTTAGAGTCCGCCGAGGGGACCTGCTGATGAATACTTGAGTGGGGTGGGTTAACAGGACTTCCATTCATAACCACTTGTCCAGTACAGGGTCATGGTGAGCCAGGACTGTACCCCAGGAAGCCTGGGGCAGGGGACACTTCAGTGCATCGCCCAAACTCAGGCACTGGGCAATTATAGGAACCACAATACATTGTGGAATCCTATGCAAAAAATGTGGGGGGGACATGAAAGCTGCACTCTCGAACCCTTAACTCCAGAGGCGGCAGGCAGTAGTGTTGCACGCTCAGCCAAATGACTCTGAATTCTGGGTTAAGGTTGGACCCCCTTGGATCTGTGAGCCCACTCTGGGAATCTCTGGTTATTTGAAACTTTTACCTTGCTCAATGCGATAAGGGTTATTTTCTGAGTGGTCTAGGAGCAGGATGAGAGCCGACTGGAAGCTCGCCGTTTCTGCGTGGCCGCTCATTCTCCAGGCCACGCCCGCGGGTTTGATAGCTGCCGCGGAAATGGCACGGTGCCATAGCAATTCCACCCGGGTGCAGCTGGGCGTCGCCTCGTCGCCATGCCGATGCTGCTCAGAGGATGTTTCCAGGCAGTGGATTCCTGGCGTATCACCAAGGATGAACGGCTGCATGGGGAGCCAGTGGTGCTTCTGTGCTCATGTGTGAGAGGCTCAGTGTTTCTCACCCATGGCTTGTGAGCGGCGGAGGGGTCGGTAATGTGACAGCGGGTGTAGGATGGATTGGTATTTCCCGAAACGCTGCCTGGGATGGTCATGTGAGGTGGAGTATCAGAGTTTGTCACAGGAGTGTCAGGTGACTGGCCTTCCTTCCTGGAAATTTTATGACCCCCACATTAAGCCCTGGCTCTGGGTGCTCTTGTTTGAAGGAGGGGCTGTTTGAAGAGGTCCGGTGTGATTCAATGACTGCCCCGTCTTTTGCTGAGTGCAACGCAGAGTGATGACTCTTGACTGGTGCTGTTCGAGATGCTGTAGAGTCCCCCCTGTCAATGGTGCCCTGAATTGCAGCAGCAGGAAGATGAAGGCCAACTTTAGGCCGACAGATCCTGAAGGTCGCGGTTGAGGATTCATTCTGCTTGTTGACCTTTCCTGGTCTCCCCATGGTGCTTCTGCCTGGGAGTTCAGCTTTGAGCATTTTTTTTCCTGGGAAAGCACCCCACTGGCTGACCTTGGCTAATTAGACTATACCACGTGTGTGTGTGTTTGGGGGGGGGGGGGGCAGGCAGTGTTCTCTTCTATCAAGGCCACTGTCGAGGTGATCTACACTTCAGTAATTCCTCGCCATGACCTAATGCATACTGGCATCACTTGGTTTGGAGATATTAATGGTTAAAGGTTGTTCTTCAACTGCATGCAGGAAAACAGCCCATCAGCTAACATGTTAATCCAGTGCTGAAACGTCCAAGTGGGCTGCTGGGAGGTCTCGCCAGAGCAGTCTGAAATGGGCCGGCTCTGCTCCGCGGTTTTTGGCCTTGTATATTACATCGTCGCGTTCGTGCTGCTCTGTGCTGTCATGCCATCCATTTCTGTCCCTGCCATCATGGCCGCAGCTCCGCGGGGCGTTCTACTAAATGTGTCAAGATCGATGGTGTCAATTAGGCATTGGGCTTGGCGCTGCCCTGTTCCGTGGCTGCCGCATTCTGCTTTCGCCGTGATCCCTCTGCTGAGCTTCGCCCAACGCCGCGGTCACTATGGAAACTGGAGAGGCAGGCCGCCGCACGCCCTCCCGGGTCACGCCCCACTGCTGTGCCCCAAACGGCCCTCCACCACCAGTCAATTTGCATGAAGTTTAATCTTATGGCCAGCAGGTCCTAAAGCTCCTGTGAGTTAAAGCCTGCAGGAATTTGACAGGACAACGGTCTGGTGTCAGGAAGTCTCGTCCTCAGACCTTCTGTTTGGCTGGAAAATGCTTATTCAGTTTTGCTTCTGTCCATGCAAAGGCCTCCTCTTCTACAGCTTGTAACCAATCTCATTTTTCTAGGGCTGTAACCTTCTACCCATCCTTTGACCCAACCCGGTGAGCAAGTCCCAGAAGGCTGAGTCTCACCCTGGCTAATCTGTCTGTCTCTAGCCTTTTCAGCCTGTGTCCACCCCTTCCTGGTGTTTGGACAACTGCGTAAAGCTACCTGTGATAGTAACTGTGATTTCAGAGGAGGGTCAGGGTCACGGTCCCTGAAAATAGAGATGAGTCCATGCCACAGACAAATCAATGGCTGCCATTTTCCATCCACTGAGAGACAGACCAGCTCGTCATAAGCGATTTTTGGCCTGCTGTCGTGGCGCAATGAACCAAGGCTCAGAGGGAGGCGGTGAATGTAGTTAGAAGGGTGTGAGCTTAGTAGTGCTTGAGTGGCTACGGATCGTTTTATGGTGGCAGGATCCTGAGAGAGTACGGGCCATTTTAACATGGCAAAGATTGTGAGGGAATTGATTATTTTATTGTAGGAAAGATTATGTGGGACCTGACCATCTTACCTTAGCAAAGATTGAGAGAGAATTGACCATTTTACCATAGCAAAGGTTGAGAGGAACCTGAGTGTTTTATCGTCCAAATGATGGTGATGGAACTGCTCATATTTACTGTAGCATGTGATGGTGGTCTTTTTGAGATTAGATTGTAACACTGCGGAAAAATGGCATCTTCAGCCACTAATGGTATCACTCATCCATTCTCTGTTTTATATGTATGAAGTTGTCTGAGTTAGTCAGTCATCACAGCTCTGTTCTGGAATCTTGGTATAACTGGCTCAACTTGTGGTCAATCTCATCCCACAATATCAATTCACCCAGAATGAGGACCATAACATACCAACAGGCCAATGGGACACCTGGTAGGGCCTGTAGGATGTCCCTCTGAAGAATCAGAAACTCCTTTGACGGTTTTCTCTGCTCTATCCCCTGTAGTGCTACCGGCTTGGTTGCTGACTTTCATGTGAATTGTGTTTTAATGTTTAATGTGTGCCTCGTTTGACATTCAGCACATCAATATGTGAGTTCCAAAGAGGCTAAATGGAAAAGCCATGTGTTAAAAACTAAATACACCTCATGATTCAATAGCTTGCAAAACCACCTTTAGTAGCAATAACTTGAAGTAATCATTTTCTGTATGACTTTATACAATACTTATGGGCAGAGTAGTGGCTCTGAGACTAGGGATCTGTGTCAGCCTCACATTTGACTCTACAATACTTTGGTATACAGAGAAATTAATGGTTAACTTGATGACTGCAAGGTGCCCAGGTCCTGTGATTGCAAAACAAGCCCAAATCATCACCCTTCTTGAACCGTGCTTGACCGTTGGTATGAGGTGTTTGTGCTGATATGCTCGGTTTGGTTCTTGCCAAACATGGTGCTGTGCATTATGGCCACACATCTCCACTTTGGTCTCATCTGTCCAAAGGACATTGTTCCAGAAGTCTTATGGTTTGTTAAACCATACTGCCATGTTCTTTTTAGAGAGAAGAAGCTTTCTCCTGGCAGCACTTCCAAACAAGCTGTACTTGTTCAGTCTTTTTTCTAATTATACTGTCATGAACTTTAACATTTAGCATACTAACTGAGGCCTGTAGAGTCTGAGATGAAGCTTTTGGGTTTTTTGCAATTTCCCTGAGCATTGCACAGTGTGACTTTGGTGAATTTGCTGGGGTGCCCTGGGAAGATTGGCAGCTGTTTTTCACTTGTGAATAATCTTTCTCGCTGTAGAATGATGGACTGCAGATTGTTTGGAAATGGCTTTATTAACCTTCCCAGACTGATGGGTAGCAACAATTGCATCACGAGCTTCACAAAGCTGGAACTTACAGCAGGGCTGCCATTTGCAAACCCCTGTGTTATTATACAGGGACTGTTGTATAACCTGGTGTAAGGAGCACAAAATCTGCACCCCTGAGAAATGGGGAGAATGCAGGGATGTCTGATGACTCATCTTTCGCACTCTTTCTTGCATCCGGACGGGTTCACGTTGGTCGAAAGCCAAAGGGATGCCTTTGACCCCTAATGTCTGTTAGGACAGGCAGCCATCTTGTTGGAGTCAGTAGGTCATTGCTTTGCAGAACAAACAAGATTATATAACAGGCAAGGTCATTTTACAGTCAATGCAGTTACTGCTGGATGTTCAAATATTCCAAGATGAGAACACCTCCATGTATACTACCAAACAAATTCACCAGTGGTTTCATGAACAGCAGGATGATGCAAGATGTCTTCCATGGCCTCCACAATCACCTACAAATCAATGGAATCCAGAGTGTGGCATAGATTTCCATTTCCTTCTTCCTTCAAACTGGAGCTTTCTCTTCAAGAAGGGTCTGATATCCCACTACACACAGTTCAGGACTTTTATGACAGCGTTTGAAGAAGGGTTGAAGCTGTTGTGAAGTTCTGAAGAATGACCCAGCTCCTTTATAATGTCCTTTATTGATGCATTGTCAGATGTTTCCTTTATTTTGTCTACATCCTGGATATCTTGTAACATTAGGAAGGATGGACAACAAGCCAAACCTCAGGAGCAATGGGTACTGGGAGTTTTTTTATTCGTCTTGGACCAGAGAGGGATATGAGGATGGCATCAACACTGCTTGTTATCCTTCTGTCCTGCCTAAGATGCCCCTTTCATTTTCAAATATGCATACATAGCTGTACGCACAGATATGCGGGTATGTGCGCGTGTATGTCGCCATGACCACAGCTTGCCATAATCGTGGACCTCATGGGATGATTTGGTGATCGCTCTGTACGTGTAAAGTACCGTCTGCCAGCCCTCCTCTTGTTGCTGCTGAGCGACATGATGTTCTCCCACCTTTAGCCATCAAACATCCGCTCCCTCCCAAACTGCCAATGGATGCAGCAATAATTAGGTCTCTCTCAGCTGTGGGACAGCACTCCCAACGCGGCGTTGTTCTGGTCTGCCTCCCCACAGAAGCTGGCTGTGTGTACAGTCCCCACCACCAAGAGTATTTTCAGGTCTTGGCAACAGTCAAATGGATGCACTTGGAGGTTGAGAGTCCTGTTGATATCTCCATTGCAGCCAGGGGAGGCTCTGAAAGCCAAGCTCTCCGTATGCCCCCATCTTCCCTGCTCTTTGCGGCTCACTGACTTCGGACAGAAGGAAAAGGGGCCCTCGGGCTCTTCTCAGCGTTAATTCGGGGCCCAATTTTTTTCTTTCCCCATTTAGCAGGGCTGCATCTCAAGAGGAGAGTGTTTGGTTACCCTCGGCGGTACTGGACGGCAACCATAAGGCTGTCAGTGCTGCTAATGACCAAAGAACCTGCTTGTTGTGGGTGTCACTAATGGAGTAGCACAGGTACACGTGGTACCATGGCCCGGCATGAGTCTGGTTCTGAGACACGGGTTTTAACGGGTTTTTAGTGGGGGGGGGGGTGGGTACAGCTTGCTGGCAGTCTGAAGTACTCCTTAAGGCATGACAGTGTTGGCCCCTTGCTACAGGGAATTCTGGGTATTGCATGTCTCATCCACTTGGCTTGTCTTGCGCAATGTGGTGTCGTTCTCTGAGTGATCTGAGAAAGACGACAAATGCAAATTAAATTTGGGAAATGGACTGTCACCTGCCCCCCCCCCACCCCAAATAAAAAAAAAAGCACTGATCCCGCTTCCACAGTGGGAAATGCCATCTGTTTGCTAGCTTTCGGTGGGGTTTCACTTGTTTTGATATTCTCAGCATTCGTGGGCATGAGGACTGAATTGTGGCCAAGGTGCAGAGACCTTCACTAGGAGATGCTCTCCAGGAACGGGAGCTGAGCTCTGCAGACATCTGCTGTGCCCTGCTTGTTTATGTGTGCTGCTCCACTGGCAGCTTCAGCTGAGGGCTACGTGCAGCACGGCTGCAGGTCGCGTGGCGTCTGAGGACATGGGCCCATCTAGGGGCTGCAAGTTCAGGTCCCGAGGATGGGCTTTGCAAATGCTGCTCTGGACATGCAGCTGTATAAACACATGACAGTCGGGTCCCTTAGCCTAATTATTTTTGTTTGGGGACGATTATGGCTGGGAAACCCTGGGTGGAGCAAGATTTGCGGGCCCTCTCTTGGCCATACACTGCCACTACTCCGGGTGCAGGGGGCCCTGAAGTGGCTTTTTGAGAGGGGCCCCAAAAATAGCAAGCTTACCTCGGAGGGTGTGAGTCGGTGCCTGCAGGGCTTGAGATTTCACCTGTCAGTAGATCTCGACGTCAGCCTGTCTGGGTCTCCCTGAGGTCATGGGATGGCTGTTCGTTTGCTGGATGTACCTGCTGGCTTTAATGCCTCCCTCGAGGATGTCTGTCAGAGGTTTGCTGCCAGCTGCTCTTCTCATTAGCCCGCAGGTTAGCATCTCGTCAGCTACGGCTTCGTTAGTGCTGCGGCTGCCATTTGATCGCTTCTGGAGAGGCTTGTTAGTGTGTCCCCAAGGGTGACCTCCAATCTCCTTGGGGGCACCTCGCCCTCTGTAGTGTCAGCAGAGTGTGCTGAAGACATCCTGCCTTCACAGAGTCACTGACACTTGGTCTAGCATCGGTCTGAGAGTGAGAGATGATGCTTGCGTTGGGTCTGAGTGCAGCTCTGCTATAGGTTTGGATCAACATCATCAGATGTTCTCAAAGCCTACAGCAGTCTGTGCCAAGCCAAAGTGCCCTGCCAAACGGTAATGGGCTTTACATTCGGCTCAGTAGGGCTATAACGCACAGAGATGGTGGTCACTAATACCTTCTCCCATACCAGCAAATGAGCTCATATTTCCCTGGGAAGATCTTAGTGAAGCCTGTGTTCTCTATCCTGGTTTCTCTTGAACCTAATTGCACTCCTGAAAGGCAACAATGAATCTACTGGTGGATTCATATTCATTCTTATATGCTGTGCCCTCTCGTCATAAAGTCTCATAGATGTCTGGATAAGAAGCAGCCAGGTCCATTGTCATTATTGTGAAGGTTATGAGCCTTGGAACACGCTCTCTAAAGAGGCTCATAACAACAGTCTGGTGTCAGAGAGTATGGTGACCATGAGCATATATTACTTGAAACCAAGAGGTCAGGAAGATATCTGCGATGGGATGCTCGAAACACCAGGAGAAGGACGGCTCCCTTTGGCAGATGAGCTCGCTGCTCCGGCTTTGTTTGGACCATGATTTAATTCTGCTCACGAAGCACCATTGATCACGGTCATTAAGCAGTCATCTGACAGCTTACACTAGGCCAAGGGAAGGGCCCTCTGTCTGTCAGGGAGCTGTCAATCAAACCCAGGGCCTGAGCGATCCCTCAGGATGTTACCTGGTTGGGGGACGGGGGGTTTAATCTTAATTATTAAAAATAACACGAGGTAAATATTGGGGTTTCTCCTGAGGTATGTAAGTGTGGATTGAGGTTAATGAGTTTCAGTCCCGGTCTTGCTGCTCTTCTAGATTTGTGGCTGTTTACTGAGCGTGCAATCGGTCTCCCGTGCGTCTGACAGCCGGCTTTATCGTGGTGTTGGGGAGAAGGACTTTTGCAGCAGAGCTTCTGTTCCTTAGTCTGCCTTGGGCGGCTAGGCAGGGTGCAGTTCTCACTTGCCCCTCAGGGGGGCGAGAGACCTTGCCCACACACACACACACACACACACACACCATTGTGTGCTTAGGGGGGGCTAGCGGTATAACAATGCGTGTCTGTCCGCCGCTGGCACCGCTCTGGATGTCACGGCCCTCCCCCACGGGGAGCGGGCACTGGGAGCGGCTGTCGCGGTGGTGCGGCGCCGGGGTCTGGCCAGGAGAGCGAGAGGAGAGCCACGCGGCCGCCGCTGCGCGACATGTCCCTGCACTTGCTAAAGATGAACATGGGTGTTTCTGCCGAGCGCTTCGGGTCCCTGTGCCGCCGCTGGCTGGCCCGGGTGCAGAGGTTGGTTCCCGCTCTCTCCCTCTCCCTCGTTCTCTGAGGTCAGATCTGATTAATTAGCAAAGGTGTGTTTTACTTAAGGCTAGTGTCCCTCCATCCGGTACTGCGTCTCAGTGGTCTGGCTCAAATGGCTGAATGGTACTGATTGGGCCATTGGTGCTGTGGGCCGTGTTTGTGGTGACGACTTCCTCCGTGCTCGTATTCTGCTGCTTTTAAAGGACAGTTATCCTGTTTTTGGTATTATTTGCTCATTATATGTGCATATGTGTATGTGTACCTATGTATGTGTCTCAGTGTAAGGACTACACTACATATGTCTGATACGGGCTTTGAGGCCTTCGTGTGTGTGTGTGTGGGTTTGTATGTGTTACTTTTTGGGGACCCACAGTGTAATGAAAGCCTGTCATTTTGACATTGTGGGGACCATTTTCTCAGTCCCTGCAAGATTTATAAAATAAAAAATCTGTGACTGCAATCAAAACCTAGTAATGCCAAAAGTCTTGTATTTTCTTTGGTTACATATGGTTAATATTAGGACTGGGATTAGCGTTTTTCCCGTAGAAATGAATGGATGGTCCCAACTAAGATATGAATACGTGTGTGTGTGTGTGTGTGTGTGTGTGAGAGAGGTTGAGTGCGCTTTCGCTTTCATGGATGCTGTTATCCTAATACCTGGGTATCATAAAGATATTTAAGCAGTCACCACACCTTAAATGTCACATAACTTCCTCCCAGAAATCCCAGCAGGTTCTGGAAGAGCCAGTGGAAATGTAATGATCGCGTTACAGCAGTGTGGGGCTCCCGGAAGCCGTGTATGTGTGTTGAGTAGAAATGTTAACGGGCAGAAATCCAGCTGAACACACCCTGCATTTGAGTGTGTGAAAGGACCCACCAGAATGCAGAGTGAAACGTGACACAGTGCCCCCTTGTGTCTCCTTTCTGTCAGTAACGGGACCACCAGCAAGATGAACGGTGCTTTGGAGCACTCTGATCAGCCCGACCCCGACGCCATCAAGATGTTTGTGGGCCAGATCCCGCGGTCCTGGTCGGAGAAAGAGCTGAAGGAGCTGTTCGAGCCGTACGGCGCCGTCTACCAGATCAACATTCTTCGAGACCGGAGCCAGAATCCACCACAGAGCAAAGGTACCAAAGCTCGGGCTGGATGGGCCTCGGGCTGGATGGGCCTCAGGCTGGCTTTGAATCGGCACACGGGTTACTTCACTGAAGCTGCATCTAAACCTGCTGCCTGTTGAATTACCCAGATAGTCATCTGTTTAAGTGTGATACTTGTTTGCTCTTGCCTGAGATGTTGAGATGTTGGGCCTATTTGCCCTTCCTGGTATCTCAGCCATAGCTAACGGTCCCTCAGTGTTTCTGCCACACTGTGCCGGATAATGGCTGCCCTGGTGTCACTGTTTTGTCAGAGCGGCATTTAGCAGCTAACCGATTTAGCGTTACGGAGACGCTCGTTCAGACCTTCTGAACCCTGCTGAGCTTCTTCAGGCTGATCTGCTGGCTTCCTGATTAATGGCAGCCATGCTTATAAGCATGCATGCATGGTGTCGGAAAAGATCGAATTGATCCATCGTATTAGTCCAACCTAAAACTGGACTAAAATTAAAATACATGTAAACACAGTAGTCCGACTCAAATCATACTAAATGGACTATCTCCCCACGATAATGCGGTTGGGAGCTTTTGCATGTACACATTCAACTGGACCCAAATTGGCCCAGTCGCATTGTGCATGCCACACAGTACCCTCCCCGGGCTCTCCCCTGGAGGTAACGGGAGAAGCCAGTACGCAGAAGTAGCAGTCAAAGGGCGCTTTCCCACCGCACCAGGCACCGTACTTTTGGTGTTTCCAGAAAGTACCCAAAGTACGACACTTACAGGTGTCTGCTTTCCCCTGGCATAAAAGCTGGCCCTGAATGACGGCCTAGCATGGCAGGTATTTTTGGCTGAGTTGGAAAAATGGCTGTTGTGTATTATACAGCTGGACAGAGTGTGATATTAAATCTAACATTATGCGCACGTACTTCTTACATCGCTAGTCAGCTAGATTAACATCAGGCTTTTTCTTGCTTTCGGTTCTGTGCGGACATTATAGTGCAGGGACGTGTTTTGCTGAAACATTTTTACTCTGTCATAGGGCAGAGGGTTTTGTTTATCTCGGAGAACGCATGTAGTGTTCATGCGAAGGTAGTTTAAACTGGTTTTTAAAGATATGTTGGGTAATCTGTAAAAGGAATAATCATTAAAATTGCAACGCAAGCTTGCAGTTTTTTTTCCAGTGACAGAGTAAAAATGTTTTAGTGAAACTTTAACCCCCTGGGCTATAATTTCCATGCAGTATATAGGTCTTAATGGAGCTATACGCACGTCGTCCAGCGCTATAAAATACTACAGCCGTTTCTCCAGTTCGGTACTAAATACCCCGCCCATGTTGTTATGTCATTCAGCTCCGATACCAGTTTTTACTCCCGTGGAAAACCAAAGCCTTCAAGTTCCGTACTTTTGGTGCTTTCTGAAAGTGGTACTTGATGTGGTGGAAAAGCACCCTAAATGAATTAAGGACTACACTATTTACAGGGGGTGGCCACAATGCATCTATGGTGTTTGCCAGACATCATATGAAGGAGAGGATGAGAGGAGGAGTCACACAGGCGTAGAAATCAAATCATCATCATTAAAACGTGTTTCTCCCGTGATGGTTTTCAAATGGCTAGTCATGAGAACGAAGAAAGCCAGTGATTGAGGGAATTTGATTTCACTCTCAGTATAATGTCAGGTAGCCTGTCGGCGGTATTATGCCATATCACTGCATTTCACTGCAGTATTAATAACTGATGCAGTGAATATGTAGGCCTGGGGGTCTTTTCAAAATGCCAGCGTGTGCATGTAAACAGACGCAGGCACGTTCAGTGCACTCAAGGTCGTCCGTCCTTCCGGGGGTGGTTCAGGTGAGGGATTGTGGGGCCTGAATGAACTGCCATGCTTGGACGCCTGTTGCTGTAGGGAGGCCCTCTGCTGGTATTTGAGATTCTGGTGCTGGGAGGTGTTGGGGCCAGGTCAGCGGCCTGTAGTTCTGGGGGCTTCCTTATGGGCTGGGCTTCTGTTACTCTGAGGTCTGCCAGGCCTGCTTTGGATGGTCTGCTGTGCGGCAGCTGTTTTTCAGCCGCGGTGATTATCTGCAGTGGCTCTCACTTGATTTGGCCTGACCCTCTGCACCGTGTGAGATTCTCATACCCTCTCGCACAGAGTGGCCCGTACTTCTGCTCGTGCCCGCTCCCATGCCCGCTCCCATGCCCGCTCCCTTACCCGCACCAATCTGTTTATTCCCCATGTCCCAGCTTTTAAAAGCTGACTGTTTGCTTGTTGGAGGATCAGTCCGATTTTGGGTGTTTTTTCCAGTGACTTTTACAGATCACTTAAAAGGCTTTGCAGAAGCTTTTGCAAAAACAATGGCATTTGAGTATGGCTACAGTTCTGACGTGTTAGTGCCCGCTATCGGAGGCGAGAGGCTGACACGGGCGCACAGACCAGGCTGACGTTCCCGAGATGATTCTCTGCACTGGCTAGTGGGGACGTGCGGTGTGGATACTGACTCACGGCTTGATGCATGTCAGCTGGTTCTCCCTTACAGGTGTACTCTCCGTCCTTTTGTCTGAAACATCGGTCGGAGCAGCAGGTGGCTGTGGTCTTTGCCGGTTAACAGATGCTGCTGTTTTGTTGAGCATTATTGTTGTATTTATAGATGCCTCTCACCTAAAAGCCGTGTTGGGCTGTTTGGTGGGACTGTCCTCCGCACACAGGCCTCCTCTGCTCCCCCAGCCTGCTCCCCGCCTCCCCCTCTCTGCTTGAGCATCGCTGCTGTTCTGCTGCTCCTCTGTCCTCCTCCGTTTACGGCAGCGTGTATTATTTATTTATTCCCTCTCTTCCTAAGGGCATTACGCCATCGCCGGCATCCTCATGCTTTCGCTGGGTTTAACGATGCCTTCTGTGTTGTAGCTGTTGGCTCCGTTTGGTCTGCCCTGGGTCCGGATTGGTCTTTGTCTCCGTGTAGCCTGCTTGGCCCAGAGCTGCCTTTGCCTTGTTTGAAATGGTCACTCAAGGCATAATTGGGCCCAGGATGAGGCTTTATCCCTAACTGCTCAATTAACTGTCCATGGGAAGCTAGCAAAAGGTTTCCTGTGTATTCTGAGCTTAACTGGGCGCTCTGAGAAAACTGCTGTCTGAAGTGGTCGGTGCAGCTTCTGGCTCGCTTCTGCCTCGGCCGCGTCGCATGAGGGATGCGCTGTGCTCAGCGGGTCGGCTCGCTTCTGCCTCGGCCACGTCACGTGAGGGATGTGCTGTGCTTAGCGGGTCGGCTCGCTTCTGCCTCAGCCACGTCGTGTGAGGGATGCGCTGTGCTTAGCGGGTCGGCTCGCTTCTGCCTCAGCCACGTCGTGTGAGGGATGCGCTGTGCTTAGCGGGTCGGCTCGCTTCTGCCTCAGCCACGTCGTGTGAGGGATGCGCTGTGCTTAGCGGGTCGGCTC
>JAODKM010000001.1:7299298-7312968 GCA_026780845.1 Petrocephalus sullivani | reverse complement strand
GCTTCTGCCTCGGCCGCGTCATGTGAGGGATGCGCTGTGCTTAGCGGGTCGGCTCGCTTCTGCCTCGGCCGCGTCGCATGAGGGCTGCGCTGTGCTTAGCGGGTCAGCTCGCTTCTGCCTCGGCCACGTCGCATGAGGGCTGCGCTGTGCTTAGCGGGTCGGCTCGCTTCTGCCTCGGCCGCGTCGCATGAGGGCTGCGCTGTGCTTAGTGGGTCGGCTCGCTTCTGCCTCGGCCACGTCGCGTGAGGGGCGCGCTGTGCTTAGCGGGTCAGCTCGCTTCTGGGGCAGTAGTCCCCAAAAGCAGATTGATTTTAATATCAGCCTGATTGACCTACAATCCTACAAATATTATGAAGCACTATGGTGGCAGATTTCTCCGCTTCTTTGGGGGTTTCTGCCTGTGAGGTGCAGTCTCACGTCTGGTCAGCTCAGCTGGTCTGTGTTCCATGTTCTGTTCACCACCTCACTCTTCTCTCTGTCTCTGTCTGTCTAGGGTGCTGTTTCGTGACATTTTACACGAGGAAAGCTGCCTTGGAGGCTCAGAATGCCCTGCATAACATAAAGACCTTATCTGGGGTGAGTATATCTGCCTCTTGGTCTGCTGTCCATCAGTCCTTGGTGCACGGTCTGTCTGGGGCAGCAAGGTTGTGGTCAGCACCTCCTCCAGTGGGTGGTCACTACACTACAGGAGTAGAGGGTGGGCTGCGGTTGCTATGGAAACCCCGGGACGGAGACGGGTGGCGGAATACGGCGTTAACTTTTCAACAGCGCGGCCCCGTTATGTCACGTTCACACCTCTCTCAGGCTCGTAGAGTGAGAGTCAGTGGTTTCGGAGAGATGCGGCGATCTCCCATTTGACGGAAAATGCCACATGGCAGCCTATCTGACGGAGAGTGGAAACATGTTCCCGGCACACGGGCTGCACTGTGCCTTCCCCCATCACCCCCACAGGCTGAGCCCGGGTCCGAATCGATCGAGACGTAACGACACGCTGAGGGTTTCATCTGCCTCTGAGCCACTGTAGGGATTAGAGATATCTGAGGGCTGTCCTCCAAAGAGGGAAGCAGCCCTGCCAGAGGTTCTGCGCCCCCCCCCAACCCCCTTCCTGGCTGTGCCCCCCCCAGCTGTCCTGAAGACCCCTGTAAGGGTTGGCTGTTCTGGGCTCATGGCCCCGTGCCAAGGAGATGCAGGAACAGAAGTGGCGTCAGTGCCAGCATGACTCAGAGGTTGATATCAGGGCCTGACCCCTGCATACAAGCCCCCCCCCCACAGTGGGCCAGTACCCATAATGTACTGCTGAGAATACGATGTCAGAGGAAACCCTTAAGCCACATCATCTGTTGCCACTTCTGTTCATAATTTACACAGTTTAGTTCTTTATCTTGGGTTGAATTTACAATGTATGCCTGTGATATATCTGTGTGTGTGTGTGTACTGTTATCTGTGTGTGTGTGTGTGGTGTACGTACAGCATCTGCGATCTGTGTGTGGATCTGTGAGCCCATCAAGGAGCCAGCTGAGCTTTCGTCCTTGTGAGTTCCTCTCTGGAACAGTGAGGCAGAGCTTTAACTTACTGCTCTCTCCTGCTCCATCCCGCCCCCCTGTCTGAGAGCACGAGTATGCACTTACTCAGTGTCTCCTTTGGGGGGTGTCACGGCCCCGGGGGTGGGACAGCAGTGTGGTAGTCCTGGTGCCTATGAAAGAGATGAGGGGGGGCTCAGTGGAAAAGTAGGAGAGGCTAATCTGGGGGCTTCTGGGAAGAAGGATTTTATGTGAGCATCTTATTGGAATTGCATGCTGGAAAGTGCATTATACAGCGCACACACACACACACACAGCGGTGGACGCAGAAGCCCTACATAAACAGCACCTGCAGGCCTAGCGCCCATGAGCGGTGTCATTACAGAAGCTCATTACAGGAATCAATTGAATTAGGGCAGTAATTGCAGGCATGGCGCGTGAATCCCTCAGAGCAGTGATAACAGTCTGGCCCTCCTCCCGGGGGGGAGGCTATCTCATAACTACCCCCCAGCCCCCTGGGGCTGTGAAATGCCAGGACTGGAGCAGCGATGAGTTGTGGGTGCAGCTTTGGGGGGGGGGGGGGCCTCTCGTCGATAAACGCGTGACGGCGAGCACCACAGAGGAGAATGCGCAAGATACCACGGCTGGCGACAGCCTCAGCACCGAGACGCCACGGCTTTTTTATTGAAGAGGCTAGAAGGGACACGCCCCCCCCCATGCTGAGGATATGCACAGATTAGGCTTCCTGCTTGAGATGGTCGGTCTACCGATATAATTTCTTTAGAGGCCGTTTAAATGATAAAATGTTCTGTTATCTCTGAGTGCCTGTAATTATCCACAATTCATCGCTAACGATCCGTTGTGTGTCGCGAGATGATGCTGGTTAACAGCTGAAGGCTGCTTTCGACGCTAAGCTTGAGCTCTGGATATTCCCGCAGCACAGTCGAGCGGGATCCTTCATGTTTGGAAACCTTACCCCCCCCCCCCCCCCAGGCATGGAGTTATGACAAGAATCACACATTAAGAGCTCAGGAACTAAGGTGCCCTCTAGTGGTGGCTCAAATAACGGCGATTTGAGTGAATTGTTGGCCCGTTCTTAGCCAGCCAGGGGCTGATCCCGTGACCACTGAAGGCTCTCCCACAAAGATGGCTGACTGAGGAGAAACCTGGCTGAAAAGCAAGCATCCTTACTGCAGAGCTGGCTGCTACATGCTAATCAGCTGGAGACAGGGATGCTCATGTTTTCATGTTTTTTTTTATTCGCCCTGTTAATGATGCTGGTCGTGCTGTGAGGCATTATGTGTAGGGAGCGGGGTTGTTGTGACACAGGCGTATGGCGTGCAGACAGGAGGGAGGGCCTGGCATAGACCCCGCTGTCAGATGTCGCTGCTCTCCCATAAATCAGCCGGCTCCTCCGGGCCCCTCCCCCGCGGTCAGGCCGACGGCAGCTGCACCTCCTCTCACCTTGGGCCCCCAAAGCCATTTGTCTGAAGCGCTCCTCCACAAAACGGCACCACTGGCTCCTCGCCGACCTGCCTGGGCTGGGCCTGTGCAGCCGTGCTGGGCCTGTGCAGCCGTGCTGGGCCTGTGCAGCCGTGCTGGGCCTGTGCAGCCGTGCTGAATCGTGTCCTGGTTCTGTTTTACAGATGCATCATCCCATCCAGATGAAGCCGGCGGACAGCGAGAAGTCAAACGGTGAGTCGCGGCGTTCGGAGCGGAAGCATCCTCCTGAAATCCCAGGATGATGTCACAGAGGATGGAGTCTCTGATTAAGCTGTTGGACTGACGTCTCAGCTGGGACAGGCACGAATGAGTGCCAGAGTGTGTGTGAGCCAGAGTGAACTACCTCTTTGTGTCGGGGATGAATGTTTTATTCCCCCAGCATGAGCCAGGGGAAGTTCCCTGTGGCTGTGCGTATCCCTGTCCGTCTGTCTGTCCCTGTACATCCCTTAATGTCCCATCATGATCCTTTCTGTCTGTTTCCTTTAATATCAGTTAAGGTCCCATCATGTCCCCGTTAGACCCTTAGCATCCCTTAATGTCTCAACATGTCCGTATGTGTCCCTGCCTCAATGTTCCAGCAGTGTCCTGTGTGTTCCTTTTCTGAGTGTTGCTGGGGACGCTGTGTTTTCGGTGAGAGCCCTCCCTTCCCCTCTCTGGTGTCCGTCTGTCCGGCAGCGGCCAGTCAGGCTGGATGCCCGTATGTCACATGACCTGTGTTGACATGGAAACGGCGGACACCCACAGCTGCTGGGCCTGGCAAGGAACCAGGTGGTATGGCCACATGGGGGTCAGCCTTCTGCTTTGTGTCGGCGGGTCGGCCCGGACCAGTGGAGTCACATGCTGGTCCTCCATACATACTCGCCTCCCTGCGAGTCCCTTGAAGCTTCGGGTCACTTTCTTTGTTATCCGTGGCCTTGGCTGGGTGACACTGCTGTCCCAAACCGGGAGACACTGCTGGGTGACACTGCTGTCCCAAACCGGGAGACACTGCTGGGTGACACTGCTGTTCCAAACCGGGAGACACTGCTGGGTGACACTGCTGTCCCAAACCGGGAGACACTGCTGGGTGACATTGCTGTCCCAAACTGGGGGAGACTGCTGGGTGACACTGCTGTCCCAAACCGGGGGAGACTGCTGTCCTGAGCTGGGTGACACTGCTGTCCCAAATTGGGTGACATTGCTGGGTGACTCTGCTGTCCCAAACCGGGAGACACTGCTGGGTGACACTGCTGTCCCAAACCGGGAGACACTGCTGGGTGACACTGCTGTCCCAAACCGGGAGACACTGCTGGGTGACATTGCTGTCCCAAACTGGGGGAGACTGCTGGGTGACACTGCTGTCCCAAACCGGGGGAGACTGCTGTCCTGAGCTGGGTGACACTGCTGTCCCAAACTGGGTGACATTGCTGGGTGACTCTGCTGTCCCCAGCGGGGTGACACTGCTGTCCCATACCGGGTGACACTGCTGTCCCAAACCGGGGGAGACTGCTGGGTGACACTGCTGTCCCATACCGGGTGACACTGCTGTCCCAAACCGGGTGACACTGCTGTCCCAAACTGGGAGACACTGCTGGGTGACATTGCTGTCCCAAACCGGGTGACACTGCTGTCCCAAACCGGGGGAGACTGCTGTCCCAAACTGGGAGACACTGCTGGGTGACATTGCTGTCCCAAACCGGGGGAGACTGCTGGGTGACACTGCTGTCCCAAACCAGGTGACACTGCTGGGTGACTCTGCTGTCCCATATCGGGTGACTCTGCTGTCCCCAGCGGGGTGACACTGCTGTCCCATACCGGGTGACACTGCTGTCCCATATCGGGTGACTCTGCTGTCCCCAGCGGGGTGACACTGCTGTCCCATACCGGGTGACACTGCTGGGTGACATTGCTGTCCCAAACTGGGTGACATTGCTGTCCCATACCGGGTGACACTGCTGTCCCCAACCGGGTGACACTGCTGTCCCATACCGGGTGACTCTGCTGTCCCATACCGGGTTACATTGCTGTCCCCGGCTGGCTTCTTACAGTAGCACTGACGCACTGTCTGTGTGGTGGGAGCCTTTGAATCCGCTTCTTCCTTTAGCTCATTATCTAACCAGCAGGGGGCGTGCGTGGCTATAAACGCGATTGTTTGTGTCCCGGGTGTGTGACATTCCCGAGGTCCAGCTGTGCCTCCATGCCAGCCCGGTGGAACATGTGGGAAATTGTACATTCCTGCTCATTTCTGACTGCAAATTAATTACACAGCTGAAGTATCATAATCTCTCTCGAGGGTGATAGGCTGTGTACAAAGGGATTAGGCCTCGGAAACGGCGGCTATCTCCCGCACATCCTGACGGCTCGTCCGAAACGCACCAACAGTTCGAATGGCAAAATAAAGCAGTGTGGCATTGATTTCCCAGAGTGCAGCGGGCTTATCTGCCCGGCCCCATGCTGGCAGCTGACAGCTTCCTCATTAAAAACAAATTGGATTAGCGGCACATTGAATGTCAGGGGTGCCCCCCCCCCACACACACACACACACACACACACACATTGAGTCACGTTCGCAGATGCAGCCTCTCTCTCTCATGCTTGCTCACAACACACACACACACACACACACGCTCAGCATTTCCTATTCACACGCAGTCACACACCTGAATCAAGTGCACATGGCTGCATGTCTGTCTGGGACGGTCTGCCAAAGGTTGAGCAGAGATGTCAGCTATAGGACCGGGAGCAGTGGGTACAGATGGAGGGGGCGAGCAGTGATTTGGTCACATGGGCTCTCTCGCACCCGCTACCCTGCTCACTCCTGTTATTGCTGTGTCTCCTTCAGCTGTGGAGGACAGGAAGCTCTTCATTGGGATGGTCTCCAAGAAGTGCAATGAGAACGACATCCGGGTGATGTTCTCGCCGTTTGGACAGATCGAGGAGTGCCGGATCCTCCGTGGGCCGGACGGGCTCAGCAGAGGTGAGCCCCAGCCCGAAGCAGGCCCTCGCATGGCCCTATCCCCTGTCCTAAACCATCCCAGCCTGCCATCCTCCACCCACCCAAAATCGCTGCCTCACCAGCTGTCCGCTCGTCTCACACGCCCTCCTCCTTGCTCGCGCCTTCCCAGCATCCTTTGGGCTCCTCCCCTGTTCTTCCTGAATATTCCACAGCTATGGGAACTCCCCCTGGGTTACGCCCTCCCAGAGGTTGTGGGGAAGTGTGCCTGGAAGGGGACATGCCCCTTGGGAAGAGCCAGAGGAGAGCCGGCGTGAATGTGATCGCAGGAGCGTCTCCGTGCTCACGGCTGCTGACAAACATGCTTTAGCTTTCTGCAAGTGGGTCCCCATCCTGCTGGCCCGGCGCGGTGCCCCAGCCGGCGTTGGACCGCAGTGTCCCCTCCGCTCCCTCTGCTCGGCACGTGCGTGGAGCCTCGGGACCCAACCCACTTCCTGTCTGAACCCATTTCCTGTCCAAGGCCCACTTCCTGCTCAGTCCTTTTATTGCATGTGTGTCAGGCTAAATTAGTAAAATTTTGTAATTTTTTTTTTTTAATAAGTTCCACATTAAAATATGGAGCGAAACATAATGAAGGTGGCCTGGGGAAGTAGATGTCCTCAGCGTTTCTAAAACTGCGAATTGGAAAATGGGGCGGCACGGAGTTGACTTGAATTTCACCAAAGGGAGAATCTTGTCAGTGTATAATGTATATATGTTTAAAAGTCCTTTTAGCCTTGTGTAATGTTAAACAGCATGGTAATGATCACCTCAGCATCTCACACTGTAATTTCTTTAGGCATCCTGTGATAACTCTGGTTAAATATGGCACTTATAGGCCACAAGGTACTTTTGCCAACTGCCACTAGCCTGAGGTAATTCTGCATCAGCCAGTCAGAATCAAGGGAAAGTTCTTCACAGCCAATCAATTGATAGCCCGTGACTGCACTGGTGTTAATGCGTAGGGTCTGGAGGAACCTCTGCTGACTTGGTGGTGGTGGTGGCTTTGGATGGGATCTTCTCCATGTCTTGTTGAAGTGCTCCCCACATAGCTTAGGGTACTTCCTGGGCTAGGCTCCCTCAGGCTGGTAGGACCAGTAATGGAAACCAGTGCCGACGTGTCCATGTGACTGGTGTGTATCTGTGCCACGATGATGCCCCCTCCCCCCATGACAGATCCCCCGAGAGCCTGGAATGGGCATCGCGGGGTTCAGGGATTGTTATGACTGGCCATGCTCAGTTGACATGCCGGTCAGGGAAGAAATGGTAGTGCAATATAAATGCTAATGAGAACCCCTCCCTAGCCGAGTCTAAGTGGACAGGGTGAAAACTGGGGGGGTGGACGTGGAACGACAGATTTCAGATACCCTGTCTGAGGCATCGGAATGCATCTCTAATGCTCACCGTGTGGACGCCAAGGACTCCCTTGTTGGACAGTGGCTCCCTTGTTGGACACTGGCTCCCTTGTTGTTGCCCAATAGTGTAGACCAGTTGTTCTCAATGTCCCTGAAGGACCTGGCAGAATGTTGTCATTCTATCCTTTCCATACCTACGGAACAGGATTGAGAAGTAGACGTTGACTTTGGTGAAGGTATTGATGTTGCAATTTGGGTTGATATTTGCATTGCTGTAGACTTTGACATTGAGATTGATGCTGGCTGGGAAGGAAGGTGATTTAATTGTCATTGTTGACACACCTCAGTGTGCAACAATGAAATGTATCCTCTGCATTTAACCCATGTGACCTAGCAGGGGGCGGCTATGTGAGCGCCTGGGGAGCAGTACTTGGGGACAGTACCTTGCTCAGGGTACCTCTGCGGTACTTGCAGGTCAGGGACTCGAACCGGCGATCTTTTGATTATACGTCGCGTCCCTAACCACTACACCAGCAGCCTGCCCTGTTCCCCTGTTGTCCTGCTGTGAGCTCTGCCTTGTGGCAGTGTTTGATGACAGTTGTCAAATCCTCTTACCCCTTCCTGTGTTCTCTCCTTCCTGTTCTCCCGATGTCCCTCTTACAGGCTGTGCGTTTGTCACGTTCTCTACCCGCACCATGGCGCAGAACGCGATCAAGGCCATGCATCAGTCGCAGACTATGGAGGTACAGTACTCTCCCCTTTCTCTCCGTACTGTCCCGTTCTCTCTGCCTGCTCCCAAAGTCAGGACGGACTGCGGTAACAGGACCCACCTTGTGCTGCCCCAGAGGGCCACTGAAGCCAGAGCTGAGCTTATAGCCCCTCTTTTCGGTTGCTTTATGGAGAAGGAGAACTAGCCTCATCATAAAAACTACCAGCTCTCCTCTGAGATGCTGAAACATCATGTTTTACTAGTAAAAGTGTTGGACGGGAGAAGCAGTGGACGGCTTCCTGTCAGGATGTGCTGGTTTGTGTGTCCTGCAGTTCTCACAGTGAGCTCCCAGGCTGACTCTGAGAACATGCCTGTTATTGATGGCGTCTGCTGTAATCGGGCTAAACCTTCTCCACCCCACCCCCCCACTGAAAGCCTGGGGAGGAATTCTGTCTATTTTTTTTTTCCCCCCTCCTTTGCTGTACGGACAGCGGTTATTATGGAGAAAGTGAGCCTGTATGACTCGGCGAGTAATCATCTGTTTTTCTTTTACCTCGTTTACTGAACAGAACAAAGAACATTCTTGGTCAAGGGGAGGGCTTCAGGAGCAGATGAGGGCTGTTTACTTTGTTCAGTCCAGCAGAATCTCTGGGTCAGCTTCCTTCTTCCTGGGGGGGGGGGGTAGCTCCGTATCTAACCTGGAAATGGGTCAGGTGCCCAGCGTTTTAAGCTTTGACGTTTTGGGGACTTGCAGCAGGTGAGGGGCTGCTCTCAGGCCAGACCGTGGCTCCTTTAGCTCAACCCATCAGAAGTCGGACATGCTGCTGTTGATGCCCTAAGGATGGTGCTTGGGGGACCTTAAACCTCCCCGTTACAGTTGGTAGGTTAGCAGGTATCCTGAAGGGTGGTGATAGCTGTGTGAGAAGTGGCACTTTAAAAGAATAAAATGCTCACTGCAGGTACTGAGACAAATCAGTTGGCTTGTCTGAGCCCTGTCCCGTCCCCCCCCCACCCCCCCACAGGGCTGCTCCTCCCCCATTGTGGTCAAGTTTGCTGACACTCAGAAGGACAAGGAGCAACGGCGGCTGCAGCAGCAGCTGGCCCAGCAGATGCAGCAGCTTAACAGCGCCTCCAGCTGGGGGAACCTGACGGGCCTGGGCAGCCTCACACCGCAGTACCTGGCAGTAAGCGCCCCCCCATTTTCGGGGAATCTGTCTGTAATAAAATGCTCTGTGCAGACATGCAGATGCCTTCTAGCTGCGCAGCTCTGTGCTGCAATCGCTGAAACACATTTAGAGGAAATGAAGCCGGGGGAGTACAGAGTCATGATTACTTGTGCCCCCCTTTCCAGCTGCTGCAGCAAGCCACCTCATCCAGCAACCTGGGCGCCTTCAGCGGCATCCAGCAGATGGCAGGTAAGTGGGGGCTGCCATCCTCATACCCCACTATGGGGTCGTGACCTCAGTGCCTGTGACCTTTCGACCCCCCTGACCTCTGACCATCCTCCTCCATTCCGTAAGGCTTACCGGAAACAGATGGCCGCTGGGGCCGTGGCGAGAACCGCGCAGCAGGCTGGGTGTTCGCTTTGTACCCCCCAGGCCAGGCGCACAGCCAGGGACCCCCAGCAAGCCGTAAATGTTAATGCTGCTCACATTTGCTATGGCAGCCTGCCTCAGAAGACCTTCTGCACAGACTGTGCGTGTTACGGCACGCGGTTATTTATATCCACATGCCGGTCGCTTGTGCCGGAAGTCTCTCTCGCCCTTGGTGGGGTGGGAAGGTGGCCCGTGTCTGCTTTCAGTGACGCGCTGAATGCTGCCGAGTCTCCTGTCTATGATGGGCCCCCCTCCCCCCAAAGGGTGTGCCCCCTCCTCCTAAGAGTGCGCACTCTGCCTGGCCTGATGGACACCCTCTGCCCCCCCCCCCCAGGTATGAACGCACTGCAGCTGCAGAACTTGGCCACACTGGCGGCGGCGGCGGCTGCAGCACAGGGCACTGCCAGCCCCCCCAGCGCCAGTGCCCTCCCTTCCAGTGGTGGTGCTCTTGGGGCTTTGGCCAGCCCAGGTAACCTGTGTGGCGGGGGCTGCTCCTCTCTCCTTCCAAACACCATCCATACTGCTTTCTCTTTTTCATTCTCTCACTCCCTTTCTCCTGGTCCCTCTCCCTCGCTCCTTCCCTCCCGCACCTCTCTTTGTCCCTCTCTCCCCCTCTCTCCGTCTGCACTTGTTCATCCTTTCTGCACTCTCTCACACCTTCCTCGCTGTCTGATCCTCTCTCCTCCCCCCCAAATAAGATTTCTTGCATTTTTAATTGAGTTGTTAGTGTTTATTCTGAAGTTCTCATGTCTTATTATTCAGCTTTTTTTAAACACTGCACAGCACCGAACAGCTAACACTCTCTCTGCATCTCTGTCAAAAATCCAAGACCGTAAATAGCTTGCAGAAAAGAGCCATAGAGGTGAAGTCTAGTGGGGTCTCTTCTGCTGGCCTGTCCACCCACACACCCGCAAGTGGATACGGGCTATGCCCTGGCGTGCTAATGAGCCAGCTTCTGTCTCTGTGCGGCTGTGTGCAACTCTGTCTGCCTCACTATCTCTTCCGTGTAGAGTTGTGATGCACCCGAAGTTTAGTCTCCCTAATGTCACAGATACACAGTGCCAGTCAAAAGTCTGGCAGCTCTTGCTTTTAATGTTATTCAACTTATAGTTTAATGCCTCAAGGCAGTGAAGTAATGCATATCAAGTGCTGCAACGACCAAGAGCAGTGTGTTAAGCATCTCAAAAAATTTCAAATTTTAGACCCTTCAAAATGGCCCTTTGGCTTTGATGAGAGCACTGCAGACTCCTGGCATTCTTTCTGCCAGTGTCCAGATGTGGCCACCTGCAGTGCTTCTGTAGCAGTCCTGAAGGAGTTTCCACAAGTTCTGGCCTCAAGTTGGCTACCTTGCTCTTACTCTTCGTTTGAAGTCATACCAAACCAGCCCTATAGGGTGCGTGTGTGCTTATGGACATAACGTCATATTTCATTCCCAAACTGTTTATCTGGCTCAAACTGTTGTGAACAGAAGTGGGCGCTCTCATTCCCAGCCAATGCAAATCCGGGGGTCAGTCTCTGCTTTCTAACTGCTCCCTCATCTATCCCCCCCCCCCCGCCAAAGCAGCAGGGACGACACCCAGCTCCAGTGCAGGAGCTGCCATGAACTCGCTGACCTCGCTCGGCACACTGCAGGGGCTCGCTGGCGCCACTGTGGGCCTCAACAACATTAACGCACTAGCAGGTAGTGTCAACAGTGAGTATTCACCCCGCCCGCCGCCCCTGTCCATGTCATGTGACCAAGCCACCAAGAGACACTCGCTAAATCTCCACCCGGCTGCTCAATACAGCTGCACTATCGCCGCCGCTCTGGCAGGCAGCAGCCATGTAACCTTGCTGGGAATGCACGGGGGCATCTTCCTCACACTCACCAGAAGGATAGTTATGCAAATAATCAAACCTATTAGGATTAGTTGGCGGTTACCACCGGTGTGTGGTAGTTACTGGTGTGTAGTATTCCATTTAGTCAGATGTGAAAGTCACACCAGCTCTGATGATTTTAATGAGTGATTTTTCCCCTCGAGAACCTTCCCTCGTTGTTATATATTTTTTAGCCGCTTTAGGCCAGTATAAGGCCCCTTTCCTGCAGCTGCTGACAGCTGCTGCCCTGACAGATTCACGCTAACGACCGCGGCCTGTCAGTCCGGCCTCGTTACCGCCCATCTTCCAGGAATAACGAGGGGTCTGTGTCCCATCGTAGCGACTCGCCAGAGTATTCCGGGCCCGTGGGCTGGGTTCTGGGTGGAGATGAGGGGGTGTCCTTTGTGGGGCCACTTCCATCGTCCTGCTGTCTCTTCAGCTGCTTGGCTGGGTGGCCGTGTGTGTGTGTGTGTTTGTGGACATGTTTATATTACGTTGTGGGGATCCAATGTCCCCACAGTGTGATAAAAACCAGTTATTTCCCATAAGGATAACCTCAATTTTATAAAAATCTGTGTCTGCAATCAAAAAGCTAAAAATGCCAAAAGTCTCATATTTTGTTTGGTTACTTATGGTTAAGGTTAGAGCTGGGTAGGGGATAAGGGTGTCATAGTTGGGATCAGGGTTATGCGCTTTGGAATGAATGGAGTGTCCCCATATAGATAGAAATGCGTGGTGTGTGTGTGTAACTGCATGTAAACACACTCTCTCAGCGACCAGTGTGTTAGGTACATATCGTTATGTGCCTGTAACCATATACTTACCGCACGTAGATGGTGGATCGGTTACTATGAACGGCTCAGATGTGATCTGAGCGATTTAAAATGTGGTGTGGTTATTGCTGCCAGACGCTGTGGCTCCAGCGACTCCCAAACAGCAGCCTTCCAGGGATTTTCTCACCCTGTAGGGTCTGGCATTTACAGGGTGGTGAGAAACAAAATCATCCAATCAGAGGGCAGTTCCAGGGCTGAAAATGTGTTGATGAGAGGGGTCAGAATGGGCAGAGTCGTTAAAGCTAACAGGAAGAACAAGAGTGCTAATGTAACAGCTCAGTGTGACAGTGGTGTGTGGGACGGCTTCTCTGAACTCGGAACTCTCATCCTTGATGTGGTTCTAGGGGCAAAAGTGATTCCTACTCAGAACCAGCAATGTGTACCTAATAAAGTGGCCACTGAGCATATACCTGCAATTGTCTTGCATATAAATATATCTCTCCATCACGTATGTGTTCGTGGGTGCATGTGTGTGCGCGTGCAATTGCATGTGTGTGCGTGGACTCGGGACGACTCTGATGAATAAGTTCAATCTTCTTTCTTTATTGTTGGGTTTTATGTAAAGTTGCTCACCTGCTCTCAGGTATGGCGGCCCTGAACGGCGGGCTGGGGGCAGGGCTGGGGGCGGGGCTGGCCGGGGGCTCTGCGGCCTCCGTCGATGCCCTGAGCCAGGCCTACTCGGGCATCCAGCAGTATGCAGCAGCCCTGCCCACCCTGTACAGCCAGTCGCTGCTGCAGCAGCAGGGTGCTGCTGGGAGCCAGAAGGAGGGTGAGTGTGGGGGGCAGCTGGGACACCGGCGCTCAGGGCGGGGGACACATGTACCAGACTCATCTGCCCGTCTCTCCCCCCTCAGGGCCAGAGGGCGCCAACCTCTTCATATACCACCTGCCCCAGGAGTTTGGAGACCAGGACATCCTGCAGATGTTCATGCCCTTTGGGAACGTGATCTCAGCCAAAGTCTTCATCGATAAGCAGACCAATCTGAGCAAGTGTTTTGGTGCGTCGCCCCTCACCGTGCTCTGGCACGCCGCTATACGGCTTCCACAGGCTACGGCATGCTCCCGCACGCTGCGACACAGCTTCCACATGCTACAATATGCTCCGAAACGCGCATCACAGCTAACGCATGCTGTGACAGGCCCCAAAACACAGCAACACGGCTAACGCATGCTGTGACAGGCTCCGAAACACGCGACACGGCTAACGCATGCTATGACAGGCTCTGAAACACGCGACACGGCTAACGCATGCTGTGACAGGCTCCGAAACGCAGCAACACAGCTAACGCATGCTGCGACAGGCTCGGGCACATGCTGATATGGCTTC
>JAODKM010000001.1:7285537-7296635 GCA_026780845.1 Petrocephalus sullivani | reverse complement strand
TAAGTGGGAGAGAGAGGGAAATGGAAAGGCAAAGGTCATTCTGAAAAAGGGGGGGGATTTTCTTCTTTTTTTTCTTTTTGGACTTTTATTCTGTGTTTTTTTTTTTTTTTTTTTTTTTTTTTAAATTGATGAAAATAAACTTGAAAGTACAACATGGGGATCGGCATTGGGCCCCTCCACCGCAGCCAAGGGTTGGGGGGGGGGGTGCAGTGTCGGCTCCTAAGGCAAACAGACTACTTCCAAACAGTTCTGAAGCAAAAGAAACAAACTGTACGAGTAGTATTAATCTCAGAGCTCTGTAATGGTTTTTACATTTTTCAGACAGTGTAAAGTTTTTGATAAGGCCATTTGAAGTGACTTTCTCATTCGAATCTATTGACAAAACCACTTTTTTTTCTAGAGTAGTTTAAAGTTAAAAAACACAAAAACTAAAAAAAAATATATATATATATAAAATAATTGCCCTGTTTGGAGGGAAGCTACCTATTCTTGTCACCTTTTGCTGAACTGACTCATAGTTAGACAATCCGTGGTTAAATGCAAAAGAAATTACTTATATTTTATACTGTCTAAATGTATAGATTGGGGGGTTAAAAAAAAATGGGTAACTTGCATTAACGTTGGTGCTTTTTTGTGAATTACGTTGTGGAATCATTACAAGTCCGAGGGTCTTAACTGTTTTATGTTTTAAAGACAGAACTAAAATTTGATTTACTTGAACAGTAGCTGAAGCCTTCATACTCTGATTGTTGCTGTAATACTCGTTTCCTTTGTTATTTTCTTTCTCTATTTGCGCTAATTTCTTGTTTAGTAATTCGCTGTTTGCAATTCCAAAGTGGAGTATCTGTTTGTAAGCGCTGAGTGTGTCAGTATTATTTTTTTTTCTTTCTATTGTGGGAAACAATTTGTAAATGTGTTTTGTTGTTCAGCAAAATTGTTTTTTTCTCCCTTTTTTTCTTATAAAGGAAAAAAAAACGTAAGTGGAGTTTAGTGCCAAAATTCAGAGGTCTTCTGGCCTGAATCTTCAGTGTACTTTGGGTGAACTTATTTGATAACATGGGTATTTTATTACTTACGTGTTTTGTATGGATCCATTATATTTAAAGACACATTTAAAAAACAAAAAAAAGTTTAACTTGCTATTCTGTGGTCTTGTTGCCTGAAACTGTTAATGTTGTTTGCTTTTTATTTGTTTTTTTGTAAGGATGCAAAAAGTGCCCATGTTTGTCACGTACACACACACAAACACACGTGTGCACACACACCCGCACTCACACAGACGCGATTCCCGTGCTGTAAAGGCAAACCTCACAATCCACTCTCCGTCTGCATTTGTTGTGAAAACCCTTCACAGTCATGCCCCCTATAGGTAGACTCCTCCCATTGACCTTTGGCAGTCACAGCCTGCAGGCGCGCATGGGCACATGTGACCATTTTTTGTGGGGGTGGAGGAGCGTGCACAGGCAGGGACACGCTGAGCCCTGTAGCCGTTATGTGGGTACACACCCTGCCTGCGGTGAGGTCAGAGGTCAGTCAGGTGCAGGGTGTCCACTCCTCTCCTCTCTCCAGGGGGAGCTGACCTCAGGGGAGATTGCTTGTCGCAGTTACCGTTAGCGAGCCTGAAAACCCCCTCTGCCTGCAGGGGATGGCTAGCGAAGGCTCAGCTGGGCCTGGAAGCTGGATGGAGGAGGTGTGGAAAAGCAGTGATCATATGGGTCATGGGGGAGAGGAGTTGTCCCTCTTAATGAGTTTGTGAGAGGAAGATGATTGTGTTTGTCTGAGTCTGTGCTCATACCTTTAGGCTATATGTGAATCCATCTTTAATTCATTGTCAAACGAAAGTAACAGAAGGTGTTCTGCTGTTTGTGGAGTATTTCAGGGTTCGGTTCGGCCGTATTTCCCATCTGTATAACCCACAGCAGCAGCTTCGGGGGTCATTGTCAGGAACGGGGGCCCGAATCGGGACGCATGCATCTGACGACGATGCAGAGCACCAGCAGTCTCCTGCCAGGGTTCAGAGATGGGTTTATCCCTCAGGATTTCATAGTCAAAAGGATTCAGGTGGAATTTTATCAAGCTCACCTGTGGCCTTATTTTGAGGGGGGGGTCCCGGCTCTCTGGATTAGATGTCTCTTGGTTGATCTGTAGGTGTGATGGGACCAGAACTTAGTGGAAGCATTTTAAGCTGCTGGTGTCATTTTGCCTGTACTCTGGCAGTGTGCAGTAAGGGAGTTCTGGGATTGGGCAGAGCCCAGCCGGGGAGCTGCAAACGATGCCTTAAACTGTAACGAGCACGAGCTCGGCTGTTTGACCTGAACACGGTACCGGCCGAGCACAGAGACGGCCGGCGTTCAGCGCCGCTGCCACGGAAGCCTTGTGCCAGCTATAGCTAGAAGGACTTCTCTGCTTTTACCAGTTGTTCAAAAAGGCCCCATCCTATTGGCCCGTTTACTGCCTAGCATGCCTGAGAGTGCTCTCTGTGCCAAGATTTCTCGGCCAATCCTGAGAAAAATCCTCCCCCCACCCCCAAGGAAGGAAAGCATCCGACAGATGTAGCTCCAGTACATGATTTGCACACATCATTGTTGGGTGGGGGTTGTATTCTGACTCAACAGTAAGACTTCTTGTGACACCAACTTCCCTGATACACACATCATGTAGGACCTAGATCGTGTCTTGCAGGAACCCCCAGTCTCCCCCCATTAATATCCCCAGAACCCCAAGAGCTGATAAACACATGAGCTCTGGGACTCTGAAAAGCACAGTGCTGGGCAGAGAGGGAGTATGGACCCCTTAGCGGGGAATGATTTAGAAGCACAAGGTCCCCAGAGATGGCTGCCTCCACGGGGCCCCTCCAAAGGCCTCTCCGACGGTCTGTGGTGCAGCGCTCATTTCTTCAAACGTCAAACCTCTCAGTTTTTTTTGTTTGTTATTTTTTCCCCTTTGTAATCGATGCCACAATGACAAACAATAAAAACTTGTTTCTTTGCTTTTTTTTTGGCTTGTTGCATTTGGGGGAGAAAATGTGCCCATTATATCAGTTGTGCCGTGAAAGCTTGCCTGTGGACAAATATATTTGCTTTGGTTTGACTCCTAAGAATTTGCATCGTCTTCAGTATTTGTGTTAAGAAAAGCCAAAGTCCCCCTTGCCGAGGGGGGGATCTGTCACTGCGCTTTTGGTTCTTTTGATGACGCCTTCGGTTTCGTCATTAGATGGGATTTTCAGAGTACAACTGAAGGCCGCTTTCCTGTTTCTACAACAGATTGTACTTCTGCATTTTGTACTAGTGCAACTTTTTATACCGAGATTAAAGGAAAAAAAAAAAAACTATGAAAAACTGTCTGGCCTCATTATCTGGCCAGATGGCAAAGCCACGAGTGGTTTCCGAGTCTGATTCTGAGATGGCGGTAAGGAAGAGGAAGCGTTTTAATATAATATAATAGATTTTTTTTTTTTTAGCTGATCTTTGGCTTCGCGATTCACGTCCCCCACACCCTCCCCTTTGGTTATTTCGTCGGACTGCATTTATTTTGGCTGTTAGATGCTTACGGAAGTTTGTCGATTTACAGAGCGGTAAGTTTCATTTTATTCTGTATCGTGCGGTTTATAATGGGGGAAAAAAACTATTAGGAATTAGCCGTATTTAGTCACCTTAAGTGGATAAGTGTATTAGACTATAGAAGCGTTCTTTCCTTTCCTTTTAGTTGTTTAGCTCTCTGGTTCCTCTGTCCTTTTGCCGTGACCCTTATTGTGTAGCTGGAGCAGTCGGACATCTTTGTAAACGTACGTTCTTGTGTGATGCAGTGTTTTTGTTTTGTTTTGTTTTTTGCTTCTGTCTTCAATATTAAACCATTTTTTTCCTAATACCCGTCTCTCTGTGTATTGTTGTGTTCTGGTGCCTGTCTGGTTCTGTAGCTGCATCCACGCTGACCCCCCCATCCCGTCTTGTGCTTCTGTTCTGTTTTAACCTATGGTGTTTCGCCCCCCGGTGGACACTCGGCCAAAGCGTACCTGTGTGCACGCGTGTGTGTTGTCCTGCAGTCGTCGTGGCAGGACAAAGCCCACCACACGGGCACGGTTAGCGTGACACTTTGCCGGTTCCCCGGTACCATTCTCCAACTAAACATCCTGTAACGTTCATCCCTCATCAAAGCTTTCCTGTGACCTATGTTCTTGTTTTCCCCATGAGTTAAAAAAAAAAAAAAAAAACAATTCAGTCATTGATTCAGCATCAAAGTATCCAGATTGGTCTTGGTGCCCATTGGATATTTCTTTGACATGTGACATTCTGCTTCTCCCTGTAACTGGCTTGTGAGGCGCACTTCCTGATGAGGGAATTAAGGGTGGAGTCCATGTCTGCTTGACTTCATCAGGAGTACACAGCTGTGTTCATGCCTGTGGTGTCTTTGACGTGCCTGTTCCTATGCATGTCCATTCCTTAGGCTGTCTATGCCCCAACCACGAAGTTAGGGTTGGGGCCTTGTCTAGTCATTATTATGTAACAATGTTACATACAAATTGGGACTGACTTCAAGATCTGTGCAACAATCTAAGTCCATTTAGCCCAGCTGAGATTGGATGTGTAATATTAGGGCTTCCAGTGTGTTTCCCTAATGAGCCTAGTGACGGTTAAATATAGCAAAGTATTTGCGTGTGGAGAATAAGAAAGGGAAAAAGCAAATGGGCCAATAGCTGAAAAGGCCACTGAGTAATTCTCCTAGGAAATAAAGGATATAAATATCACTGACACCAATGCAACCATAGAGAGGCCACAGAGTCTAACCACTATCACTCGTGGGCCTGTAGTGGAGGCATGGCTCTATGTTTTATTGATGTATGGCCTGATAAAGAGAGCAATGGCGGGAAGGAAGCAAGCCTAAGGAGGGCGAGAGAGAAGAGCGGGGAGATGCTGCTGATGCAAGTGCGTGTAACGCGGCAAGAGACGTGACACAGCGGGGCACAGAGGTGAGTGTTACAGTGATGTGCTGCTGCTTTTTAGAAGCAGAGAGCAAATGCAAGCATGCTCTACACCAGGCAGAGGGGGGGGGGGGCACTGTAATGGGACCCTGAAACAAGAGCTGTGCAGTGGCTGGCCCTCACTCTATGGCGGCAGCTAACAGATGAGAACAAAGGGACACTTTAGAAAGTGGTTAGAGGAGAGGCCTTATCAGGGGTCAAAGGTCACTGGGAAAAAGCTGACAACACACTAAAGCATTAGTCTTAAGTACTTTTATTACAAAAAATGCACACAAACCCACAGAGGGGGGTGGGTGACTGTACCACTGAGGTTTATTAGCTGTGTCTAAAGTCCACGACATTTCTACAGGCTGAAACTACTGTCCTTGTAGGGCAGCCTGCAGTATTCTCGGGGGGGGGTTAGGTGTACCAGCTAAAAAAAGTCAGTCTTTATAAACTGACTAGGCTCCTTCCTATTTAGAGTTTATTTTTTAATGTGATTGGCTAGAATTTGCCCCCGCACAGGCAGGTCTGACCCTGTGTCTCCAAATAGAGCCTCTGGTGCTGATGTAAACTGATTCATCCCTTCCCCATTAAAAACTGGTTTAGGGCTGTTTGAGGAAGGAGGCCTGGGCTGCAGTCAGGAGACAGCATCCAAGCATGAAGCAGCTCCTGGTTTGTGAACGAGTCACAAAACTGAATGGCCACAATTCTCTTAAGTGTGGATGTAGTTTCATAAACTGCTGTTGTGAGTCACCAAGGTTATGCGCTTGTTTAGATGGTCATATACTCCTTCTCACACTTGAATAGGTGGGTGAATACTTCACGCACAAGGCTTATAACTTCAATCAGATAAGGCTTTTCATTTAATGCTGCCATGTAAGCCCAGCTCAGAGGTCTCTTTGTATAACATTTTAAGGCTCGACATAACTCAAAACAGTCGGCTCACAGTATTTATGAGGTTCAGTGGGGCAAAAAAATAAGGAAAAAAACGTAAGTATTGAGTGGCTCCTTATGACGACCAAAATCATCTTTGCAAATAGGACTGAATTTATGCGAGAGAAAATATTCATGAGCACTGGGGAGAAACCCTTATTCGCAGTCGTGCAGCAATGTCGCCCATCCGGTGTACATTCTTCTAGATAGTCAATACTCTGCACTTAGTATCTCATACTAAACGGAGTCATATGAAAACCAGTAATCCAATCTGTTCACACCCTGTGGGCACAGGAATACTAGATGGAAAACGTCCTAAGAGTATGAAAGCAAAACTCCCACCACTGCGTAGTGATAGTATACACTGATAACACTGAACTGGAACTTCTTGTTTTGAATTGTAACACTGCAAAATGTAACATTTGCGCCAGTTTGCGAGGTATTTCTTGTCAGACGTGGTCGGGCATTTATAACCAGCCTGTGGACGTTTGGATAAACAGATCCCAGTAACGCGAAGCCGCTAAGAGACCGGAAGGGCGCAGTTTATTATCATTACATATGTGAGCCATTAAATGTGTTGTTGGGCTAAATCTGGTACGAGAGGATCCATGTTACAGCAGGTGGAGCAAAGGGGACGGATCTGAGTACTATACATAAACATGTTTAGTATGCAGGCTTAATCTCACCTAAGTCTATCCAACCCTATTGTGTCCCGTCAGCATAGCTACATAAGACCGGAGTATAAACTTCCGACACAGCGGTTTATTTCGCCTAAAACGCCCGGTGGGTGGCTCCGCTCCATGCCCAGCGCCGGATCCGTCCTTTCCTCGGCGTCTGGAAGAAACCCAATCCCCCTGGCCTTTCCACCTGTTTCATGTTTCGTTCAAAGAAGCGGGGAGAAGCGATACGCCGCTGATGTCCGGCCGTCTAAAAATATTAAGGGACGCCGGATCGGCGCAACAGGCGCCGGGCGCTTCAGCCCGACACCCCGCGGCGAAGCAGAAGCGGGTCCCTGGCCGGGAGGCTGGCCCACCCCCGCTGATTTACCGCCGAATAACCTTCATCTCTAAACATTCATCCCGGGTGCTCCTTGGTGACAGACCTGAAGATTACGACTAAATAATGTATTTTCAATCCTGTTAAACCAGTGATGCATATGACTAATAGCGGCTGAAAGGTCAGGTGTTAATTAATATATGCTCACAGTACGTGTTAACGTCAGTCTGCCCTCGGTATGCAATTTTCATGCCTTATTTATGCTTTGATATAAGGCCTCTTCGGTTTGATATACAGAGATTCTCGTCTAAATAGACTTTGCTGCCATCTAGCGTCGGAATGACGCCGGTACCGCAGCGCACACTAGTAAACAAGGATCACGCTGACAATTGTTTTCCCCCCAAAAGCAAAACTTTAGTGCTTTCTCTCTGTTATATTTAAGCTAATAATTTTCTCTTTTAGATGTAAGACCATGAAAAAAAAAACAACGCTCGAGACAGATAAAGAATAAGTGTTACGAATATGGAAAGTTACGAACCTGACAATTTCATTAAAAGAAATTAGCAAATTTACCCACCTCTATGGTTATATTAGATACACGAGTAAGGTAGCCTCAGAGTACGGCAGAATATCCTATCCTGTGAGACCAATAGCGAACAATTTAGATTACAGGTGAATGTTTTAAAGCATGTATGCTTAACCTGTTTACTAATTTTACAACGGAAATGCTGCGAGGAGCTACCGAATCGGGACGGTGTATTTTGCCGCCGACCATGGGTCGCTTTCCTTGGTATATTTTTCCGATCGCGATCGACCGTTTAACCCCAATGAAATCAGGCATTATCTATTAGTCGCCTCACGATCTACCAGTCGCGATCGACGGCTTGGGCTTCCCTGCTCCGAGGTCATCTGCTGAGTGCTTCCAAACTGTACGTTCATAAAATTTACAGTGAAGTTTGAGCATTATGCAACTAACTTTAATACCAGGCTCAGGATGAACCCTTTCAAATGATCTTGCCCTTTGTGTTCCTCGTTCTCCTCTCCCATGGCTTGATTTGACACTTGGGGACTGCCAGATGTCTGTTTTCATCCCTAATTAAAAGTTCGTTTCATTTTGAACGTGTGGTAGCTAGAGGGGCTTCAGGTCCCCACACTCCTGCAAGGATGTTCCTCAGGGGCCCCTTGACATGAGCACTCACCCCCAGTCTAAGGATACGTGCCATCTTCCCTTTAAGCGCAAATCTAATTAGGATGAAGACATCTGTCAGGGCTCTCTCCTGGGTGGAGCTCCGGTCTCACAGAGCCTGTTTGTTTACTTTTATTTGATCCATGGACATTTTGAGTATTTAGGTTTTTTTTTTTACTGCACGTTGACATTTTTATGGCGACACATCTAGGCATCTTCGGGGCCCAAACTGGAACCTTTGGATTTCAAATCCACATCCTTAATCTGCAGGCTACCTGCGCTCCCAGCTAAAGGTATAACGAGATTATTCTTACACCCAGTGGGTTTCTCAGAGAAGAATGCCATCAGCAGCACCAAAGACCCTCCTGAAAGCTGATTTTGTGATGTCACACTTGACCTTTGGGGTGAAGGTGACCATCTCCTCTGACTAACCCTTTTGGTGACCGTCATCGATCCAGGCAGCAAGCAAACCTATTGTCAGAGGGATCCATGCAGAATATAGTACTTACAAAACATCAACCTCAATTTTAGGCGAGAAAATGAGCTGAGTTTTCCTGCGACCCAGTGTTACCCAAACCCTAGCAAGGGGAGATTCCATCAGGATCCGGTGGGGGGACAGGAGTGGCACAACAGACCAACGTGTATGACAGAGCAATAGGGCAGTACAGGCAATGACTGGTACAATCACAGGGTGGCAAAGGCCAAATCTGGCACAATCAGTCACCAGATAGGACCCTGTCATTGTCGCCTTGATAAAAGTACCTACAATTTTAATAAAAATTTGCCATAACGCCATATTGGTTTTGGTAAAGTCGGAGAGATGGATGAGCGGCAGTGAAATCCTACAAAGCCATCATGAGGGTTCCATGGCTGGGGGCAGCCACACCATCCAGTGTCCGAGGTAAGTCTCCGCGACACGCACATCGAGTAAAAGGGACTCCTTACAACTTCCCCAAGTGTCGTGACCTGTGTCCCTCACCTGCAAAATCTCGGAAATGCATGTCACTCTAAAGTAGCATGACCGTATTACCTGGCTATTCTATCTCTATTGTGCCCCATAGTTTGCCGCTACACTGTGTTCCTGGCGAGCAGAGCAGCAGCACAGCCACACAGGCAGATTAATAACGCAGTCACCCCTCCGACGGGGGAAATCCGGGTCCGATGCCGCGTAATGTGCGAAGTTCCCTGAGTGACACCCCCGCGAAAGCGGGCAGCGCCTCGCAGCACCTCGCCCGTGCGCCGGGAAGGCTGGCTCGCTGACGCAGGCGTGCGGCCAGCCCCGACCCACAGGTAGGGATCGCGCAGCACAGTCCCGGCGCCACACGGCCGTACGCGCAGCGCCGCAGCGCCTTCCCCGATCCAGGCGGGCCGGCGCGCTGCTGCCCGGCTCCCGGAGCGACCGCGCCGCGACGCGCTCCGACTTCCTGCTGCGGGACCGATGGGAATTTTCGCCTCTGCTTTGGAAGGGGAAGGGAGCGAAGTCCGCGGACGATGTGCGGGAGGCGGGCGCGGGCGCCGTAGATGGAGGTAAGCCCCGGGCGCCTTATTCGCCGCGACGCCCGCTCCGCACAGGGGGCTCGCCGCTCGCCGGGACGCATTTCCGCGCATTTCGGACTCGCTCCGCGCCCCGCGGGCGCCGCTTTGCCGGGGAGCCCTTAAGCGGCAGTGCCGCCGTAACTCGCTAATTGCGGGCGCCGGGCGCGTCCCCGGAGCGCGTACCCGCGGCCGCTCTGCGCTCTCCGCCTCGTACGGCTCTTTATGCGCGAATTGAGGCGTCGGGAACTTTATCATAATTTGTATTCATTGCGGCCTACAAGCGCCCCCCCCAACGCCCCCCCCCACCACGCACTCGAGCCTCTCTTTACGCACACGCAAGACGGACGACTGGGCGACCTGATTGGCTGGCCAGCGCAGATTCTGGCCCGTCATTGGCTGCATTGGGTTGTCAGTCAAAACGACGTCGAAGAGTGGCAGGGGGGGCGTCAGTGGAGTGGGGGGGTGTCTGCGTTCATGTGTAGCGATTCTATTTCTAGTGAATTAAAGATAACATGCGTCAAACTGCCCCAGCCTAGCGGATCGCTGCGAGTCGCAGGAACACAGCGGCGCTTTTATACACGTGGACGGTACTCGTTAGCTTGACGGCGGGGGCGTTTTACCTTCTCAGTCGCGGTCCTTATCCCGTATTTACTTTATGATAATGCGGCTTAACGCGTTCGTGCCGTAGCAGCATACTGATACGGGTGCCCCTGTCCGCACAGCATGGCCCCCGGGTGTCAGAGCGCGCTGCCGGTGTCTGCTGAACAGCGCGTCGCCTCCCTCTGCCTCCCTCTGCCATCGCCGTGTTTCGCCACGGAAATGTTTGGGATTCTTGTCTGTTGCATCGCGCTGCATTTGTATTACGCACATAAAATGTATGAACATCACATGACATTTGTCTGCTTGTTAGACCCCTTTCTGAAAAGCGAGACAATACGTATACATAATAAATAAACATAAGAAATATACAAACTCGTAAATATACTATACTATGATTTATACTATATAAATATACTATGTGTTTTGAACCTGTAACAACCTTTCAAAAGTTAAGGTCAATTTAAAAATGTTAAAGTTAATAATACTCTATAAATTGGCACTACATTCTTTATATTACGCTACCTACACCTGTGTTGTCGGATAATCGTCTTAGAGATGTCCAAGTCCCGTATCAGATGTCTTTACTTTAACCGTTTTAACAAAACAGCCCAAACCGACTGCACTTAGACACCAGTAATTACACAGCAAGACCGTGCATGTGAGCCGCTGGGCAATGTGCCGGAATTGGGCGCATGCGAGCCGCTGGGCAATGTGCTGGAGTTGGGCGCATGCGAGCCACTGGGCAATGTGCTGGAGTTGGGCGCATGCGAGCCGCTGGGCAATGTGCTGGAGTTGGGCGCATGCGAGCCGCTGGGCAATGTGCTGGAGTTGGGCGCATGCGAGCCGCTGGGCAATGTGCTGGAGTTGGGCGCATGCGAGCCGCTGGG
>JAODKM010000001.1:7259703-7281862 GCA_026780845.1 Petrocephalus sullivani | reverse complement strand
CCCGCCCCAACTTCCTGCCACCGTCACCCCCCCACGCCTCCCGCCCGGTGCCCCCTAGTCACGCCCCAGTGGGGCCTCGCTGCGGTGTCCCTGTCTGCAGGCTGTGTCCTGATTAGCTCACCAGGAGTAGGAGCCCGTGTTTGACCCCCCCGGATTCACACTGGCTGGTATCTGTTGGAATTCAAGGAAGGAGGAACTTTAACTATCTTATGTGGGCTGAGGGCCTGGAGTTGACCGGGTTTGCTGGGCACTTAAAAAAAAAAAATTTTACACCTTATTTTGTCTTGTATTTCACTCAGTCTATGAGAGAATGTCTTAAACAGTTATGTCTGAGAGTACTAAACTGCCATAGATTAGCCGAAGTTTACTGTAAATAGCTGAGTCTTTGTATGGAGTCTGTCATCAGAATTAATCTTTTAAAGCATGTCTTCATCCAAGGGAGAAGTTGTCCTGCATAGTGACTTCCTTGGTTTATGTGAGTGGGTAACAGCTCCACCACTACAGCTAGGCTGGGGCCCCAGCATTCCACACTATTTATCCTCCTGCTGAGCTGAAGCTCTTTAAAGACAGGAAGTCATAAAATAATACTACTGACGAGTGTTTTGTTACGGTACAGTTGCTAAATCGCACATGCTGCCATGTTAATATGACGATGATGATTCATGTTTAAGTGGTTCCTGTAAGACTAGGGAGGGTGTGGCTGTTTCGGGGGGGAGGCGATGTCTCAGGATAAGCCCTCCCTGCTCACCTATGACCCATCGGTATTGGTATAAAATGTCTCTAGTAGCGTGGGAGGTTCACCAGCAGCAGTGGTCCAGTCTTGGGGGGGGGGTCTGTTTCTGCTTGGTTTCGGTCACAAAGCCCCACGGCTCTCCTCGTACGTTTTGATTGGCTCTCCTTCTCGTTTATGCCTCGTGGGCGCTGATAAAGCTCTATCCATCCTCCAGTGTTTGGCAAATCTGTTCGCCATCCTGAAGAACGGGTTCCTCACAATTCTGGTTTTATGAAACGTCCTGCCTGTAAATTGTCATGAAACTCGTCATCTCCATTAGGTGGGGCCTGTCACTTTACCTTCCTAATTCCTTATTAAGGCCTCTTCTGTGCCAACGTAACCCTTTCCCTCCTCCCGTCCTGGATTATTCTGTGGTTTGCTCAAATGACATGGCACTAACAGGTGTATGAATCTCTCCTGTGTGTTTCTGGGTCGGTGCTCGAGGGATTTCTCTCGAGAGGGATCCGGCATGGTTATGTGACGCATCGCGTGCACCATCATATTGGCCGTTTAACGCTTGTTCTTTTACGGGATACCTTTAATCAAAAGGTGCTTTCCCGCTGCAGGAACTTTCTTTTATGTCTGAAGATTTAACCTGTGAACTGTTTGCGTCTCGCTTGCGTCTCCCAGTTCCTGATGTGCGGTGGGAATGTGACGCTTGAAAGTGCCTGGGAACTTTCAAGATGTTGCAGGAACTTGGAACCAAGAACCTAGTTCCAGAATATTAGTGGGAAAGCACCTAAAGTGACAGACAGTAGAAGGTCCCCATCATACTGTGTGCTTGAGTTATGTGGCTATCTTCAATGGCAAATGAGCATATACCCATAGCAGAAAGCAAGCTGAAAGCTCCTAGCATCTCGGGGTTAAAGTGTATTTAAGGGTTGTTGGTTGCAAGTCTTTATTTGAAGAGCTAAAGATGATGAAAGGTGTATTACCAAGGACCCAGGTCAACATCAGTCAGTATGTTGATTTCCAGCTCTTCAGAGAGTGGGCAGGTGGCCACCGTCATGATGCTGACCTGGTCCTGATGCAGGGTCTCACACAGGTCTGTCTGGAAGACATTCCCCAGTGCTCCCTGTTACCTCAGCACCAAGGAGTGGATGAAGGTTGGAGTGGAGAAATTTATCATTCAAAGGTCTCTGTGGGCATCCTAAAATAGAGGCCTTATGATTTATTCCTCTGTTTTTCCCGCTCCTTTTATAAATCAGGCCTTTCTTCAGACATCGCACGCCATGTCCTCCCATCTGTCTTACCAGTTCGGCTCCTCTGATGCCACCTTGCCCCCGGAAGCTTCTGCCTTTCACATGAAATATGGCGTCTTCTGACAGTCGAGGTTACAGCGGAATTAAATCACATGGTTGTGGAGGCAACCAATCAGAAGCCATTCACTGAGTCTGTGATCCTGCATTACATCTGCGTAGAATACTGATAGGACTAGCAGGACAATCCTTATGAATTGTGTCCATAGAAGATAACTGTGGGGAAATGGTCCATGCAGGCCCTCCTAGTGGGGCTTTTGGGGGTGTCCACTGGGTGCGAGGGGGGGGGAGGTATATCTATCACAGGTTTGTTGAGTCTCCCTCCTGTACCATGACAGCGGGCTGACCTGAGTGAGTGCGAAGGCCCACAGCGAGGGCGTGATTCTCACTGGGCTGCTGAAACAATGAAGTCAGCCCAAGTATGAAGACATTCCTGTGGTTCCTGTCGTCTGCTTGATGTGTCCATGGCGACGAGAGCCTAGAGAGAGAGAGAGAGAGAGAGAGAGAGAGAGAAACGGAGAGAAATGTGCCTGTGGGGTCAAGGACCTCATCCGGTGACATAAACACTATGAACTCAGGGTGGTTCTGACCCAGTTCTAGATCGGTCCGATAGGTGTAGGGACTGGCAGCAGAAAATGCGTGACCAATGTGATCATTTTTTTTCAGTCCTCACTACTTTAGACTTTATTTTATAAAAAGTTGTGAAGGCAATCAAAAAAGTAAAAATGCCCACAGTCTTTTATTTTGTTTACTTAACTTTACTTAAGCTTAGGGCTGGTCGGGGTTAAGGGTGCCGTGATTGGGGTTAGGGTTACTCCCATAGAAATGGAGGGTCCTCACTAAGACAGGAGTACAAATATGTGTTTGTCCATCCATCCATCTGTGCGCGCGAGTGTCCGTCCGTCCATCTGTCCGTGTGTGCGTGTCCTCATCCGTCTGTGTGTGCCTGCTTGAGCATAAGTCCTCGTCTTTGTCTCCTACACGTGACCTCACATCAGCAGCCGGCTGTCCGGATAGATGGTCTGACGTCATCCACACACTGCCCTTTCACATGCTGCCTTTTGCACACCGCCTTTACGTCATCATGCTTCCCGGCAGACACCCCGCCATAGCACGCCCTGCATCATGTGGCCTTTCATGTGTCCCGTGCCACCGTGTCCTTCACTGCGGCAGATCAGATTCTCCGGCAGAGGTAGGAAATGCAAAGCTCCATTGGGGATCCGGTGTTCGTGAGACAGTCTCCCCTCCCAGCCATGAGAGCGCTGCCCGACGAACGTGCCGCATTCCCTGCACGTGTCGCCTTGCCTGCGCAGTGTTTTGGTTTGTCCTGCCTGCGCGGTGCCGTCCAGCCTGCGTGGAGTCCTCCTGCCTGCGCGGTGTTTTGGTGTCGTCCTGCCTGTGCGGTGTCCTCCTGCCTGTGTGAAGTCCTCCTGCCTGCGCGGTGCCGTCCTACCTGCGCGGTGTTTCGGTGTCGTCCTGCCTGCGCGGTGTTTTGGTGTCGTCCTGCCTGCGTGGTGCCGTCCAGGCTGCACGGTGTCCTCCTGCCTGTGTGGAGTCCTCCTGCCTGCGCGGTGCCATCCAGGCTGCACGGTGTCCTCCTGCCTGTGTGGAGTCCTCCTGCCTGCGCAGTGCCGTCCAGGCTGCACGGTGTCCTCCTGCCTGTGTGGAGTCCTCCTGCCCGCGCGGCTGAGCGTGGAGAAAGCTGAGCGACAGAGAGCAGAGCATCACTTGGTGACAGGGCTAGGGCTCAACCTCCAGGGTGGTAACTCTGCCCTCTCTGGGTGCTGCGGGATGTGGGGGGGTGAGGTGGCTTTGCCGTCCCAGCGGAGCACGGTGCAGAGGCACAAAGTTATGTTTGTGCACGTGGGTTTGTCTGTTCGCTCGGCTCACCGTGGCACACACTGCTGAGGTTCGCTCCAGGTGGCAAGGCCAGCAATGTAACATGGATGAGATGGGTGGAAGAGAGGAGAGAGGAGATGTGAGGCGAGGAAGCCTCTGCACCCCGGAAACGCTGGTGCCAGCCCAAGCGCCAGGGTTTGAATGAAAAGAGGCAAGTGACCTCACCCCCCCCCCATCTCATATAGTCAGAGGATCCAGGCATTGCTGATTATTTATATATATATATATATATATATAAAATATAAACCTTTCAGCAGATGGCTCCTCACTCTCTTTTATGAAATCCTTTACTTTCATCTTAATAGGGTGGACACCTACTGTGCTTGGTTGGGCATCGAATGACTGATGGACGATCTAATGCGAAATAGGGCTGGTTTCGAGTGCTGCAGTGACCTGGACCTCGTGGCTGGTTTGTCATCATCACGGTCATTGCTGTAGGCCCCCAGACCTGGAGTGGCTTCTGAATTTTTTGAGTTTGCTTCGTTGTGATTGGTCACCACTTCCCCTAAGGACCACCCTCCAGGCTCCGTCCCCCAATCCCACAGTCAAGGACATGCTTTCCTTCATCCTCACATGGATGGGACACTGACAGGGTGAAGCAGACTAAATGGTGTGTTTCGGCAGAGTAGATTACCTTTTGTTGTTTTTCATGAAAGCCAGTGAATCAATTCAGTTGCGGTGCTTCCAAAACTCACATTCTTACAGTTGCAGCTGCAAAGTTTCCCCGGATCACCAGCCGTGATGTAAACGTTCCTGAAATGTGGTGCAAACATTCCCGAAACGATGTCTGCCCTTTTCATTTTTCACATTCCAAGAGAACGTTCTGGAAGTGATGTTCATCTGTGCTGGAACTAGGCAGAAATGTTCTATTTTTGGTCAGCTTGGAAGCTCAGGAAGTCAGAGAGCATAAAACATGATGTTTCTCTAGCTACTGGGAGGTTATCAGACCCTGGTGGCTGGGCCTCCTACTGTCTAACTCACTGTGTGAGTTGGCTGGACTCCCAGCCCTGGAGCTGCTCTCCTGCTCTCTGAAGCCACGGCTGACTGTGCTGCTGTTACGCGGTTACAGTGTGTAGCCCTCGCAGGCCCAGGCTACAGCGTCGTTGCTGCGTAATGACATAATGTAATGGAGGCCAGAGTTAACAATCCATCTTCTAAAATCATTGTACGGCATAATTTCAGATTAAGCTGACTTTGGAATTCATCACACTTACCATATTGCATCTTATCATTTTAGTTACTGAGGAAGGAGATATGAGAATTGGGACATTTAAGGAGAAATTTCAGTGTGCAGTGAGTAGTTTTTGGTGTATTATTTGGCTTTTATAAGACCATATCTGCTGGTTTTGACTGCTTGTGGTCCCTCAGAGGCCAGCAGTAGACTCCCACTTGCCCAGGCCAGAGGAGAGCATGCGTGTTTCTGATTGGTCCCCTACCAGTGGTGCTGTGTGTGAGACCTGACAGCTCACGGCTCGTGGTGGCCGTCAGCGTCATTGCAGCTGTGAAGTGGCTCTTCAGTGGCCGGATCTATGAGCATCTTTCTGCTCTGAGCCCTTGCTGAAGGCCAGAGGGCAGGCAAGACAAGTGTGACAGCTGTTATCGCTCAGGCCTCCCGTCGGGGTCTTCTGGGGCCGAATGTCTAAAACTATGAATGCAATCAAGGAACTAAAATAGCCCAAAATATTGTATCTTGTTTGGTTTCTTATGGTTAAGATTAGGGCTGTGTAGGGGTTAAGAGTGTCAAATTTAGGATTAGGGTTAAGCCCATTGAAATGAATGGAAAGTCCCTACAATGGTATAGATACCTTATCTGTGTGTGTGTGTGTGTGTGTGTGTGTGTGTGTGTAGTTGAGCAGTGATGCAATCCTTCTCTCATCAGACAGACAAAACATCATTGTAGAAGAGGGTGCTCTTCTCCTGGCTCAGTTCTGAGAGATACGAGGAACATGCTGGCACGCCCTCCACTCTCTCTCTCTCTCTACCCTGTCGCTGTTTTTAATGGTAGTCTTGGGACTTTGTAGCCGAAGGTCTGTGTGTGTGTGTTTTTTTAACGCCCTGGAGGTGTTTTCCCAGTTTGCTGTGATCAATGTGGACTGGAGTTCAGGGACATGTTGTGGAGCATTTTGAAAGCCTGAGTGAAGGTAGGGCTTAGTTTACTGTCGTGAAATAGGAGAATGTATGGATGGAGATTAATCTCTCTGAAGTCACCAACATCTGTGTAGACCATTTAAGGTTAGGGTTGTGAATGACTCTGGTGGACATTATCAGGCACAGGTCTGTCAGCCCGTACACTGTTTAAATTGCTCACTTTGTGCACTTTCTGTCCAAAGGCTTAGCTTCAGTGTTTTTCCCATTTTCCTAATGGCTCTCACGAGGCACTTTTGTTTTGCCTGTTTTTGTTTATCTACAATACTTGAAATGTCAGCTTCAGCCATGCTTCAGATGTCAGCTTCAGCCATGCTTCAGATGTCAGCTTCCTGAGGCTTCCAGTCCCACACTGGCTCAGCCTTTAACCTCAGGAAACCACTAAAGGTGTCTTGGTGGAGTAGTGGGCCCAGAAACTTGCTTGTAGCCAGAGCGCTGTGTCCACAGGGTCCGATCGAGCTGCACTCTTCCTGTGAGTATCAGCCGAGCAGAGCTGGAGTATGATGCAGCTGATGCGGTCCACAAGCGAGACGGAGGCTGTGTGAAGCCAGAGCCGCGACCCGTGCTGCATCCAGCTGGAGGTGTGCGGGAGGGACAGAGAGCAGGGTCATAGCGGTGACTCGCTGCCCTGGAAGATGCACGCTGCTCGAGTGCCAGCGTGGCTGATCAGGGCTGCTTTTGGGGCACCTTCAGCTTCAGCTGCTGTTTGTGCCACAGCGCTGCGGAAACGGAAAGCCCGGCTCCAGGCCCGGCGAGCTCCACTTGTAATTAGGAGGCTGGTGGTACAAATCCCAGGGTTGGCAGAATGATGTCACTGTTAGACCACTGAGCAAAGTCCCCCAGGTGCTTCAGGGACTCTCTGGTCCTGCTTTCTTAAAAATGTACAGCGCTCTGGATAAAAGCAGCTCCTGAATAACTTAAACTTAAAGACTAGCCTCGATTCTAACCTTGGTCTCCATATGCTACCAGACAATTCCTTGCATGCTTCTGAAACGTTCCTCTAGTTTTTCTACAGCCTGTTATACATATAATGGCTCCTGCTGTTTTTCGCCTTTGATCCCGTTGGTCTTTATACTCGTTGTATACACCGTGTTCTCGGACGAGCAGGATGCTTGACGTGTGTAAAGGTGCAGGACACCATCAACAGTCAAATGCACTATGTCTGGATCTGAGACCTGTTTAAATCCAGCACCTTCTGGAATGTATGATGGCTGCTGTTAGTTTTTAATGTTTTTGCTGGATAACGATCAAAGAGAGCGTTTTGGCGCCCATAGTAGTGGAATTTGAGGGGGGGAGATCTGCCTTTTCTTTGGTTCCTAAACAGGGTTTCCTGCTCCAATCTGATTGAGAAGTTTAACTGGGGGAGGGATGCTTGTCAAGACCTCCACAGCTGGATCCCGGATCTTTAAGAGAACCCTCTGCCTAGTGGATCATAGTTAGGCTGGTACTCAGCACCCACTGGTAGTGGTCACATACACACACCACTGCGGTTCTGATCCAAGCAATGGGTGATTATTGACTGATGTTAATGGTAACTGACCCTGTTTGGGTCTCCTCACAGGTTCTGAGGCAGAGCAGGATGCAGTGATTAAGCTTGAGCAGGAGCGGGAAGAGATTGTGGCCAAATATGATAAGGTAAGTTCTCCACTATGGGCGGATCTGTGGGCTTCTGTGGTTGATGAGCAGAATCTTTTTACAGCATGGGCTGGAATCTTTCTCCTGGTGACTCCTCAGATCATTGTGGATTGTCAGGATTGTTACCATGTTATCATCCATTTAGACTGCTGTCTGTTCCCATTAACCCCAGAAGTCCTTTGAGTTTATAATAAAGTTCCATCTTATCTTGAGTTATAGTCTCTGCAGAAACAAGAGGCATGTAAACTATGCAGCATGCTGACATACAGTGGCTGCAATTATTATTATTATCACTTTTAATTGCTCTATTAATTGTATTATTTCAGGGCAAAGATGGCACTTCAGTGGAACCATGGGAAGATGCGAACTTCCGCCTGTACAAGGTCATCGATAGGTTTGGCTTTCTACAGTAAGTTGTGTCTTTCAAACATCTCTATGAAATGTCCATCAAGCACTCTGAAAATGAATCCCGTGTGCTGCTTATAGCTTCTCTCAGGATGGACACCCCGGGAAAATGATGTGGCAGCACATGGTTATGTATGTCTTACCTTCAGGATACCTCTGTACTAAAATCATGCTACCGTCATGCGCTCCTGAAAAAGTGTGCTTTGCACGGGACACCTTTAGATGTGGATCACGTTGGAGCGCCGCTGTTTGTCAAGTATGGTTGGGTACCGAGGTCGGTACTTTTAAAGGCACCGACCGAATGATGTCGGTACTACCCGGTATCGCTTCGTGTCAAATCAAACGGTGCCAAATTTCAGTACTTTCACGCGCTCATCAGCGGCGGCGTGCACGAGCTGCGCGGGACATACGGAGCTGGGTTTAAATGAATCAATTTATCTCAGCCCTTCAATGCAATTTACATTTACAGCAGCAGGAGGATTAGGGTTGGGTACTGAAACTCGTGAACTTTAGTAACGGGAACGAATGACACCGTGAATTTCGGTGCCACTGAAATATGTGGTGTTCAACGTTTACAGCCCATACGATACACAGCACACAATGCAGGTGCGGAAACCCGCGTGTGTGCATCCATTATTATTGAGAAATCGTTTACATTTAGCTTGATAGCACAATAGACATGTTTCATTAGATAACGTATATTTAGCTTGTCAGCAAAGTGTTTTATCCATTATAACAGACACGTTCTGTGAGATTATTGATGTATATTTAGCTCGGTAGCGACATGTCTTGTTGATTATAACCGTATATTTAGCTTGAAAGCGACATGTTTTATTGGGTATAACGTATATAAAATACGTATACAAATAACGTATTTAGCTCCATAGCAAAATGTTTGCTGAGCCAGCATGAACTGAATAATTATTACCGTGAGAAATCTACAATGTTAGGAATTTTACTTTACCGATAGGCATTTAATCGCAGTCTTAGTTAGATAACAGGTAATTTACATTTTCCCGCGCAGACTGAAGCAGTAGCCACCAAGTTGAAGTTAGCGTGTTTGTGTGTGTGTGTGTGTGTGATGTCGATGTGATAATCAGTAAAGCCCTGACAGTTAGGTACATATAGGTAAAAACATGAATACACATTAATAATGTAATAAAACCAAATCTAATGTACATATGATTAATTTAATAAAATGTCAGTTATAATCGATAAAGCCATGGATCGAAATATACATTAATAATGTAATGAAACATCTGCTTTGTGTTTTTATTAACGTACCGTTTTAAGTACCATTTAGGAACCAGCACCGTTATAAAAGTATCCCCAAATGGTACCCAACCCTAGTGTCAAGGGGATTTCTGGGTATTTCTGAGTTAACGCTGGTGGCTAAAGGCCCCAGCGCCTCATAATGTATGGATTTGGAAAGGAATGTGGAAGACCAGAGCAAAGTCAGGAGGGCAGAGTGGAGTTTAATGTAATTATGGATTTGCTTTGAGCTTGGGTGGTGGATTTAGACAGGAAGTTCTCCTTTGAGGCTCATATTCTACAGGAAGTTACCTCAGGCTGAGGGCTGCCATGAAACAGGACGAGTGTAGGCTCGTGTTATGACTCTGATATCCTGGAATGAATACCTCCCCTAAGCATAAGATTCCTTGAGACTAGCCTGACTGTCAGGAAGGTTTAGGAGACGTGACTGGTGGTGGTTCACTGGCGGGTCAGTAGATGAGGGTCATATACCGGTTAAACCGCCCCAGTTCTGTCAGAAATCCTCTTGGGAACCAAGTGACCTTTGGAGTGACCGGGAGTGTTAAAGCCCTTAAATGTACACTCCTCTCAGCTTTAAAGTGGCAAGCGAGGACCGAAAAGGGAGTCTTAGGGAACGTCTCCATCTGCCACTTCCTGTTTTTGTGGCAGCTGCATGAGGATATTGTGGATAAGGAGAGTTGAATACAAACCGTCATTTATCCACTATCCCTATGATCTCAGAGTCCCTTTATAAAAGACAAAGACTGGTCCCACTCACTTGACTTATTTGGCTATATATTTGCCTCCCACCCTGAGAATTACCACAGTTACCTTTAGTGTCTTCGTGCCATGTATTAACACAAGCATGTTTCCCATTGGGAGCTGATGGGAGTCAGTTCAGTTACGGCTGTGATTGCTTATTCATGCTTGTTTGGTTGGTGCGTATTCATGCTTGTTTGGTTGGTGCGTATTCATGTTTGTTTGGTTGGTGCGTAATCATGTTTGTTTGGTTGTTGCAAATTCATGTTTGTTTGGTTGGTGTGTATTCATGTTCGTTTGGTTGGTGTGTATTCATGTTCGTTTTCCTCTTTCCCTTCTACTTCCCCTTGTGTACCCTCCATGTTAGTGAGATTGAACTTCCATCCTTTGACTCTTTGGAAGCAAAGGTAAGTATCACCCTCCATTTACCTCATTTTTGAAGGGTGTCTTTATCCCTCACAACCTTTTTTTTTAATTAATATGATGCATGGGAAGTAAATAAACCCTGAAGAGTTTCAGTTTGTTTCTGGAAGTGTGTGATGGTCACCAACACAACCATAATAATGTTCTTATAGCCCAGATGTTTTGTCCATTTTAGCAAAAGCATCTGGAAATGGAGAGAACAACAAAATGGCTGAAGATGTTGAAGAGCTGGGACAAGTACAAGAACACGGACAAGGTGAGCCGGCTGAGCCATGAATATTTCAGAAGCTCCACCTGCTGGCACCTTCTGCAGGCCATTATAGCCTCAGCGTTGAGCAAGGGTTCATGTTATTCTCCACCGTTTTTGTTTAACCTGGATCTACTGCTTGTGCTTTTTTATTCAAGGACTACTGTGACAGTGGGTGTTTCTCAGTATAAGTACTTGACCGTACTTGTCTCCTCATGTGCCTGTTTTATATCATCTTTCATTGCGGAAAACCAGTTCTAATACTCAAGAAAAGAAGTACAAAGGATGGTAAAAAATCCCCCGATGTCGTTCTTGCCCTGCCCCAAATATCAAGGATACATTGGTTGCGTCCTCACCAAATTAGAACAATCCCATAATTCACTGCGCCCCAAGTTTGTTCTTGGAAGGCAAGTTAGCAAGACTGTTGTTGCCAAGACCACGAGTACGATCTTTGAGTTCTTGGTACTGAGAAATAGCTAATATCTGTGGTTCTGCTGGGTAGAGCAGTGATCGGAATCGGTCGCCGGTTTAAATCCAAGGACTAACAGAGTGATGTCACCGTTGACACATTGTGCCAGGCCCTTAAGCCTCAGGCCCTGGCTGACCCTGCTTTCTGAATTGTACATCGCTTTGGGTAAAAGCATCTGCTAAATATGTACATTTGGTAAGAGCAGCTCTAATAGTGTCCTGTTCTGGGGGAGCTTTCTTCTGTCTCCTCCTTGTGATTCTGCTAGCTGGTAGCTCACTTATGCCAGAAGGGCCAGCTTCGCAGACTAGCCAATGGTAATGGGGTTCCCTTGGCGACTCCCAGGGCTCTCGCAGGAGGTGCAGATGTTCTCTAGGCCACATTCAGCCGTTTGTCATCAGCGGTTATTTTGTTTAATTTGATTCTTGGGGCTCTTTTGCCCTCTGTGTGACTGTCAGCGTATCCTTATGGGACAATTAACATCCGGCTGTGGACTGGAGACTTCAGCTGGGCGTGAGGAGATGATTCAGTGGCTCGCGATTTGCTGGGTGATATGGCGTGTTTCTGCCCCCCAGTTGGTTAAAAGGGTGTACAAGGGCATCCCGCTGCAGCTCCGTGGGGAGGTCTGGGGCCTCCTGCTGGATGTGCCCAAGATGAAGGCAGAGAAAAAGGACTTCTATGAGGTACAGTATGATCAGCACTCTGCTCACTTGTTCGGACATCGAGATGAAACTTGAGATGAAACATTGAGATGAAAAGACTGTTTTGTAGTTACTGATTTTTCTGTGTTAGAAACGTAAGGCAAAATGAACATTGTGAGATCTTTGTAAGTGTAATTTTTTAAACACACGATTCCTCAGTCTTGCTCTCCCATCTCCACCCTCCTCTTCCTCAGAAACTGAAGGTCAAAGCCAGAGCGATGTCCCCCGACATCCGGCAGATTGACCTGGACGTGAATCGCACGTACCGTGACCACATCATGTTCAGGCACCGCTACGACGTCAAGTGCGTACCAAATCTGACTACATCTAGCCACAAGAAGCGCGATAAATCACATCCTCAAAGGGCCATGGTGACCTCACTCATACAAAGGAACGGGCCCTGTACAGCTAATCAAATAGGACTAATGTTTGGGAAATCTTGAAATTCTGTGGGGCTGGCATGGTGGTGCAGGATTTGAGTTTCCGCCATGGTTCCACGTGTGTGGAGACTCAGTTCTCCCTGAGTCCTTATGGGGTTTCCTATAGGTCTTTTGGTTGCCCCCCACAGTCCAAAAACATGTTAAGGTGAATTGGAGTTACTACATTGCCCATAGGTGTGAGTGAATGGTGGGTGAGTGTGCTGTGATATGGGTTCACACTCCATTCTGGGTTGTTCCGTCTTGCGCCCGTAGCCTTCGTGATCCAGACCCTTCGTGACCCTGAATAAGACAAGCGGTTACAGAAAATAGATGGACCTGTATGACAAATCTGCTTTTACAGTCTAATCAAGCTGGAGATTAACCTTGTGTTGCCTCAGAAAAAGGTTTACAGAGCTGGGCATCATGGGAACTGGAGTTAACTTGGGCCACCTGTTTCTGGCGGTATACCCTGTTATGCTGTTACTCATCTTGACTGGTAGATGCTTTAAAGTCGTCCCACCGTTCTTCTGCAGGCAGCAAGCTCTGTTCCATGTCCTCACAGCCTACTCAGTTTACAATACGGTGAGTGCCCTCGTTGGGTACCCAAGCGTGATTGACATAAGACGTACAGGAGGTAGATATCAGACACTGACTTCATTCCCATCCCTGCAGGAAGTCGGCTACTGCCAGGGTATGAGTCAGATCACCGCCCTGCTGCTCATCTACATGAACGAGGAGGATGCCTTCTGGGCCCTGGTCAAGCTGCTGTCCGGGCAGAAGCACGCCATGCACGGTGCGTACGGCCACACCGAGAATCAGACATGCGGTGCACTGTGCACGTGACTGCTTGGTGACCCCTCACCTTTGACCTTTTGCCACTCAGGGTTCTTTGTTCCTGGCTTCCCCAAGCTGCTGAGGTTCCAGGAGCACCATGACCGCGTTCTGAAGAAGATGCTGCCCAAACTAAAGCAGCATCTGGTGAGCGGGTCGTGGGGGAGCAGAGTGCAGCTCGGCCTTGGTGTGGCCTTGGCCTTGGTCAGGTTCCACGTGTTTGATGGAACCAGTTCAGATTCTGACATGATCACATTTGACCATGATGGGCTAGTCTGAGGTCTGAGCTCAGCCGCAGAACTGTGATAGCAACACAGTGTTTATGATATTAAGACCTATTATCATGCTTAGGAGATTTTACTCATAATTTGTTCTTTTTTTTCCCCTTCCCTCAGGACAGTCAAGAAGTGTTTACCAGTTTGTACACCATGAAGTGGTTCTTTCAGTGTTTCCTAGACAGAGTAGGTGGTCTTAATAATAATAATAATAATGATGATGACACAATGTTTGTTCATTGTGGGGAAATTCTGTATTCGCCTACCCCATCTTACCCTCCATGACGCACAGACATATATGTAGGTGAGAATGAGCTGGGGCTTTCAATCATGACTATTCTGCTGAGGCCGAATTCAAACCGGCTACCTTCCGCTCACAGGCTTAGCCCACTGAGCCACATGCCACACTTAGTTTCTTGTGTGTTCTAATGAATCTTGGGCTTCATTCCCATTTCCTTTCCTTGACTAGACTCTGGGAAAATCCTTCAGTGTTCCTCATAATCTATTGTAATGTCAGAATGAGGTCACGCGGGGTGAGACACCTGCCGCTTTGTGCCCTGCAGACCCCGTTCACTCTGACGCTCAGACTGTGGGATATTTACATCCTGGAAGGAGAGCGGGTGCTGACCGCCATGTCCTACACGATCCTGAAGGTTCACAGAAGTAAGATCCTCCCTGGTCCTGAAGCTTAATTTGTAGCGTCTTTCATGTTCTCTGAGCTCCACAAAAGTAAAGTTTCTCACATTTTTCAAGAACCAACAAAGGGAGTCTTTGCACATTTTATCAGAACCCACACAACTAAAGTTTTACATGTTCCTAAAGATCTGATAGATTCTAACAGGTTCCTCGAGGTCTTTATATTTTCTATATGATGACTGTCTAAAGTTAGATCTTCTGTCCCTTAAGTAAGGTCTTCCAGGGTCAACAAAGTGTGATGAATATTTATGACTCAAAGGCAACATTGATTAACTGGCTAAATTATACCAAATCCTGCCCCAATCATAAAGTCAAGCCCAAATTACACCAGATGAGTCTGGTCAGATGTCAATTTGTAATTTGGGCATTGTGAATTTGTGCTTCTGAAACTGCTTACCTTGTGTCCCTGCCTCACTGATTAATGATGTAGAGAGGTCAGAGGTCATTATTCCAAACCCAGGCTGTAGTGGATGTGGGGCTGGTGTTGCATTTTGGTCCTACCTGCATTGCATTGTGGTGCCGAATAGGTCGTGGGTCTGTCTGTATGTCTGTCCTTTCTCATTGTTTCATCCCAGCCTCGTGTCTGAGTGTAGCCGTGTATCTCATTATGTATATGACAGTGTGAAACACCAGTATGTACCTTTTGTGTCACACCTGCCTAAATCCTTGTGCTCCTGAGCAGAGCAGCTGCTGAAGTTCTCCATGGAGGACCTGGTGGAGTTCCTGCAGGTCACCCTCTCCAAAGACTTCTTCATGGAGGATGATGCTGTTATCGAGCAGCTGCAAAGCTGCATGTCTGAACTGCGACGGGCCAAGCTGGAGCTGCCAGGGCCCGGTAAGGCGGCTGCACCCCGCTGGGACACACCTCTTGTGCACCAATCATCATGCTCCTGAAGGGCTTACTCTTAAAGGACTCCGCCTGTGCCTCACCTGCTGTCCAATAATCACATCTCCTTTCTGCCAACTGGATTCCATTCTGCTAATTGGCCAATTTATGTCCCACCCCCTACTGATCAAACGCACTCATGCATCTCAACCCGGTCCAAGTCACTGGCCACTCAATCTCTTGGGCTATTTGTTGTTTACTAAATATCTTCTGTAGCGGTCATAGGGTGTTTTGCAGTGTATCTCATAGTCCACTGTGCAGTGGGAAGTTCTACTGGATTAGTTATTTGGCCACCAACCCACTCCTTTCCTGACTTTGGTACAGGCCCAGCTTAAAAGAAGCCTCTTGTCATACTGTCATCTTGCTTAAGGTCTTATAGTGATGAGGGGGTCTCTGGCAGGCTGCTGTGGGATTGGGCTAATGGAGCAGATCTAGCATCTTCCCCCCACGCCCCCCGCACACTGAGAATGCGCCATCTGAATGTCTTCTCTGTGATTAATCTTCTTGCTCTGTCTCCCATCCTGCCGTCGTTTCCCGAACTCTTTCGTCTAGCCTACAAAACAGGGGGCGCGAGCAGAGCCCTTGCCACCCCCAACAGCGCCAACCGGTGGGCATGCCCGCGTGGCACCTCCAGCCTCTGTGTCCATGTGTCCGTCACACCCCCCTCCCCTCCCCAGTGGGCCCCCCCATGCCCCACCCTCCAGGGGCCTCTGAGCATCATCCCGATCTTTCCGTCAAAACGACCTGTTAGCGCGTCAATGTCAGACCATCGCAGCTGGTTTACTTGTTCTGTCCCTCTGAAATGTCAGCGTATCCAGGCCTCTCTTGCAGAAAGCGCCCCCCTCTCCCTCTCCGTTCCACGTTAACACTCCTCCCCCCGCCTTATTTAACACAAATTTTGATTGTCGTAAGTCATTGCAGCTCCTCCATCCTTCCTCACGTCGGCCGGATCAGGTTGCAGAGTCCCTTACTCCAGCTGCCATGTCCGTCTATGATAAGTCTTTCATGTCACAGACGAGTTCTATTGTTTAATAAGTGCTGCTTTGATAGCCTGGCACCTGGTTGCCATGGTAGCACACACATGTTGTTGACAGTTGCGCAAAGCCCTTCCCTGACATGCACACTAAGTGTTGTTAAAAATATTAGCCAGAGGTGGTTAATAGTCCAGGACTCGTTCCAACGACTCCCTCCGCTCTCTGCAGGTTGGCCTGGTCACAGTACTGGGGGGTGAGTGGTGGACTGGGCGGATGTTGTGAGAGTGTAGATGTTTCGTGTGCTGCCATCCCCACCCCCTCACCTCGCATGACCTGCTGATGTTCAACTCATAGCACTTCCTGTCCATCCTGCACGGCTCTGTTGTGGTTGAAGTTCTTGCCCTGACAGCCGTTGCAGCAGCATCATCGCCATTGACTGCCTCATGTGTCATGTGACCCTGATGTCGTGACCTCCCCCGGTGCTTGTCGGAATGTGGAGCGCTCTGGTCCAGTCACGTCTCTTGGGTTCCCGTGGAGGGATGTGGCAAGCTCTGTTTTGGTCTAAAGGTGGAGAACATTAGTGCCTGTTTCTCTTTGGAATGTTCTGTATTTTGAGTTTCCTTTACCACTGTTTATGTATCCCGAGGATTTGTGATCACGCAGGTCCTGTCTTTAAGTTATAAATACGTGTGACTGCTTCTACAGGTATGTGAAGGTGCACATTAAAAGTTTTTCACTGATTTAGACATTTCGCCATCTTCCCATTTGTCTCTGTATGGATGGATGTGTCCTTCAGTCTCTTGTCCCTTGGCTCCCAAGTTCTGTTGATGCATGATGTACTCATGTGGTTTAACTTGTATTTATTTGGTTCCTAAAATCTAATGTAACGACAATTTTGTCCTCTGTGGTTCTGCTTGCACAGGTAAAGAGGAAGAGTTTCCCAAGAAGCCACTGGGTCAACTCCCACCTGAATCTACCACTGACCACCTAGTCAACGGCCAGAGCCACGGTGGCAAAGTAGAGAATGACCAGAAAGCAGTCAGCATCTCCCCGGAGACGGGCCCAGAAGCCATTACCGGGTCGGGACCAGATGCGGGTTCGGTGGCCGGGTCTGAAGCCGGTCCGGGCACACAGGCAGATGCGGGCCTGCAGACGGGACCGGAAGCAGTTGGGAGGGTGGAGCCAGAGCAGCCGAGGCAGGGCCGGCCCAGTAGCAAGGCCAGGAGGGACTCTCTAGAGAGAATGGTGAGACAGCACAGGAGCGAGAAGGAGGCGCGATCTCGGGTGTCGGGAGAGCCGGAAGCCCCCAAGCCTCCGTCGGTACCCGTTTCTACACCTTCCACACCAGCACAGAACGGATCGAGCAATGCTCCCGCCTCAGCCAATGGCGTGATCAGCACCCGCGTCCGAGATATTACCCCGCGCTGGGTGAAGCCCTCTGAGACCAAGCTCGAAGCGGCTATGTCAGCCAGTGCTGAGTACAGCAAGCGCCACGGGGTGTTCTACAGCCAAAGCAGCACGCCGTCACGCTCCCCCTCCAATCTGGACGAGAGCCAGTTCTTTCAGCGCCAGACTCGGCTACGATCCAGCGGCTTTGTGTCTGAGTCCAACAGGGGCTCCAACGGCTCGCAGTACGACAACGTCCCGGGTTCGGAGATTAATGTTGTGGAAATCCCGCGGCCCCAAATTCTACATGGCGAGGCACAGCTGAGACACGGCCCAATCTGGACCAGTGGCACAACGGTCAGACCCAGCACTGGCCAACAGAGGCTCGTGCTGCCTGTGGACAATGCGGGCCCTGGACCCATGGGTCAAACTCCTCGGCACATCCCAAGCAGCCCGAGACGGTTCCATGGCGTTCCCCTGCAGCAGGACTCTCGACGGGACGGGCGCTCTTTGGAATACAATGCCGCCATGAAATACCATCCTGCAGAGCGTCCGTACAGGATGAACCCAGCATCCCCTGAAGCCATATCCCCAGAGCAACATCTGTATGGCACTAACCTGCACGTGCCCACCAGCTTCTCACCTGACCAGGTCCTTGCCACCAGCTCCTACGGCACCTATCGGCAGCCATCTCCCCCACATGCTGGTCACACCACAAGGTTTCCTATGGGACAGAGTGCACATGCACAGCCAGACGGTACTCTTGTCTACTCAAGAGCGCCCCCTAGGGTCACTAATGCAGCAGTTTACCTTGAGGCCCCCAGGAGGGCAGACCGGCTGCCCTCTCACCGGGACGAGCATCAGCAGCACAGGAGCTGGGGGTTGCAGTGGGGACCTGCACCCGATGTTTTGCACCACCGGGGGAATATTCCCAGGTCACCCAGCTTCCACAGGGCACAGCTGTCCCCCCATGAGGAGTTTTCCTACCCTCCCAGCCCAGATAGACTCCACCACTACAGGACACAATATCAGGAGCAGCAGATTTTGCCAAGGCAACAGCTCCCCCCAGTGTTTGGAGGCCCACACTACAGGCACCCTGCAGAAGCGTTTGCCTTGCAGGAGGCTATGCTACTCTGAAGAAGGAGATGTAAGGCAGCACTAATCAACCCAGTCACCAAACACACATTCTGTTTTTTTTTTTATATTTTGTTTTCTGTGACCGACCTCGAGTCAGAATCAAGTGACAGAGGACGCCGACTCCCAAAAAATTTCATGGCTACTTTTGGAAATCAGCAGAATTTTTTTATTCTGTTGTTGTGTTGTTAACAGCAGATAATCTTTTATTATCTGAGCTCAAATGAGTTCATTGTAAATTGAGTTTTACCCTCTTGGCTGTGAAAAATCCCCCCCCCCCAGCGTGTCAATGTTTACTCTGGGAGTGGAAAAATGCAAATGACTTTTCAAATGTTATGTTTTTTTATGACATCCAAATGTGTTATTTAGATTTTTTTTCTCTATAATATGCTTGTAAATTTGAATGTGAGTCTGTCCAAGTAGCAGACGGCAGACATTAAGTAACACAGCTGAAAAGTAGATACTGTTACTGTCTTCGTCCTTTTGTTCCAACCTGCTAGGCACTACCACAGGAGTAGAGTATGGTAAATGCATGTCCTTTCGCTGCGGCTGGCACAGTTCGGTACTTTTCTGGGATCGGCAGGCTACGCGGCTTTGCACGTCTCCGACAACCTCCAGAACCAGACATCAGATCCTTGAGTGGAGAGGGACGGAGAAACCCCACGTTCCCTTTTGCCCAAAACCCCCTTTTTTCCCCTCTGATGTGCAGGGCATTGTGGGAGGGAATGCAGTAACCAGCATTTTGGATCTTTATCGATCCCACCGTGGACTAACGCGCCTGCTTCGGGGGTGACGTGTAAGGATGGATGGGGTTCACACCAGCTCAGGACTCGCGGCACTACTAAATAAACACAAGTAGCTGTGGAGGGAACCACAGCCTGATGTTAGTCCCTCTTTCACTCACTCACTTTCAAAGGTGCTACACTTCTCCAACAGTTTGGGCAACATTGGAAAGCTATTATCTAGCTGCTGAGAAAATGTTACCTCAATAATTTGGGTAAGGAACGCTAATCCATCATTAGGTTTTGTTATCGGGGGAGATGTTTATTAGCACTATTTTTCAACGTGCTATATATTTGTTTTTTATGTGCACAAAGGATGAGTTGAAGTGTGATAATACTTAACTATCTTTTGATGTTGAACTTGAATGTAAAGCAAGCAGTTCAGAATTGCTGCTTGTGGATGACTTGAGACCATCTACTCCTGTGGTCCCCATAAAGAGCCATCAGAGTCTGTGATCCCCGCTCCAGACTGGGTAGTATGACCCATAGTAGCTTGTTGGCATCGCTACGGAGATTGTGTTGCTCCTCCTCCTACAGATCAGTCGGGTTGCTTACAGAGGGAACTCAGAATGCCTTGTACAGCCCTCCCCTTGGTAGGAGTGTCATCTGTACGAGCAGAATCCCCCTGCCTCTGATTCCTCCTGGTGGGTTATACTGGACAGGGAAACAAGTTGGGTCCAGATTAATGAATCAGGATAACTCTGCCGCTGACGTTAAGTCCTGCATCTCCACTACTAGCCCATTCAGTGTCTATTTTGCATGTTTATTGTAAACACACGTGTCTTGGGTTTGGTTTCACGGCTGACTTACTGCTGTATCTACATGTACTGTCACCCACAGACGTACGTCTTCCTCCCAGAGGCTCTCACAAACCAAAGTCCTTCTTCTTTCTTTGGAAAATTGCTTTGGAAAGTTTTTACTTTGGTGCAGAAAGACGTGCAAACCACAGTGGTGTCTGCACTTGTGTATATAATGGCTAAAAAGACTTAATTCGTTTTTCCAGTTCATTTTTACAATTTTATTTGTAATATGTTACTTTTGTTTGCCAGGAATGATGCTGAACATTCTGGTCCTTGTTTTCTTTTTTTATAATGCAGGTCTACGTTTTCGAAGGGCATTAGTTGTGCTTATTTCCCAGAGATGTAAATCTGACAGAATTTTGAAGTCTGGCTTCTCTCTTCATTCAGATGCATTTTATGGGCCACAAAGCTATTTATTTCCACTGTGATTTACAACTGCTCCTGTTCACCTTCTTTATAATCAGTGTGCGACTACTGTACCGTCTCGCTTTAAACTGACAAGCACCAAGGGCAGGGCTGCCACGGATTACTGGGGATAACCGCTGCACTCTGCTGCTGGGTGGATGGAGTCCTGCCAACTTCTTACCCTTGCATGAGAGCTACTCCAGGGCTTGATTTGTTCATTCTTCAGGTAAATCTCCATTTGCGCATGTTTGCAATAGCATTGTGTTAAAAAGGAACATCGCTGCTCTGCTCTTCTTGGTTAGCCAGAGCGACGAGGCCGTTCACTCCCAAAAACCTTTTTATGAGTATCAAACATATTACTTATGAATACTGTTGCCTAATCAATAAAAAACCCTTACTGTATGTGGTGTTTCGTTTGTCTTTATTATCAGTTTGGTGATATTTTTCCCATGCTAGCTATAATGCATGCATACTTTTGTCCATATACTGTACTGGGATACATAAGCCACATACACACATTGCTGACATACAGGTGTGTAGGTAAGCACACAGCCATGCGATCTCCAGCATCACATGGTAGCAGAGTGGGCGGTTATACTGAAGAGATGCCTGGCACCATCACTGGACACTACTAGGCATGTTTCTGTCCTGCTATAGCTGAATGGTCAACTGCAGGCGTTGATTGTGAAATGGAAACATCCAACCAGCAATGTTCCAAAATCTAGTGGAAAACCTTCCCAGAAGAGTACAGGCTATTACAGCAACTAAGGATTAGCTAGCTTCATATTGATACCCATATTGATTCAGAGTGAGATGTTGGACAGGCTGGTGTCCCAATACTTTTGTCCATATAGTGTATCCATGTGAATTTGGGCTATGATTAACAAAAGGTGATTCTTTCTAACAGTGTGTTGCAAATCACCTCTGTGGAGTTCTTTCTGTTTTCACTTTGAAGTCTCTCAAATAACATAATGACATAATAATGAACACAATATTCTGCTTTATTTGACAGGACGTCAAAAGACGTGAATTAAGAACTTTGAAGTTCAGAGTTCCAGTTGCTGAAATTCCAATGGCTGATATTTCAACATACTGTGAAAATTAAAGCTGCTTTCAAATATTTGTAATTTAAACTTCAAATATATTTGAAATGGGAGACGTTACTAACCGTAGTGCCACTCAATACCAAGTGTAAGCCCTAATTCTGCATAAACATCCAAATATTTCCATTAACTGCTTATCCAAGTATGACCATGTTTAACGGCCATCCCAGGAAGAACGGAACATGAGGTATGGTGTACCCTGGCAAATACATTGCTGTGTAACTTTATTTGCATCTATTTAGAAGACACTTGTTGACCATTGAACATGTAGATAGGGTAAGTGCATTAAAATAACAGGTCATAAACACATGGTAAGTACCAAATAGGATGTTGGGGTATATCTCTAGGTGTGTGGAGTTTAAGTTAAGGGAGGTAATGCTGAGATTATACAATTCCTTGGTGAGACCTCACCTAGAATATTGTGTGCATGTTTGGTCACCTTATCTTAAAAAGGACATTGCGGCCTTAGAAAAGGTGCAGTGTAGGGCCACAAAAATGATTCCTGG
>JAODKM010000001.1:7226250-7237589 GCA_026780845.1 Petrocephalus sullivani | reverse complement strand
TGCTTTCTTATTGGCTGATTGAGAGGTCATCCCAAAAACCCGCACCGGCTCTCCATGGATCAGGTTCCCTACCCCTGGTGTAATTAGTACATTCTCAGCTCTAGCATGCTGCAGAGGAATCGGCTCCACTAGCGGCCACATGAACATGCTGCTCACCTCCATGCCCAGCCGGATGTCCTCCAGAACCCCGTCCACCACGTGAATGCCCACATCTTCCTGGTATGCCACCAGGCCGGCTAGCAGGTTGGCCACACAGTGGATGCTGTTATACTTTACATTCCAGATATTCACCAGGCAGCAAATCAGATAGCTCTTGGTTTCGGGGTCATGCCAGGGGAGTTTACGCATCTGTCTCAGCACCTGCGAGGTGAGCAGTTTATCGCTGGATTAAACAGTCTGGAGATGCGAGATGTCAAAGCTTAGCCTACTGAAGGGTGAGAGGTTCCCGAACCATGACATGAATTCATGTGAGAGCACCTGCTCAAACTGTCAGGACCAGACACTATCGGCATCCCGACGAAAGCACGAATGCCAGTGACGTCCCCCTACAAACCTTCTCAGTGGTGACCTTAGACAGGTCCTTGTAGAGAAGCTTGCGAATGTACTCCTGCAAAGGCGGCCTCCTCTTCCTCACGGCCTTCTCCACTGGCGGGGGGTTGCAGTAGTAGTAGGCGTTCTCCACCATGGTGACGTAGCGTGCGTCCAGGTGCATGGCCTGCTTCTTACGCATCATTTGCTCCTAAGGCACATCAAGTTCCCGTCAGCATCCTAAGTCAGGACCCCCCCTCCCCCCCAAATAGAGCTCGCTGCCCTTCGTGCCACATTTTTCTGCTACAATACATATATAAACAAACACAAAAGCAATAGCAAGAAGAGAAACAAGGAAGTTTAACACCCCCTGTGCATTTCCTTTCCAAAAGTCCTCAATGGCATGAGGTGGGTTTAACCCAAAGAAGCCGGCGCTCACCAAGAGCACGCTGGTACGCAGGTGCGAGTCCGGAGACCTGAAGAGGAAGCGTCCACACGTCTCCAGCAGGGTACACGCCATCTCGATGTGGTGATGGGAGAAATCCGACAGCAGCATCTGCAGGTCAGAAGGTGTGAACATGAGCCCTGCACAGCACATCATTAAAAATAAACCAGAATCTCCCCAACAAGAAAACAGTGACTCAGGGCTACATTGTGTGGAAATAGTCATAGCAGAACAACATGATACCTTCAGACAATGAAGGGTGTCTGTCTTAGAGAACATCTTGAACTTAGCCAGCTCTCCAATAAACCTCACGGTCTTGTTCTTCGTTTCAATGTTGATCTGGTCCTTCTTCCTTATCTACAAGAGCCCAAACATGGTCTAAAAATAATAGAAAAACTGCAGGAGAAAATATAGCTGGTAATTAAGAAAATAAACTACCAAGAAAATTTACTCCTAAAAGCAGGCCTCCTCACATTCATACAAACAGCAAACGGCTGCATCAAGCTCACTTGAAACTAATGATGTTAGCATGGGGGGGACATACATGAAATCTGAAGTCACCCTTGAGCATGGAGCACAGATCCTCGGCCACGTCAGACATGCAGGGGTGCAGTGTGGCGACCAGCCGGGCATAGAAGGGCAGAAGGTCCAGCCTGTGAGACCGGCAGGAGAAACGCATGACGTCGGTCATGTGACACACTGACACCGCACCACGCGTCGGTTCACTGCAGCCCAACACAAACAGCACTGGTACCTTTTCACCACTAACAGCTGAACTACTTCCTGTACACCACCACATTCCCGTCCGACACTTGTAACAAATGTTTCAGGAACATCAAAACTTCAGCTAAATAACCAAGCTAGGGAACACCGCCACCTTGTGGTCACCTAAAGTTTGGCCCCAATAAGTCATTACAGATGTTACACTAGCAGCACATTTCTGAAAGATGGAGGACAGGCTGTAGGACCTCCTCACCGTTGCCTTGGGACAGTAAAGAGGGCCCGCACAAGCTTCCTCCGGTTGGACTTTGTGTTCATGTTCATGCAGAAATCCATCGCAGCCTGCAAATATGACAAGTAGCAAACATCAGCCCCAGAGTCTAGACCCACCAGAAAAAGGATCAAATATGGTCGTCAGTTAAAAACTTCAGTAACCATGCAATTAAATCATTTTGGCCATTAAAGGTAAACAGCTGCACATACAGTCTAATAAAAATACATCTTCAGTCTGGATACTGCAATTATAGTGCATCTCCCTTAACATTTCGACGTTTTATTTCATCTGCCTCGTCAGTTCAATTAATGTCTTGAATAAAGCCATTTCAGTGCTCAGATTGACGTAGCCAGTGTAACAGGCCTGTCGAGAGAGCCAGGGTTAAAAATTACCGCTCAGTATTGACTGTAACGCTCGTCCTTGGTCATATTAATAAAAAGAATTGACAAATTCTACAGAACAAAGCAGCTCGAGTACCACACACAGATTAAGGGTCTATATCTTTATGAGGACTCTCCATTAATTTCCATGGGCATAACCCCAATCCCAACTATAATAACGCCTTCCCAGCTCTAACCTTAACCATAAGCAACCAAGCAAAACACAAGACTTTTGGCATTTCTAGCCTTTTGACTGCAGTCAGTTTTATACAACTGAGTGACCTTGTGGGTACCAAAAATATGTCCCTGCAAGGTTTTTAAAAAAAAAAAAAAAAAGTTTATCACATCGTAGGAACATTTGGTCCCCACAATGTAACATATACATGACTCGCCTCACCCCACCCCAAACACACACAGATAGCCAGCCCTGCCTGCAGAGCAGCTGCTGTCAGCACTATACGGTTCCATGATAACCCCACCTTGTCTATCAGGTCCCTGTTGACGCAGTTGGGTAGCTGCTGGATGAAGGCATCAACAATGAGCTTCAGGTGGGAGCCTGTGCTGGCTTCCTCATCTTCTTGCTCTGTGGGGAAAAACAAAAACTAGGTTTTATTATGACCAAGGTTACAGTAAGGAAACGCCCCCCACCACTGTCCTTGTTACACTCTACCAAGGGGCTCATTTCATGACATGGTTTATGGGCTCCATCTTCCATCTGCTAGATCTTCCCAGCTATAAACCTTTCCTGGTCTGGGAATGTCACACATGCCCCTGCGGAGGGATTTGCCGCCTTTCCCTGTGCACTGCGGCCTATCCCCATCACTATTCTGACACAAATATTCATGGCCACCTGAAATCAACAATCCACTACCTAGGAAAACAAACAGATCTGCCATGGACATCAGAAACTCCAGTTCACCTTCATAGAACCACAATCATATCACTGATTTGATTACGACAGACATTTCTGAAGGCTCTGGGTCGCCCACTCAACCTTGTTCATCCAGCAGCTTCTTGGCAAGCTCATCGCTGTCAACCTCGTCTCCTCCTTCCATTTCGAGGGCATCGTCTGCGATGTCCAGTGTCTCCAGCTCCAGTTCCAGCTCCTCCGTACCGGTCACCTCCTTAACGTCCTTTCCATCCTTTATGTCTGTGGGATTGTGCAGCACAAACACACTGCTGAGTAAGGGCCACTACACGTGCAATGCGGCCACCACATTCACTGTGACTGTTACCCGAATTGAACCCTAAGACTTTCACCCATCGGATGGTGAGCATCTTACCTTTGGCCTCCTCCTTGTCGCGAGCCCTCTCGTTGTCTTTGAACAGGATGGCAGGGACAAAGGCCTTCAGGTCCACCAAATTCTCATAGAAGTTGCGAGCATCCTCGTCCTCCCAAATGCCTCCTTCCAGATCGTAATCCCCTGGCTTCCCTGGAGTGAAGATGTCGATGCCGGGACCATGCTCTGGAAGACGGAAACACGCACAGGGGAACACCATGAATGCATTTCAGATGGGGCAACACTGCTCAACTGACTAGAATAATAAGAGAATGGAAGACTTTTTAACCATTATTTCACCAAAATATTCTTTTAATGAGCCCAGTGCAGAAAAATCAACATTGAAAATTTAGCAGAACAGTGCAGTACTGTGAGGCCAAGAGGGCAAGACAATACTGATGCTTAATAATACTCAATGATGAGTACAAAATCCCACCAGCATTATAAACATTGACTGGCATAACTGGTACGCAATTATGCATTCACAGTATAAAGAACAAGAGAGGCAGTAATTCTATTATGTGTTAACAGCAAAAAATAAGTTCACACTTGGCTGTTATGACAAGAAATTACCACACATTTTCACCTTTATATTGCGAATGCGTGCTTTTGTACCAGTTATATCAATCCCTGGATATAAATACCATAAAACATCGCAGAGAGACCAAGCAGAAAGCAAAGAAGGCACAGGCAGAGATGTCTGTATAGGAGGCTCTGATTGATGCCTGATGACAGGGCTTCCCGGGGCCCTGAAATAAACCCCACTACCTTCTTGAACCGTCTTGTCTTGGGGAAGTTCTGGCATATTCTCATCCAGCAGGTCCGCCAGGGACTGCGTGCTGGCAAGCAGCTTCTGGTAGGACGTGGCGAACTCCTCGTACTGCTTGTGTCGGTCCTCGCTGAGCTCGCCCTTGGAATGTAGGATACGGCTGAAGACACAGAGGACATTCTCAACTCGCTTTGCAAAAGGGAGGCAGGACAGCAGATGTGATCACAAACCATGACCAACCAGCAAGGAAGAAAACACAGCCCAACAATACTCCAGGGGTGCTGGATTAATGATCAGCCCTGAGCTCTGACCGCAGGCTTCACTCTGACCTGTTGGTGTGTGTACATATTTATAAGAAAGGAGAGCATGACGGGATATGTGAAGGGAGCATCGTGATGTACCTGCACTCGCACTTGGGCATATGGCAAATGAAGCATCATTATTAGCATCATTAAAAGCTCACAATGATTAGAGATGGGCAGGGTCCAGTGTGGAAGGGAAGCTAAAAGATGCTCGATAGCCCTACAACAGGAATGGGAACGAGAGCATGCTGGGATTGCAGTCAGTGTCTCGTTTGTGCTGTGTGTGGTCCACACAAGCCGCCTCAAGCTCTGAGATAAGGGAAACTGCAGCTGGTGTCTCGCCAAATGAGCCGAACCTGAATGGCTCTCTAGTGCTCCTGGCTGAGAAGGGGAGACTTAAATATATACAATCATATTCTTTTCCCCTTACTTTGTTCATATACATATCAATCAAAACTTATGTAAAAGGACATGTTTCCAATTCATAATTCCAGTTTTTAATCAGCTTTTATCCCTTTGAAATGTTTATTCTCTTTTCCACATTTATTGAACTTGGAGTACTATATGCATCAAGATATGTGAGCAGGTGAGGCCCTAGCAGGAAATTTGAGGAGTTTTATTAAGGACAGAATTGAAGGGCCCTGGTACTAGGAACCTTGAAAAAGTAGCAACACAGATAAAAGCTGCGCTAACAAGCAACAAAGTGACGTGCTAACAAACATCCGGCAAGGTCATGTAGGGACGTCACCTGCACAAAAGCTAGAAAAATCATAGAGGAGTTTTTCTCCTTTTCATGCAGGGGAACCCCTGTTCAAACAGACCTAATAAACATGAAACTTCTCCTACCCCAAGGCGCTGACTGCTAAGCCTTTTAAACATTATGCCGTGCATAAAAAGCACCCGATGCAAACATCTATATTATTTTGCCAGAATCCCTGCATTTCACCATTTTTTGGCAGGCCTGATCTATCCAGGCAGTACTCTGTAAGGAACGTGCCGAGTCTGCCCGGCTCTCACCGATTCTGCCTCTCGATGTTCTGCAGCTCGCGGTGGTCTTTCTTCAGGTGCTTGGTGAGGGAGGTGAAGTATTCCCGGAGCAGGTTCTGGAAGGGCTGCTGCTTCTCTGTGTTGATGATCTCGCTGGGAGGGAAGGCCAGGGCGAATCTCTCCGCCGCCACCTTCACCCTGCGGGGAACCAGGCCGGCGACGTCGTCCCCGCAGTGCTTGCAGAAGCTGATCACCACGGAGACGTGCGTGTGCGCCTCCCGGTCCGTGTTGATGATGTTCTTCAGCTGCTCGTAGATGAGCGACAGGCCCTCCTTGTCCGTGAAGATGCCCACGATGGTGAGCTCGGCGATGAAGCGCAGGTCCGTGCGCAGCTTGCTCACGTTGGGCGTCTTCTCCTCCTTGCGGGCCTCGAAGTGCTTCTTCCAGGCCTGCAGCAGGAGCGGGGCGAAGTCGGCGTAGCGCTGGTGGAACAAGGAGCAGAGGTGCACGGCGCAGCCCACGTCGGAGATCTTCAGCTTGGCTTCCACCACGGAGGCCACGGCCTCGGCGATGTACTTGCTCAGGTTGAGCGAGGCGAAGTCGTTGGAGAGCGAGTCGCGCTGCTGCTCCGTCAGCGTCCGCAGCTTCTTGACGAACGCCGTGTTCTTCTTCAGGCTGGAGTCCAGGCGGCTGAAGAAGGCCTCCTCGGGCCGGGAGTCCTGCGCATTCTGGTTCCGGCTGCGCAGGTCCTTGCGGGACTGGTGGCGCTCCCAGGCCTCCTGGTGAAGCTGGTGGGCTTCCTCCTTCTCTCTGTGGGGGGGGGGGGGGGGCAGACAGAAAAGGCTCAGTGTGGCGGCACACGGGGGCAGATCAAACACTGGCCTGAATAACAGATGAACTGCATAAACTTTAAGAAGACAAAAGTGTGCATCTGTAAAACCACGACACAAAACACACATTTGTCTCGTAAGAATCGCAAAGGAATACTACAGGAAAACATAAGTCTCTGCTATACACTGCTGGCCCACAGGACTTTGCTGGAGGGACTGGCATTCAAACACGGGTATGTGGCTTATTTTGCCAACCTGGGAGGCCACAGTGGCACATTTTGCATGATTGCCAATTACCAAAAAAGTTAAGGGGGGTCACTTCCAATCACTGTGGCAAAAGGAGCAGGTGCTCAGGCCCCCCCAGCCCCAGGGTCTCCCAGGCAGCCCCAGGCAGCCTGCCTCTTGCCCAGCCCCAGGGTCTCCCAGGCAGCCCCAGGCAGCCTGCCTCTCGCCCAGCCCCAGGGTCTCCCAGGCAGCCCCAGCCAGCCTGCCTCTCGCCCAGCCCCAGGGTCTCCCAGGCAGCCTGCCACTCGCCCAGCCCCAGGGTCTCCCAGGCACCCCCAGCCCCAGGATCTCCCAGGCAGCCCCAGCCCCAGGATCTCCCAGGCAGCCCCTTACTTCAGCCGTGCCGCCTCCTCCTCGCGTTGCCTTTTCTCCTCCTCCTCCTGCTGCCGCTTCTCCACCTCCTCCTGCTGCCTCTTCTCCTCCTCCTCCCTCTTCTTCTGCTCCTCCTCCACCCTCAGCCTCTCCTCCTCCTTCTTCTTGCGCTCCTTCTCCTCCTTCTTCCTCCTCTCCTCCTCCAGCCTCCGCTTCTTCTCCTCCGCCGCTGCCGCCTTGCCGTTGTCCTTCTTCCCGCTCACCTTGGCGTCCTCCTTCGCCTTCTCCCGGGACGAGGAGGGCCGGCTCTCCCCAGCTCGCTCCTTCTCCTTGTTGCTGAACGCGCACGCGTCTTTCTCGTCCATGTTTACTGACTTCTTGCTTTCAGCAGGCATACTGCAAAAAGAGAGTCAGCAACCCAAATACTATTTTATCTTGTTCGTACCATTTCCATAACCACACAATTCCCTACCGTAACATAACATGCTAGCATGAAATCAAACAAAAATCTCAATATATCTTACAAGCCAGTTATTTAGTTAAAAAAATTGAAATCAAAAAGACTAAACATTAATTTACTTTTTTTACGCTATACAACACAGAATTTTTGTATTAAACAAGTAGAAGTTATTTAGTCAACGAGCCTCGGCCACCTAAAATGACAGCACGCGCCAGGCGCGCGAGCCAGCAGCGCCAAAATAAAGTTACACCTCCGGCATTAATATCGCAGAAACATCATATTCCAGGTCCGTTTCAATCCGACAATAAAAATCATACTCACCCGCAAACTCTTAACTCGTTTGCAGGCGACCACTGCCTAATCCTAACGCTAGGAATGCGTCACGCTCACTGAATCCCCGGGCAGAATAAAGTCACCAGTTACGCACATTACGAAGAGACACACGGAGTCTCCAGTCAAACACTTCGGGCTTTTCGAGCCAACCTGGCGTGCTTCCGCACACACGGGTGCCAGCGACCTATCCGTATAGGCCTTGGGCAGAAAGGACATTTAGGCTCTGCGGTAGCTATATGAATAAACGATTTCCCCTAATATGACCGCACACTTTAGCATAAAAAACATGCAAGAACTCTTCCAGCACAACACAATTTAGGACCAAAATATGTCTTCAGGCCTAGATAGCTACAGAGAATCAATGATAAACAAAGTAGCTTAGCCAGCTGACAAATTGGATTTTGCCAAATCAACTATCACGACAATTAACTGATCCATGTACAATGATACAAATACTTAACTATATTCAAAATCCAAGGTCGGAAATTAAAATAAATTTCAACTACCGTTACCTTCATTTTCCTCAACAAAAACATCGGGTCTGTTTAGTGGGTGAAGCAGCCTTCTCGGTCGCTGAAGGACCCCCCTCACTTAGGTGGCCTGCGAGGTGCCTGATTAAAAAGGGGCCTTTTCATACGGGCCGAAGTCGGCTCCGTGACTGTAACAGGAACACGAGGACGCCCCAGCAGTTGTAAATCACTGCTTATATGCCATAAGAAATTCACTTTAGTCTGGCAAAAGATGACAAAATGAAATTAACTTTTGAAATTATCTGAAATTATGTAGTTTTACTTGTCCAAAACAGCATTACAATGACCTTGCAAAGTCTGCACTAAACCTCTAAAACTTTACGTACTTTTAATATATATTACGCTGAAAAAACACTGGAACCCAATGCAAGATTATCTTTATTTACTACAGTTTAAAACAAATAAAAACATAGCCAATCACATTTTTATAGAAAGGGCCGTTGGAGGGCATTCCCCATGAGAGAGCGAAGGAGATAACTGTAAGGGTCAGCTGTCGCGTTTCTGTCCCCTCGTGTCGCGGCTTAGTGGCCGACGGCCCCCGGACCCACCGCTCTGCGCTGACTGACCGTGACAGCGAGCGGGCTAATAAGACGCGGCCGTGCGGCCGCTTCCACCAATCGCAGGCCGCGGAAGCGTCACCACCCATCATTCGGGCAGAGTATGGCTACTCGGCCCCATGTTGTGTAAGCCTGCCTTCGCTTCTTACTGTACATCTATATACAGCCCTATATACGCATTTTAAAGGAGGGGACCGAGGTCGCGCTCTCAGCCTTCCTGATCGCCATACTAGCATGCATCTAGCCGGCAGGCCCTGTCTCCGCTTAGCCCGGCCGGCGCTGAGCGCCCTGTACCACACCGAGAAGGGAGTCTACGGCTACAGACCCGGGCGAGCCGGTACCGGAGGGAAGCCGCAGGAGACCGAGTCTGCCTCCGCGCTCAGCCAAGGTTGTCCCCCTTGTGTGTGGGGTTCGCCCATATCTCTCCCGTTTGTGGTGACTGGTGTCATGTATCGCTGGCTGCGTCGATCGTTAGACTGTGTATGACGTAGCGTCAGTATTTATTTTTTAATTCAAACTGTCCGATTTAATTACCTTAAGGTAATTAAAGAACACGTATGAGTTTTATTTAATAATCCGCTTTAGTCCTAACGTTCTTTAAAAGTTAAGATTTAAATTTTAAAAATAAATGTTTGTAACATGTATTTCTTGGACAATCCATGTGTGATTATTACAGTATCGTCATTTTTGTCATATGCGCCATGATTGTGGTTGTTTCCGTAACTTGGGGACTCTGCTAACCGACCCCGCAGATCATGGGCTGGCGCGGCTGGTCGCGGCGTACCGGGAACACGGGCACAAGGCAGCCAGAATTAATCCCTTACTCCCGGAGCAAGGCGTCGCTGACGTGGTCCCTGAAATCAGCATTTTAACCGAAACGCTTCGGGGTCCCTTCAACACCAGCGGTGCGGGTCTTTCTTAAATTCTTTTATTACAGGACAATTATTGTTAGTGGAACTGAATTTTAACCTTCAAATGCGTTAAACAGAGCTTAGGCTGTAACCAGCCTCTTCTGAGTTGAGTGTTGTTAATCAGTAATAATTTGGTGCCTCTTTAGTCACTTCATGACTGAGCCAAGAGCTACAGTGTGTCCCTGAGTGATCAATGAATATGCGAGCTACTTGTGAAGGATTGCATCTCACTCGCCGTTAACCTCCAAGGCCTAAGAAGCTTTGGCAAGCCCGAAGCCTCGCTGGAAGATGTGATGGCCTACCTGCACCATACCTACTGCGGCCACGTGTCTATAGAGACCAGCCAGCTCCAAACGCTGGCTGAGAGGGACTGGCTGGCCAACCGATTCGAGGAGCTGAAGAAGGAGACGTTTTCTCCCGAGGAGCGGAGGCAGCTGGCCAGGCTAATGCTACAGTCTCAGGTACAACGGGAACCTCCAGGAGCCTGGTCACGCCAAACATGCACCAGCTGTCCTGTCCAAATATACATCTCTCACCCAAGAAAACTGAAAGTCTATATGCCATATTTTATCTATTGCATTCTTAAATACATTATTACATACATTTATGGCAGGAATTTGACCACTTTCTGGCTACCAAATTTGCCACCGTGAAGCGGTACGGAGGCGAGGGAGCAGAGAGCATGATGGGATTTTTCTTCGAGCTGTTCCGCCTGGCGTCGTACAGCGGGGTGACCGACATCGTCATGGGGATGCCTCACCGAGGGAGGCTCAACCTCCTGACTGGGCTCCTTCAGTTTCCTCCTGAGGTCAGACACCTGCACATACCTGACATGCACATGTCAGCAACACCATTGAGCATCATGTTAATGCCTGGACCCTACCTCATATCCTGCCTAACGCCCACCAGCTCATGTTCAGGAAGATGAGGGGCCTCAGTGAGTTTCCTGAGAACTCCCCGTCCATTGGGGATGTTTTGTCCCACCTGACTGCCTCTGTGGAGCTGGACTTCGGGGCAGGGAAGCCTCTGCACGTCACCATGCTCCCCAACCCCTCTCACCTGGAGGCCATCAACCCGGTGACCCAAGGCAAGGCCCGCGGCAGGCAGCAGGTCCGGCAGGATGGGGACTATTCGTCAGACAGCAACGCCCAGCCCGGGGACAAAGTCATCTGTTTGCAGGTACAGAGCACAGACCCAGGGGACGGGGTCATCTGTGTGCAGGTACAGGGCACAGATCCAGGGGATAGGGTCATCTGTGTGCAGGTACAGGGCACAGACCCAGAGGACAGGGTAGTCAGTGTGCAGGTACAGGGCACAGACCCAGGGGACAGGGTCATCTGTGTGCAGGTACAGGGCACAGACCCAGGGGACAGGGTCATCTGTGTGCATCGACAGAGCACAGAGCGACGGGACAGGGGCTCCCGTGAGCAGCGACA
>JAODKM010000001.1:7211139-7226150 GCA_026780845.1 Petrocephalus sullivani | reverse complement strand
AGGTACAGGGCACAGACCCATGGGACAGGGTCATCAGTGAGCAGGTACAGGGCACAGACCCATGGGACAGGGTCATCAGTGAGCAGGTACAGGGCACAGACTTAGGGGACGGGGTCATCTGTGTGCAGGTACAGGGCACAGACCCATGGGACAGGGTCATCAGTGAGCAGGTACAGGGCACAGACCCATGGGACAGGGTCATCTGTGTGCAGGTACAGGGCACAGACCCAGGGGATAAGGTCACCTGTGTGTAGGTTGAGGGCATGTGACCTCACAACCTTCTACATCTGCATAATTCCCTACATCAGAACCATCACCTGTTCATACTGCATATAAATACAGTGTTTACGCTATGGTGTCATAAAAATGAAAGTGAATTAATATCTGAGGTTTTTAGCTGCAGTATAAAATTCTTCAGATATTCAGTGATTAACCTGCCCTTGCCTTAGCTCAGGCTAATAAGTAACTGCATGCTGCTGTGGATGATCCCTTATTTCCGAAATCGCAGGTCCATGGTGACGCTTCGTTCTCAGGCCAAGGCATCGTTCCTGAAACATTTACCCTTTCAAGCCTCCCGCATTTCAGAGTTGGTGGGAGCGTCCACCTTATCGTGAATAACCAAGTGGGTTATACCACGCCGTCTGAGAGGGGGAGGTCCTCTTTGTACTGCAGTGACATAGGTGTGTAAGACGTTCAAGTGCATTTTCATAACCTTCTACAATGAAGAGATGCATGAAGTCCATGAGTGACGTTTGATGCTGACAGTATGTGCAATGGTGAGAATAGCTCGTTAATGACTCGTTAACTCATTTTCAACTTGTATCCCCAGGTAAGATGGTCGGCTGTGCCGTGGTCCATGTGAACGGCGATGACGCGGAAGAGGTTCTGCGTGCCACCCGCCTGGCCGTGGAGTACCAGCGCCGTTTCCGGAAGGACGTGGTCGTCGACCTCCTATGCTACCGCCAGTGGGGCCACAATGAGCTGGACGAGCCCTTCTTCACCAACCCAGCCATGTACAAGATCATCCGGTGGGTCTCCAAGCAGCACCAGCCCGTTGCAGGATCACTTCCGGAGCTTTTTCTGACAGCTTTGGGTTATGACTTCCTCTCAGCTCCAGGAGGAGCATCCCAGACACGTACGCCGACCTGCTGATTTCCGAGGGCTTGATGACGGAGGGGGAGTGCGCGGAGATAAAGACGTCACACTACAACATGCTGAACGAGCGGCTGGCCAACATGACGCTGTACAGCCCGCCGCCGACCAACCTGCAGGGCCGCTGGGGGGACCTGATGGAGCCGCAGCCTCGCATCACAGCGTGGGACACGGGCGTGCCGGCTCCGCTGCTGCAGTACGTGGGGGCCAAGTCTGTGGAGGTCCCCAAGGAGATCCAGCTGCACAGCCACCTGGGGAAGACGCACGTGCAGGTAGGGATCTGGCAGGGGCCTCGGCCCTGGAAGACCAGAGCCAAAGGTGGAAACCCAGAAAGTGAGAAAAGGTGTCATTCCCAAGTACGTCAGCTGAGGACAAGGGCGGATAAATCAGGATGGATCTGTTTTCCGTCAGCCTCAAAACAGCACCGGATTATTAAAAAAAACTATGAAGACTAGGGCTATATGGAGCGTGCACAACGATCAGCAGGGCTTTAGATGGTGTACCAGTACGCCTCTCCTTGAAATTTCGGTCATGCTACTATCTGCTTATTGTTGGTGTAAGTTAACATATAGGACCGGAAAGCTGGCATCATCCTGGGCCCTGGTGCATACGGCAAATAATCGAGATTATATCGTGATGTGATGAAGACCTAGATTTAGAAAAATTAGTTACATTACAAACAGCTTTAATTAGTCTTTTAATTAGTGTGTTTACCTCAACCAAAATCGTTGGGTTTTTATTTAATGAATGAATCGGTGTAGTTAACCATACAGTAGAGGTGTCAATGTCAGGTCCAGAAAGTAAAAATCCAGACCAAGATTTTGTTTCAACCAACTAGTTTGTGACTGTGCCTCTTCATATGGAACTGATTGGCTGAAACAAAATCCTGGTCTGGATTTTTACTTTCTGGACCTGAAATTGACACCTCTGCCATACAGAGGTGGAATATTTGGAGCTGTAGATAGCAGTTACATAAGGCATTATTGGCTTCTGACTGACCCCTTGAGGTCTCATAAGTCTTGGCTTGGGGATGTACCCTATTTCAGCAGCCTTTCATTTGCACTCTAGTCCTACGCTGTACTCCGGAGGCCTTAGTCAGATGGCTGTAGGCCTGCGTGTGTTTTTGACACAGGCCCGGCTTCAGAAACTGGAAGAGGGGACTAAGCTGGACTGGTCCACCGCGGAAGCCATGGCCTTTGGGTCCCTCCTGTGTCAAGGTGGGTCAGGTTTCCATGGGGATGATACACTCTGTAGTCTATAGTGATCTTCAACACAGTGATCTGCCTCCGTCAGGGTTCAACATCCGCATCAGCGGGCAGGACGTGGGTCGCGGTACCTTCAGCCAGAGGCATGCCATGGTGGTCTGCCAGGAGAGCAGCGACATGTACATCCCACTGAACCACATCGCGCCCGAGCAGAAGGCCTTCCTGGAGGTGCTGCTGCCTCACCACCTGAGTTTGGGGTACCGGGGGGGCACACATCAGATGGGACTTCTAAGGGCGCTTGTTCAAAAAGTACCAAAAGTACTCGACCGGAAGTCTGTACCCAAAGTGTGGTACCAGCCGCCGTGGAAAAGCATCCTAGCAGGAGGGACGGTCGCCCAGCTAAACGTAGCTTTTTTGGGACCTGCTCTTCCTCAGGTGTGTAACAGCCCCCTCTCCGAGGAGGCTGTGCTGGGGTTCGAGTACGGCATGAGCATCGCCCTGCCCAATCTGCTGCCCATTTGGGAGGCGCAGTTCGGAGACTTCTTCAATGGGGCACAGATCATCTTCGACACCTTCATCTCAGGAGGTACCGGCCCTTAACGAAACACCTGACCCGTCCCTCTAATCCTGCTGGGCTTCTCATACTATACTGGTCAGTCTTCGGACTCAGTGAATAAAACTGAAAAAACAGATTCTTTTCACAGGAAGACGGAAATTAAATTCACAGTAACGTCATCCTATGTTATAAGGGAGCTGCCGTAAGTTCCATGTGCCCATCGGGTGGCTTCTGATAAACAGGAAGAGGACGTTGTAGAGCTTACCTTTCCTGTTCCGCTTTGTGGGCTGCGGGCTTACCAGTCGTGTCTTGGCAGGTCACCCTGTTTAAGGCCCCCGGGGTGTGGCCCCCATGGGGTTTGTGGCCCCCGGGGTTCCTGACCCGGCCTGCCGTTCCAGTGGCTAACCTCTCGCCTCCTCCAGGTGAGGCCAAGTGGCTGCTGCAGAGTGGGCTGGTCATCCTGTTACCACACGGCTACGACGGGGCGGGGCCGGAGCATTCCTCCTGCCGCATCGAGCGCTTCCTGCAGGTCAGCGTGTGCCGCAGCCGCCCCCCCCCCAGACATTTCAAACACCACGTTAATGGCTGACTGAGTGGAGTCCGACGATCGCAGCTGGCTAGCTGGCTGCAGCTCCTACATCAGCGCTCCACAGAGCAGTCCTCTTGGACCCCCAGACGCTCCGTGTTTTTGCTCTTCCCCGATTCCCTGGGAGTTTGAAAGGAGCAAAAACTTGGACCATCTAGGAGTCCTCGAGGACTGGTTTGAGAAACGCCATCCTAAATAAAGAATGTATTTATTTGACAAATAATAATAATAATATTGACAATACTTTGTTAATGATGCCTGTGGGGAAATTCTCATTTTGCATGTCCCATTTGGCTCTCCATGACACACAGACACATATGCAATTTGGCAATGAAGGGCAGCCCCCTTAAGCACGCCCATGGAGGGCCCACAGTTATGACTATTCAGCTGAAGCTGGGCTCGAACCGGCAACCTTCCAATCACAGGCTCAGAGGCTTAGCTCGCCACACGCTCAGTGTGGTGACCATTTGTAGCCAACAGGGGGCCCCAAACCTCAGGGGCCCGACACAAACGTGTGGGTTGAGCGGTGGTGACTCATGCTTCTCCATCCTGCACCTGCCTCCGGTCCTGGCGCCCCAGATGTGTGACAGTAAAGAGGAGGGCGTGGATGGGGACACCGTCAACATGTCCGTGGTGAACCCCACAACCCCGGCGCAGAACTTCCACCTGCTAAGGCGCCAGATGGTCCGGAACTTCCGGAAGCCGCTCATCGTGGCCGCGCCCAAGATGCTGCTTCGCTTCCCGGTAAAGTCTGTGGATGGTGACCTTTGACCTCCAGGTATGCTGGCAGACCAGCTTTATGGCTGTAGTGACCACTCCCGTCCTCCAGGGCGCGGTGTCCAGCCTGGCAGAGATGGCCCCTGGGACCTCGTTCCGGCCCGTGCTCGGGGACCCCTCTGTGAACCCATCCAGGTGAGGTCCAGGTTCAGGGGTCGAACACCTCCCGGTTCGGAGCGCTATGGCCGGAATGTGTCCTGTGAGCTTCTGCTGACGTGGCCTGCAATTCCACGCAGAGTCCAGCGGGTGGTGCTGTGCTCGGGCAAGCATTACTATGCCCTGCTGAAGCAGAGGGAGGCATCCGGGACGGCTGAGGGTACGGCGCTGATCCGGCTGGAGGAGCTCTGCCCCTTCCCCTTGGAGGCCCTGCAGCAGGAGCTCAGCAGATACGGCAGTGCCAAAGGTCCAGCCTTAAACCCAGCCGCTGCAGTCTGCAGGCCCTACATCATGCTGCATTAGAAGCTGCCGATTTAGGAGCTGCTCTGCTACATCTGTGCCCGGATGTTTCGGGTTACTTCTAATTGCTGCTCATGGGTTAGTAAGAATCTCCAGGGATTGACTCTGAACTCCTATTCCCTCACAGAGTTCATCTGGAGTCAGGAGGAGCCTCAGAATATGGGCCCCTGGTCATTTGTGGCCCCCAGGTTCGAGCAGCAGCTGGGCCGTAAGGTAAATGCGCTTCGATTAGCGTAGCGTCTTTAGCCTCTGGGCCCGCCCCTTTGTCTGGCACACATTGCCTTCGTCTTACCACTGAAAGTCAAGTGATGATTACATCGTGGTTTGTGGTCCCTCCTGCCCGCAGCTCCGATTGGTCAGCAGACCGCCCCTCCCCGCTCCAGCTGTGGGCATCGGGACCCTGCATCAGCAGCAGCAGGAGGCCATCCTGAAGGCTACCTTTGCCTGAGCGGCGCCCTCTGCTGGACGTACAGCTGCCTGCACTACTCAGGGGCTCAAACAGCCAGTATCATCTGTTACTAAAAGGCTATGTCACTTTGTTTGAGAAGCACTTCAAGGTACTTACTGGAGAGGAGGAAATGATGTGAAGTATAAACGGGGGATCGGTTTCTTTTTTGTGAAGAACCTAGAAACCTGCTGATTTGCTGCTGAAGGAATTCAGCAAGTGTGAGACTAATGTTTTTAAGATCTGCAGCTAGAGGCACTAAAAAAATCAGATCCAGCCTTGTGCCTCCACGTACAAGTACAACTTACCCTGTGGCTATCGCTATAAAATTGCTGTGAATGTTTGCCTAATGTTTCAAACACTAAAAAAAGAATCACCGAAAGGGCCAGAATACCACTTCTGATTAGCTGTCATGTGACCAATGCCAGTCATGTGACTGTCAAATTTACTGCAGTAAAGTATTTTTTTTGCATCAATTGCCTTACAAACGGGTTGCATAATGAAAAGCATTACTTTTTTCAAAGGGCATACTGGGCCCAAGTAGTATGATAATTATAATGAAACAATCGCGTAGGATTTCAAAGATGCTTTGAATATATGCACCTTCAGATTTTTATCATGCCCTTTAATTTGAGTGACTTACCTTGTTTTACCTGTTGTTCAGTACACGAGCAAAGCTCTCATCAAAACGTCATGTATTATTCTCCCAGTAATGTGTATTGAGTCAGGCTGCATTGTTTACTCGTGAAAAGCATAGCCTCCCCAGGGCTGATCTGCAGGGAGACCTATGCTTCAGGGCGTAGCCAAACGCGTCTCCTCAAGCCTGCACCTGTTCCCTGTGTCATTTCTAGCCTACCTTGCTGTGGAAGGCCAGTAAAGTCTTGTTACTTAAGTTGTTGGAAATAAAAATTTTAAAAACCTGTTCAGTGGGTTTGCCTGTGTCACAATCCCTATAGTAAAACTCGTTTGACGTCCAGAACACAAGTACAGCGTCCGTTTCAGTGCAGCCATTCAGGAAAATTAGATGAAGCTTTAAGATCACGTGTCTAATAAGGTCATTGACCTGCTGTTTATTAGTTCATGTAACACTGAAACGTTTACAAAACATACAAAGTTGTATTATTTAAAAACAGCTCAAAAGCTACCTGATTCAAAATAAACTGAAGTACTAAATACTATGTCTGGACTCAGACTGAAGGCACCAAAATCAAGGTCCACAATAATCAAAGGGTTTCCCCTGAAAGCAGATTTTGGCCTTGTGGCTGCCAGGGTCCTGCTCACTGTTTAAGCACAGGCAGCTCACTGGGCTTGGCCACGGCCTGCGTCATACCCATGGCGTACATGTACACCTTGCAGTCCACAATCACATCGTCCTTCTGCAGCAGCTCTAGGTTTAAGGAGACAGAGGAGCACAAGTGAACAGACAGTCATCCACATCAGAACACACAGGCCTGCGTTCTCCTGGCTGCGAGTTTACGCACAAGGGGCGGCTATTCCCGATTCAGGCTACTGGTAAAACCACTGCACTGTTGATCTCACAGACACGGGAACAAATCCTGAAATAATCATGGATCTAATGTTCTTCTGTTTTAATTATTAATGTACACAAATCACCTTGCATACATTTTTTGTAATTTATTTTTAATCTGAACTGGTGTCTCATCCCATGGGATGTGACTGCTCTTACTGGCATTTACAGTGGTCTCTGACCACTGTAAATGCTCTAAGTGACATGTCTCTGCACATTCCCCCGGACGCCACACTGACTCCTGCCACACGGAAATGCCTACTCCTTCACCCCAAGCCAGGCCTCACCGTCGATTTTCTTCTGGAACTCGTTGAGAGGTAGTAGAACAACTTCAACAAATTCTGCAAGGCAAAATAATCATGAGTCAGTGCCAAAAGTCAAAAGTAACTTCAGGTAATGAAATAGAGAAAAAAATAAATGCATACCTTCTTCCCCTGAAAAAGAAGAGAGACAGAGTCAGACGTGAACAGCAGCCTGGAAATAATATTACATCCCCTGAATTTTCTGGACTTGCTTACTCCCATAACTAATGTTTCCAAGTTCCAAGCAGCACGCCACGGCTGAACAAACCAGAGACCTACAGTGCCCCGCATTAAGGAGTGCACCCCAGCAGATTTCTTAGGCAATCATTCGTCTCTCATTAGAATCCTATACCATAAAATACTCAAGCAAATCAGGTTTATTGGTTGCAAATGAGATTTGTCAGTATAAAAGTGCTGAACGTCCAATGACGTTCCTGAGAATAAAACTAGATAAAATGACCAAATGAGTCTACTCAGTCATCACAGGTGGCCGCCACACAACTGACAAGTAAGGGTGCTATTTAACAATTAAAATCCCATCCCACTCAATGTTGACAATAAAGTAATTTCTTTACACAAAAAAGATCAAAGCTACAAGCAAATTAGTAAAGCATTGCTAACCAGTGAGAATACAGTACTGCTTTTAAACAGCTCCTGCCACTTTGCAATTAAAGAGCTGGTTCCTGAATAAAGCCCAAAACCAAAGCAGAGGGGTCCTCCACACAGCTTCTGGCCATGTTAGTGGGCTACACAGAAAGGCCAAAGCCACAGGCCAAAGCCCCGACCATGTGCTGAGGCCTGGCTGCGAGATCCCGCCCCGACCGCGCGCTGAGGCCTGGCTGCACGATCCCGCAGAAGCTGCCTCACCCAGCTGCTGCGTAGGGTTGAGGTTCTCAGGATCATCGCCGTTGATGTTAACCATGACGACAGGAGTGGTGCAGTTTGACAGGCCGGGATCCAAGCATGTCACTGGAGAATAACAAGAAAAAACAAAAAAACAGTGGAATGACATACATGCCAACTACATCCCCTACATGCCAACCTTTCAGACCGTTTAAACCCGGGGTGGGGAACCTGATCCATGGAGGGCCAGTGTGGGTGCGGGTTTTTGGGACGATCTCTCAATCAGCCAATAATAAAGCAGTGGCTCTCAGCTCTAGTCCTGGGGACCCACTCTTATTGGCTGATCAAAAGGTCATCCCAAAAGCCCGCACCCACACCAGACCGGCCCTCCGTGGATCAGGTTCCCCACCCCTGGTTTAAACCTTCACTTTTGCCCTGAGACTAATGTAGTGACTTCAGCCGGAGCCCAGACGTGACATGTAGGGGCGGAGCCAGCGGCGTAACGCCGGGACAGCGGCACCTACCTGGGGTGATGCCCACCACCTCGCCTGTGTAGCCCGTCTCCTCCTTCAGCTCCCTCAGGGCTGCCGACTCCATGCTCTCATTCTCATCCAGGAGCCCTGCATCACAGCAGATGGGTTACTTTTTAAAAACATTGTATTTGTTCAGCAGACATACATTTTTTTCTGTAGAAAGCAGAGAAATTGGGAGTTAAGGGCCTGGCTCAAGGACCCAACAGTGTAATCACACTGCAGTGCAGATCCGGGGATTTTGAACAGTGACCTTCTGATCACAGGGTCCTAATCCAGTGGACCTCATACCATCACCCCCCACCCATTATTATGAGCAATTATTTGTATGAGCAAATGGCACGCCCACTGACTCTGGCCATCAGCCTTAATACCTGCAGGACACTGGCCTGTGTGTGTACCTGTCCCGTACCTGGGAATACACCCCCACCCGCATACTCCATGCTCTTGGCAATGCAGCCTACTCTGCTCCCCCCCACGGCTTACTAAACATTATAGATAGTTATAGTTATTAAACATAAAACCTAAATAGTTCCAGTACTATAACTGATTTAAAATATTCAGAATCAAGCAAAGGACGGGTAAACACAAACAACACACACCTGCCTTTAGAGGGGGGGCTAATCACAAGCAAAAAGGCTGACGGCATTTCCGGATTACTACAGGAGATTAGCCGTCGTTTCTCTTTCAAAAGGCCGCGTTCCAGCTTAAGACGCTTAATGCAAACACTGACATCCATGCGTAAACGACCACCATTTGTGGTTGAGGGCTACCTGCTGGGAACTCCAGGGTGTGACGGCCCATCGGCGGCCGGAACTGCTTCACCAGAACCACGCAGTCTATGTGGAGGGTCCGTTTCAGGATGGCGATGATGCCCACGCCTGCGAAGAGACGCACGGACCCTTAGCGCGTTCCGCGCCGCTGCACCCCTCAGCGCTCGCCGGTGCCCCCCTCAGCGCGCGCCGGTGCCCCCCTGCCGGCGAGCCGTACCGTCAGCGGTGCAGTTGCGTCTTCTCGTGGTCCTCTTCGCGGTTTCCCAAATTCTGATAAAAAAAAAATAAAGATATTTAATTTCTATCTCCATTCGGTAAAATTTACACAAATGCATGCTGCTCTCTTTGAAGAACGGGGGGGGGGGGGCTAAATAAACTCCAATGAAGCCATTCTGCTCACTAATCACATCGCGATGGCAACGTCTTTCAAAGTAAACAAACAGCAGATAAGGCTCCTCGCAGACACTGTGCCCACTATGTCGCTTGACTGCATCGTACATTTCTGAACTTCGTGACACGAGTCTCACTGGATAAGATAATGTTAACACTCATGCACCAGGACAAAGGCCAACCTTTTCCCTTTAACAACGGTTAACTGTTGTATAACCAGATTATTACAAGGCAAAATCACAAGTCACAAGCTCCGTTTCGTCCCCAGCCATGAACAACTGACACAATACGCACGTCCGTAAACAGTACCTGGTTGTCCCAGCGCCGTCCACATAGGTCGTTTTTTCTAACTTCAGCCAGCTTCCCTCTGCTATAACCTATTGAGCATCAAATGAATGAGAAACCTTGATAATGAATAAATACAGATTCCAAAAGATCACTGTATGACCAGCTGCAGGGGGTGCATAACACGATGCAATGATGGGTCAATGCGCGATCGGACGCTCCCACCTCCTCCTTCACAATGTGACACGGAGCGGCTCCCTTCCCGGCGCCGCGCTCGCTGCTCATCTTCCCTGCAAAGTAGCTGGATGCTTTGATTTCACAAATTAAAGCAAAGTCACAACAAAATAACGAAAGCAGGCGCGCTGGTGTGCTGGCGACGGAGTAAGTATCGCCCGAATCGCTGACTTCAGCTTCATACAGAGCCTTCGCATGTACCTGTGCGCTAAAGTCATTAAGAGCCCCGACGCGTCAGTCCGGACAGTCACAGCATCACGCCGACGGCTCTTCCTCGCTGGTTTGCGTGCGCGGCGCCGTCTCCCTGCGCTGCTGCCCCCTGGCGCAACGGAGTAAAAACACACTAATCTAACCGGAGCCAATCGGACCAACACAAGAGTGCAGGCAGCTCGTCATTGGGGACCAGTAGTTATGAGCTGGTTTCGAAAGTCCAAAAGCTTCCAAGGCACTCCAGAGCCGTCAATTTCATGGATGCATACCCGGTACACCAGGTACGTCGTTTGGGGGAGAACGGGCGATATGCCTCAGCTCATCCAGCACAGCACGGCGTATATTGTCCATTCTGCCGATTCGGTGTCATTTCGGTCCCCAGGACATTATCTGTACAAATATGCATGGAAATTACATTTATAATACATCGTATTATCAAATAAAGAGTCCTCCACAATGTCATTATTGCAAATCTAAGATACATAATGCAAAATATTAATAAAAACTACCCAGAACACTGAAAATACAGTGTCACCTGTCCCTGCTCAGCACTGCTACACTTCACCACGAAATATAATGACTAAGAAATCTTTCCTGTACTGTTGTGTGACAGTATTTCCCATTTATGTTTTAATACCATTTTCATTAAGTAAGTAAATATTATGTTGGTTAAAATACACATTTCGCTCGTATCTCCAGGCTTTCACTCAGCCTTTTGTGTGTCTGCTAAACATTTCTGCCCCTGAAGAATTTGCCACATTCCACAAGTAGCATGTTCAACTGGAACTTGCATCATCTCGGTCATCTGAAGAATTCTGAATAGATAAATATGTGTGCCTCCTTTGCAATAAGTCAGTTTGTGAAATGTCTTCCCTGCTAGATATTCCACGGTCAACTGTTAATCAATTAGTCAATCTTTATTTATATGGCACTGTTTTAACCGCAGGGTTTATGAAGTGCTTTAAAGACATTCAAAAAATGAATTAAAATAAGCAGACATAAAAAACAATCATTAGAAATAGAATCAATAAAATATTATAATATAAATTATAACACATAGAATAATGAAATAACAGTGTGTAAAAGATGTGTTATTAGCCTAGTTTTTGATTTGAGTACTACAACATTCAGTAGCTCCAGCATAGTATTGTTGTAAAGTAGAAACGATGAGGTACAACAGAAACTCAACCACAAAGTAACAGAGCGGGGTCGCCGCGGGCTGAGGCGCACAGTGTGTAAAAGTAACACAGTGGGGTCGCCGCGGGCTGACCCGCACAGTGTGTAAAAGTAACACAGTGGGGTCGCCGCGGGCTGACCCGCACAGTGTGTAAAAGTAACACAGTGGGGTCGCCGCGGGCTGAGGCGCACAGTGTGTAAAAGTCGCCAACGTTCCATTGACTCAATAACTGCAGAGTTCCAAATTGCCTCTGCCATTAATTCGAGCAAAAAATATGGGCACCAGGAGCTTAATAGAATAGGTTTCCATGGCTGAGCATGCAAGCTTCACATCACCAAGAACAATGCCAGGAGTTTGATGTAGTGGTGTAAAGCACGCTGCCACTGGACTCTGGAACAGTGGAAACGTGTTTTGTGGAGTGACAAATCATGCTTCTCTGACTTGCAGTTTGGTGGACTGGGTTTTGGCGATTGCCAGGAGAATGTTGCCTTGTGGAGAAAGGAAAATGGTGTAGGGTTGTTTTTCAGAGGGTGGTCTAGAAACCCCTTAGATCCAGTGACGAGAACTTAATGCTTCAGCATACCAAGACATTTTAGACAATTCTATGCTTCCAGCTTTGCAGGAACAGTTTGGGGTATGACTGTGCCCCAGTGCACAAAGCAAGGTCTATAAAGACATGGTTGGGTGAGTTTGGCGTGGAAGAACTTGACTGGCACACACAGAGATTTTACCTAAACCCCAACGCCAGGCTTCCTAATACTTTTGTCCATATAATGTACCAGCAGAGATGGGCACAAATACATCCAAAAGTATCTTGTTACAATTACAAATGCCTGTTCATCAAAGGTAACAAAATAAAATTCAAAATACTGGTGTCAAAAAAATGTATTTAATTAAAATACAAAGTAATTTGCATTTTGAAAATACAAAAATACATGCAAAATAATAACAGTAAAATATTAATGTGGATGCTGGCAAGTTCAATGCTGCTCCGTCCGACATGGTTTTGTTTGATTTTCTTAACCATATTCACAATTTAATGCAACCTTTCATTTTAATTATGTATTTAACAGTTTAGTTTAATCGCAGTACATACATTTATACCCAGTATTCCCCACAGAATTAGTGGCGCTAGCTGACAGGGGTGCTGGTGTGTACCTGTGCACGCGCAAGGAGGCACATGCACCAGCTCTTTCTCTAATTATCATAATGCATGAATTTCCCGCATTACAGTAGCGTGCCGAACTCCCTACTTTTCAAACTGTTTTTTAGATACTTAGATACTAATAATTTTTTATGAAGTATTTTAAATACATAAATACACTCTCTCAAAGTATTTTGTTGCAAAATCCATCTGATATTTTTCCGTTCAGCAAAATACAATTTAAATGACAAAATACTTTAAAGTAATTAAATACGTTTTTTAAATACATTTAATTGAAATACTGCCCGTCTCTGTGTACCAGGCAGTGAAAAACATTACTAGCATCTGCTAATGCGGCAACATACTTTTACTCATACCGACATTAAAGGGTCATGACTGAAGTCACGTTAAAATACTCACAACCAGCGGTCATCACTGAGAATCAAAACATGTGACAGCCCCTAATAAAAACACGACGGAAAGACGGAATCGGCTATGATAGTGCTGCTTGTTTTATCATTAGGGGTCCAAAGCACGAAGCTTTTTTCTTCCCTAAAACTGAATGTGCAGCCTAATCTGTAAGACCTCGACATACCACACTTGGTAGGACGATGTCAATTCCTAATTCCCACTACTCAGACTATCCGACCCAAGTCAGTCAGTCAGAGGGGGGCTCTACGTTTTGGCCAATATTTCCTGATCCGTTAGCCCTACAGTCGATTTTCTTTCTCCAGATACAGACAGTCTTGTTATTATTAGTAGTAGTAGTAGTAGAAATAATAATAATTTAACCGTGAACTAGAAGTACATTATTAGTGATCGTTTTTAATAGAACAGCGGTCGCCAATCAAATTAACCGTCATAACAGAACATTAATCATCCATCTTCTATGCCTGCTTGTCCTATGCGTAGTCGCGGGGGTCCGGAGCATATCCCGGACATTACCGGCGCATGACAGGGAAAGACCCGCCCACCCATTCACGCCTACGGGCAATCTGCAACTACAATTCACTTTAGCATATTTTTGCACCGTGTGTGTTTTATGGATTGTCTTTTTGAGCATATAAATTATTTTAAATGTATCTCTATATATTAAGTGATCGGTGAATAAACCTTGCCTCCATACTATGAACGCGTGCAAAATTTTAAGATGGACAGTGACTTTCAACCAATAGGTGACACTGTGGAGCCGGGCAACATTTAGTGAGTACTTAATTTACGTTTGTAAACCATTCATTTCATCCATTTTAGGCACCGCTAATCCATTGCAGGGTCGCGGTGAGCCCTGATACTATCCCAGGAAGCACAAGGCAGGGGACACGCTGTACAACCTGGCTGTCCATCAGACGAACACTTATATACACATTATGGTCCATTTGGAGACATCATTTCATACCCGTTTGAATGAATCAATGTGAACCCTTAAACCAACGAAAAATCAGCAATACCATTAACTGATTTAAGAAACGGTCATGTTTCAAAAAGCAGTACATACAGATGTGGCCTATTATACAGGTACCCCACTTCTTTTCTGACAAAAATAATACCTCTGAACAAAGTTGAACGCCTAATACGTTCCTTATTAGACCCATTAGTCATTTTCACATTTAATAGAAAGAGTCCTAATATTTCAATTCAATTCAGTTTATTTTTATATAGCGTCCTTCACAACAGAGTTGTCCCAGGGCACTTTACATGGGTGTGCTAGAATACATTGGTAGAGTACATTGGTATACATTGATATACAGTACATATAAAATGAATACATTGATATACATATAAAATGAAATACATAGAATGAAAGAAAGAATAGAAAATAAAAGAAAAAAAGAAAAAGCCAATTGACAACAGAGGAGAGGAACCAAAAACTCCCAAGCAGGGAGAAAAAAAACCTCTGGGGGTCCAAGGTCTACTGGCTGCCCCACCCCCCTGGTCATGCTAACATTACAGTGATTACAACATTACAGAAAATGAAAGAGTGAGGACTCGTTGGGAGCAAGCCAGAGTCCAACAATAAATACACCAGTCCTCCATGCCGGCCCTTGAAGGTCACCCCGATGATGTTCAAGGCCGTTGTCCATATCCACAATGTCACCCCATTCTTGGGACTGGACTAGGACTCCAGCTCAGATGGTGCCCACCCCGTGTTATGTTTGGTAAGCTAAACTGAAGTAATAGGTCTTCAGACAAGATTTAAAGACTTAAATTATACGTGGCACAACAAGGAAACCTGCATTCTGTGCACGATGTGGCTTGTAGGCTTGGAGTAATTCAGGTAGGTAGGTAGGTGCTAAACAAAAGTGCCTTATATGTAAGTAGGAGAACTTTGAAATCTGTCCTATACCTTACAGGAAGCCAGTGCAGGGAGCTCAGAGCAGGGGTTATGTGATCAAACTTCCTGCTCCTGGTCACAATACG
>JAODKM010000001.1:7192121-7204356 GCA_026780845.1 Petrocephalus sullivani | reverse complement strand
CCCACACCGCACAGAATCCTATAACGCATGCACAAACAACCCCAGCTCCCTAAAAACAGTCTGGGGTATAAGGTAGGGCGGGAGTGGGAGGTGCGCTCTAGTGTCCGTCAGGCTGAGGTGAGTCAGTGTGGATCCAATCCAGGATGATCAGGCTCATGGAACCAACCATGACCAGGATGCCACTTGCCAGGAAGAAGGACGCCTGGGAAGTGAAGCAGAGCCGGGACGTTATGCATCGCGCTGGCCAGGGGGAGGTGCTGGCAAGCACACACTGCCAGCTCACACTGTAACACACTGATGCAGGAGATGGGGCTTCACCTGCTAGCCAATCACACGATGGATGGAAAAAAGCTTGGCAGGAGTCTTCATCCAGGTCACTCATTACACTTACATTTTATCCAAAGCAACATACAATAGAGAAAGCTGGGTGAGCAAGGCCGAGGAGCATTCGGGGGTTAAGGGCCTGGTTCAGGAGACCATGGGTGAAATCACTCTGCCAACCCAGGGATTTGAGCCAGCAACCTTCTGACGGCATAGAGCTAGTCCACACCTCCACACAGCATGTACTCCTCGCCCGCTGGAAGCCATACTTACCCCGATCTTCTGCACGGAATTCATGGGCTCTTTCTTCACCAGCCTGATGTAGAACGCGGACGGGAGGATGAAAATCAGCATGGCTGCGGCAGAGGCCCCTGGGGGGAGAGGGTATCCGTCAGGAAGGGAGCGCGGCCGGAAACCCAGCAGAAACTGCCAGTGTGATTGTGGCCAACTGAGACGTACCAATGAATCCAAAAATGTCCCGGATGGTGGGCACGAGGATGACGAGTGCGTTGGTGGCGGCCAGCAGGAGGAAGGTGATGATGGAGTGCCGCAGCCAGCTGAACTCCGCCGAGGAACACAGGAACTGGTTGACTGATGTACGTATCTGCCAACAAGAACAGAGCCCCTGTAATACTCACGCAGACAGACAGGTGGCGCACTTCTATAGGAAGGGTAGCTGCTTTAGAGCACTTACTGGGAAGAGCACCACAGGGACGGTCAAGGTGACCGCGGTCAGGACGGCTAGCCGCACGACGAGCAGCGCCACATCGAATTTGTACAGCTTGGAGTAGGTGTGCAGCAGCTCCGGCTCCACCAGCTCTGTTAAAGGACACGCCCCCAGGTTAAGCTCCGCCCATAGGCCGAAACTCCACGAGGAGAAGGGATGGCGGATTTCACAGCTTAAGTGGAGCTCCCTTCTATCACCCATGCTACCCGCGTGTTACTCCCTCGCTGGAGGTGACTCACCGTTAAAGGTCAGATAGCCGAAGAGCGCTGCCAACAGGTACATGATAAACATAGCTAAGAAGGAGACATTGGCCACATTCTGCATCTTCCTCCGGGAGCGGCTGTTCAGGGAGACCGAGAGAGGGTACACATTAGCGGCACAGGAGCGTGGCACTGGGCGTCCGCCTCGTATGTGACCAAGTGGCCAAATATCACACGGCTCAGGCGGCAGAAAGTGACTCCTGTGACCATTTCACTCTCACCCTGAACGATATGGAAATGTCAGCGAGTGAAAATCCAGGAGCGGAACAGCACGGCAAACAGATACGTGCGGCACCGAACGCACACAGAGCTGGGTCTGTGACAAGGGTACGAGCGGCCAGGCTGAGTTCTCACCCTTCCAGCTCTTCGTACATGGGCAGCACCGCAGGATGACAGACGAAGGCGAAGGTGAGGATGGGGATGGCGTACACCGTCTGCGGGAGGGAACCACACCAGGTGTCAGCTCGCCGGCCCTACTCCACGTCGCCTCCTACTGGCCACCCTCCCTCTGCTCACCTGAGAGTTGATGACAAAGTATTTGGGGATACAGATATCCCTGTCGTGGGTCGTGGTGTTCCCGGCGTGTGCCCGGACCTGGTTGGACAGTGAACTATTGAGCGTCGTGTTCATCCCGTCGAGTTCCAGCAGCTGCGAGCAGGAGATCTGAAATTTCTTGTAGATGACCTGCGAGAAGGAGCAGGATGGGAGGCTCATAAAGCTACAGGAGGGCGAAGGGAGAGGCTGGAAGCCCATCAGGTCTATGTAGCTGCTGCCGTGATGACCCCAAAGCATGGAAGCAGCTACCTGTACCTGAAGGGCTTCAGAGATGCCATCCTACAGTCCTGGTAGATTTAAGGTGACGAATCCCACAATATAAATACCATCCTCGTCACCAGACCTTTGTTATATCTCTTGTAATAACAATGAATGCTGAGTCTGGGGTTGGTCTGCAGCACTTTATTAGAAGTGTGCACATAAGAACATAAGAACTATACAAACGAGAGGAGGCCATTCGGCCCATCAAGCTCGCTTGGGGAGAACTTAAAGATCATAATACGCAACGATTCACAAGGAGTAGAAGTTGACAAAGGTATTAATCTAACTCACCACAATCAGAAAGAAGACCATGCAGAGCAGGGAGAAGCCGCTGGTGTAGCCCAGATAACCTGAAGCGCAGACACACATCTCAGTAGCTAATACAGCCTTAGCCGCACAGGCAGCTCCGATTGAACGCAACAGATGCTCAGCTCTTACCCAGATTTCGTAACAGAGACAAGGGCAGGATGATGACGAGCGAGACCAGCATCACCAGGTAGTCGCCATTTAAGTAGAACTCTCTGAAAAAAAGTGAAAAAGAGGGCGTGTATTGCGAGGAGCAGTACGCATGCCGCACTATCCCACGTTCTTCAGCTTACCTCTTCATTTTACAGTCACCGATATAACTGCTTTTTATATTTAGTGTCTCGTGTTACAGTTTTTATTTTGCGCAAACGACAAATAAACCTCGAAACTCGAAACTCGGCAACGAGACCCAGAATTTTACGACGACTTACCCGGTGTTTTCTTTCAGTCCCAACAGCGCTTGAAAGACAATCGGTAGCTCGTACTTCACGATGTAGAGGTAGCTGGACATGGCTGGGCGGATGACAGAATTGTTAAATGGGGAAAACCCTCAACCTCCATTCAGTGACATGGACGCACCATGCAGAAAAAGTCCATGAAACCAAACAGTTAATAGTCAAGGAGACCCTTGCTGGCAGAGGCCTTGCTGCTTTATCATGGTCGGGGCAGGTGTGACATTTCTCATAGCTGGGGGGTGCTGCCGGGTTAGGTGTGGGCAGTTTAGTATGGGGCCCTTCCAGGCCAAAGTTCCTCACCTCCGATGTTCTGCATGGTGATGGAGAAGGAGGCGGCCAGCTTCCCCGGCATCCCGAAGGCCTTATAGCCCAGCTTCTCATACACCATCGACCCTGTGGGCCGGCACAAATAAGCTCTGGGTTTCCATGGTGACAAAACACACACTTAACTGAGCTGATGGACTTCAAATCAAGTAAAACACACTTGTTAAGATTCACTAAAGCCAGCAGTCGGTTCTTATAGAGACAAAAAGCTTCACTCTACCTCCTTCGTTGGCGGTTTTCAACAGCAGATGAACGGAATATAGGGAGAATATCGAAACAGCAATAAGAAGGACCCTGCAGGAGGATATTAATAAGAAGAAGAACATTACACCTACAGCAACGTAAGCTCAGCCTCACAGAGAGAGATCCCATCATGTTGCAAGATAAAGTTCCAAGTCATGAAATCCAGATGTTAGGATAAATAGGCACTTCTTCAGATACATACTAAAATATTACAAACTATGTTATATCGGAGTAGCTTTTGGACTCTCCTCTTTGGGAGGAGAAATTCTCTGGATCATATTCCTGCGAAACTCAGGTCCTGAGTCATAGGAAAATCCTGCCAAGGAGCCTCAGTTAAAAGAATAAAGCACTGTTTTCTTTCTGCACAAACATATGGCACCTGGACCCTGGAGGGCACGGCCCGGCGTCACGAGGACAGGATTACCCGGTTAGAGAGGGGATCATCTTCTCCTCGACTGCAATGGTGATGCTACCACGTGAAGCCCAAAGTCCCCTCTCCCACGACTAACCAGCTGCAGCCAACATTCTTTGGAAGGGCATCTTCTTGTGCCCTAAGTAGGACTTTGCCAGCTAACATTTATTCTGAGAGACAGTGACTGCAGTCTACAATCTGACAGATTTCACAGAGGACGAGCACATGCTTTTTTTTTTTAGTAGACTGATTACTTGAATGAAAACTGACTTCCTAAACTGTTCCTGCCCTTTCAGGCACCGGCACCAGGTTTGATAGGCAATTACAGAAAGCGGATGGACAGCGAAGGTGAGGCCCTTACCAAAAATCAACACTGTGGTACATAAAGAATTGCTATGTGACTGCCACTTCATACAATCCAAAAATTAAATGAATTCCGGGACAGAGACCTGGATGATCCAAAAACACAGTGACAATGGGTAACCAAAACAGGCCCGAAAGATGATCCGCTTGTTGCCACGGCGATTTGAAGCAGAAGTGGGACGGTCATGTGACTGATTCCGGCTGATCTCATGGAATTAGTGTCATCGCAAGCCCTCCATTGACAGGAACCTAAAATAGCGCATAATGCTAACATGCTACCGCGAATGGCGATTTGCGGTTAGTGGCATGCGCGTACTGCTTCAAATGATCCTGTTACATAAACAGATATAAAAGACACATTTATTGTTAGATGGCAGCAGATGTTTAGTATAAGCTGTAGTTGATGTAGTAGTGTGCCCCCTGCTAGCCAGGGCAGGGCAGGATCAGGCTGCGTCTAACTCTGGCTGCACACAGGGATAACTGTGTAATTAAACTGCTGTGATTTCAGGGAGTCCCTTTGTGTTCTGTAAATATAACAACACCAGTCAAATTCACATGGGTCCAAGGATGCTGACATCAGGTTACATTCATATAACACCTTAAAGCCCCAAGGCGAACGCAGGGGGTCAGATCGTCCCTGGAGCAATTTGGGGTTAAGAGCCCTGCTCAGGGGCCCGAAGGTGACATCACTCCACAGATCCCGCGAGTTGAACCAGCGACCTTCTGATCATAAACACAGTACCCAAACCTGAGCCACACACCACTGCACTCCGCAATTCCCTACACACTGAGGGCATATACGCAGTGAAGCTTTTCCCTCCCTCCCCATGCACACTCACACCCTGCACACTCTTTACGCAGTCTCAAACTCCCTGACCTGCCTCAGCCAGAGGTGGCAGCTAAGCCCTGAGGATGCTGATCCATTCATACTCTCGTGTGGAGCCCTAACTTAAAGCCTACATGAAAGTCCTTATATAACATGAGTTCCATGTTCCGTCCCGAATGCAGGGGATTAGCTGGCTAAGCCGCTGAATTGTACTTAATTTCATGATCTGAGGGGGTTGCCGCATATATCCATATGCCCCATGTGAACATCTGTATTCAGCAATTTCCATCCCTCTCTTTTTATACATCACCCACGCGCCCGGTATCGTCCGAGCCTCCTGAAACCCAGCAGAAATCACGGCCCATTCCGCACAGTCTGTCCCAGAGCGTGGGAGCAGCACGGAGCGGCGCCGAAATACTCACAAGAAGAGCAGGATGCCCGTGTTGGCCATGGCGTAGGACAGGCCCAGGATCCCGCTACCCATGATGGCATTGCCTAGATTGAAGACTGACATCCCGAAAGAGGTGGTCCCAGGACTCTGGAGGATGGAGGTCGACTATCAGCCGAAAACACTTCCTAATTCTGTAAAACTGACGATTATATTTAAAATTATAATGTAAAACATGGGGAAAAAATAATAACTCACATATTCCGTCTCAAACTTCTTTTTTCTCAGCTGGTGGTCAGGCAAGAAATTCTCACTCTCTGGATCCATCTCCTCAAATTCCCTAAATGAGCAAATAAGAATTACAATAATGAAAGTGGGGATCTCAGTACTAAACACTGCGCGCCCTGGCTTGGGAGCCGCGCACCCGGGGAGCGCCTCACCGCAGCGGCTCCTTGGCGGATCTGGGGTACCCGCAGTACTCGTTGCTGTTGGAGCTGCAGCTGTCCTCATCGCGGGTAACGTTTAGCTGGCTCATCTCGGTTTTAGCGACGGCTGGCTTCATCCTGCCGAAGGAGACGGTGTTTATCAACAAACGCGCCCGTCCTTTTGAAGGCGCTGCGCATGCAATAAATAATCGATATCGGGCAATGCAACCGTGCACCGCGATCACGTGTGCAGACGGAAAAAAGGGAAGGTGGGTGGCGGAGGGTGGCGATGGGAGGCGGGGTGGGGGGGGGTGGATCCTGGATGGAAAATTACCAGCCGGAATCCACCACCCTACTGAGACAGGCGCTGTGTCCGCAGCGCCGACCGACGCGACAGACACATCCAGCATCCAGTACTAAGCAAAAACCTAAATCCAGATCTGTTTTTTGTAAAGCACAATAAATATTCAATATTCAACACTAACTAGTCCATATAAAAGCGAATGGAAAATGCTCAGTCAAATTCATCAAAAAAAAAATCGCCCACACCCTGTATACGTATCATTTATCATACTTCTTTTATTTAAGCAAAGCCATCACCCGAAACACCGCGCAAATTATTTAGCAGGTCACAAGGTAACGGGATATTTAAAATATTTATATTCCTTACGGGACTGGGATACCAAGGCGTGCACATACACTTTGAAAAAGGACGTTTTCTTGCGCTAAGTTGCTGCCATAACGCCTATTTCCCATTACAGTGCAGCGGTAGGAATAACACGAGCATGCCGCCGTCCGCCGCCTTACCTTAGGATGCTCCGCGGCAACGCAGTCCCTCCAGCGCCAATGCAGAAACCTATTTCAAACAGATAGCTATATAAAAGTACCCCGTTCCTTCTGAAAATATATATACTGACAATTGATATAATTTATAGTTAATTATTATTGATAATATTATAGTTAATAAATATGGTAAATATTGAGCAATGATGCAATATCCCGTTTCTATTAAACTGCTAGTAAATAAACGGAGACTATTGAATAAATCACCGAAGTGGTTGTATTTATTTAAGCAAGGACATAAGTGGGTATTTTCAGCCCACTACACTATGTGAGAATGTGCTGGCAGCGCTGGTATGGAGCGCTGGCCGCCGTCCGCCGCTTATATGCCGCGCCGCGTGACTCGGGGGGGGAGCGCCTCTGACGCGCTTTGTATACAAAGGCTCGGGGCTCGCTTTACCTATTGTGGCATGTACGCTCATGTGAACGATCCGGTTGCAATTAACTGCACGCACGTCCAATCCCCGATAATGCAGCAACATGTAAAACGCTGTAAATGTGTGTGTATAGTGAAAATCATGGTATTTACGCAGTGCACGGCGCTGCTAGCGAAAATAAATAAATACAGCTTAATTTTCAAAAAGAACAGTTCGTGAAAGCAAGGACGGTGTCCTGGACGAGAACTGATATGATGGACGTCACATCGAATCAGTTTTCGGTTCGGGTTCAAAGCCGCCAGCCCTCCCAGCTCCCAGATTAAGAGCGGCGCGCTGAAGCCATGTGACCGGGATCCGGACACCATCACCGCCCTATCTCTGCTTGGTCATACTGGGAATCTTAATCATTTCAGCTTAAACGCTGCCTTGACTATTTATCCGAGTCCCTGGGTACTGAATAAAGAGAAAGGCTGTCATTATAAGGAGTCTCCGGGAAATATGATTACTGACAGACGTATCAGGTTTACGTTCCCAGCTCTATTAATATACATGCCGCAGGTCTCGCAGTCTGCAGATGCGCACGTTCATATTAAATGTTATCATCCCGGCAGCAGTTCCATTTTATTTAGTTATTTTGTTGCATCTGTATCGTTTTGCGTGATTTAAATGTATGATGCATTAGCAGGGCTGGATCTTCGGTTTTAATTGAAATAACGGCACTCTTAAGTGACCGCACTACACTTTTAATGGCATATTCGGTGGTTTTTGTAGGGAGGCTGTCAGCATTTATAACGCCGCAGTCAATTCCTGCTTGTTTGGCATAAGTCACTCTGATGACAGCGCAGTCTCTGTGGTTCCCTCTGTTTGAGCTGCATTGCGAAAACGGCGGGAAGCAGCCTCATTTCTTCGAAACGCCATAAAAAAACTTTTTCAAACATTAATTTATCTAAATAAACAGGATACACTAATAATGAATGCAGGTGCATATGAAAACTGCTTCTGGTTTAAATCTGCGCCCCCAAGTGTTATAAAGTGCAGTTGCTACACATGAGAGAAACCTGCTTCCTATGGCGATATTTGTAAATCAATCAATACATGTCAGGAATTAATAGGCCTGTACCATTAGGGAATTGCACTGAGGTGCCATTATGTCACAAACGCGTTCATTCATTATTCAGGCACCCACCGCACAGCACCGGCACCCCCGGCTACTTCGGATCCTTCAGTATCGCGACAGTATAGAGGGTGGGCAGCAATGACCGCCGAAAGGTCTCGGCACGTTAAGGGTCATCAGACTGAAAAACAAACATGTCCGTTTGTAGCAAGCGCATTATCACACTCGCAGCTGATCCTAATGTGATGTGAATCCTGTACGAAGCCTTAAAATGTCCTTTACCCACACTGCACAAAGGATGAGACCTGGCCGGGCGCTGAACGCTAAGCAACCATATGCAAATTGATTTTGTGAAAATAAAAAAAAAACATTATGTTATATAGCAGAAAAATAATTATATCTTATTAATATTATATCGTATGCCATATTAGCACTTGTTTTACAGGGAAAGGTTTGTAGAATTTAATTGGTAGGAAAATGCCTGCAATAAAGGACATTACGTATACGTATGTTTACTGTACTTCCTATATTTAAGACATTTCTGATTCGACGGATATTTTATCGCCTTGATATGGAACATGCTTTTGAGCTGAGTGAAATTTGTACATCAAGTAACTTTACTACTCATAATGTACTCAAGATCACCAGGAGAAACAAAGGTGCATACGAAAATGTAAAAAAAGTGTTTTATATATAAAGGATGAACCTTCCCATCTAAATATCAAGCAATGGGTAGAGGACAACAAGATTATGAATTTGCGTGGTGTACGAAAACCAGAAATACTGCTCAGTGTTTGGGGAAACCCGGGACTGCGTTCGAGGTGAAATGGGACTCACTTCACGTAGCCTATATATCTGATATTGCAGCTGTATAGTCTGAGACCGGGCCATGACTGCGGGCACTAACAGCACCTGACTTGTTTTATATAAACCGCTATTATCAGAGTGTTTTTAAGTAAATATTTCAGCTTCTCCGGCCAATCCTGTGAGCTGAAGGTCTATCATTAGTTATAAAGCGTTACCTCGCTGACCTCCATGCTAGTGGGAAAGTGGTTTCTGGGCGGCCTGCTTCATTATTATTATTATTTTTTTTAGCAGAAACACAATTGGGAACCGTATGTTAGGACCGGAGTAGAGACAGGTTCACTCTCACAGATGGTTGTAAAACTTTCCATTACGGCTTCCAGGGATTATCCCCGTCTTTGTCAACCTGGTCCAGCCCTGCGGACATAATAGAATGTAACGGTTCATTATAGACTGGGGAAATCACGTTATTACAGAAATGATGGCTGCCTTGGTCCCTAATGCGAGAGGGATTAAGGGATCATGGGGGAGTAGTACCAAAACAGACACATGCACTCAGTGCTCCCTAGGAGAGACTGCCGTGAATTGCCGTGAGATTCCTCCAAACGCCAGCGGCTAAAACAGCGTGCTCATTTTGAACTTTAATTTTTACACTGAGCTTCAGTTGAGGATAGTTTGCAACACTGAGTGCCAGGAGATGTTTGCTGACATTTGTATGGCTCCTTCCTGGACTAGAGGGCTCAGGAGGAGTTCTCCCCTGCAGCAGAACGACCAGCCTCCTGCACGCTTCTTCGGGACGGTCTGGAGACACACCGAGCTGCACGCTGTCCTGCTGCAGCCAAATTTAGGGGAGACCCGCTGAGACGGCGGGACATCAGTACAGAAGCATTCATTCACATATTTTATATCACATCAATACTGTATATAAGCAACAGGCACGGGTTAAAATCCCAGGGAGCGCGCATGATTTGTGACTGTCCTTTGATTTGGATAAAAGCATCAGATAAATGACACAATATATATTCTTGTTTTTAGACAAATTTGTGTTCATGTAAAGGAGAAAAAAGGACAGAAACAGAAAACAGAAAAGTGACGCATGCAACCACACAATTATAGTGACATCTTGCTGTGGAAATAACATAAAACGGTCCTAATCAAGTCCAGTCTGGAGGTGGTACGGTGGCTCAGCGGTTCAGGCACTGTTGCCTGACACTTACAAGGCTGGGGGTTTGCTTGCTTCTCCTATGGGGTGTGAGTGGAGCTTACATAATCTCTAATCTTGCTGGAGTTTCATCCCACCGTCCCAAAACCCACACCAGGTGATTTGATCACTCTTTAATTGCCCATTGTGTCACACTGTGTGGGGGAGTGTGTGTGCTTTTGTGCCCTGTAATGGGCTGGCATCCCGTCCAGGGTGTCCCCCCCCTGCCTTGTGCCCTGTAATGAGCTGGCATCCCCTCCAGGGTGTCTCCCCCCACCTTGTACCCCTTGCTGCTGCAGATATTTGGATGGATGCTTAGTCTGTATTTCAGGAGGTAAAACACCTCTTCAGAAATCCTTCTCGTGGTATAACTTTTTATATTCTTTTTTGTTGTGTAATAATCTCAGACTATATAATAAGGGATTTGACTTCTTCACATAAAATGCTATTTTAAAAACCACATTGAGTAAGCTTAAAACATCTCAAAATAAATTAGCTTTTTTTCAGTCGGATAATGAAGCGATTTTGCTTTTAATTAAGAAAAAGACATTATTTAAGGCAATTATATTTGTGAGAAATGTGTCACGGGGGTATAACTGTGCAAACAGGTCAACATGGGGAAAAGGCCTCAATGGGGACTGTGCAGAACACAAAGGCATATGCTGACAGGGGAGAAGCTTTGTAAGAAACGAGTGAGCACCCGTTAAGCCTGGCGACTGGATTCTGTGGGCGGCTGGGATTGTGACCACCATGGGCCCCAGGGCCTGGTCACACACACAAAGTCCTAGTCCTGGTCCTGTTCTGCTGCGATCCTGTTTGGACAAGCCCTCCTGGCTTGTGTGGAACCCCGTGGGACATTCAGTGGAAATTTTTCCCTCACCGGAGGAGTAGGTGCTGTGATGCAAACTTCAGCCCACGAGAACTGACTGTTCTCCAGGTTCTTGCCAGACAATGAGGCCTTTCACTTCATCCGTCACCTGTGATTTCTGTGCGACAGATGAGGAACAGGCGTTCATTCAACGAGCTCCTGGAAATATGGCAGTCTGACGTTGGGATTAAAAGCAGCCTCCTTACGTCCTGCGCCGTAATGCCTCAGCAGCTACGTATCCTGAATGTTAAATGTTCTCAGATGCCAAAAAACAGAGAGGATGACAGAGTTAGATGGGAACTCTGGGGAGGACAAGACAGCAGATATCAGGCATGGTCTCCGGCATTTTCCCGAAAGCGGGTCTCCGCGTTTTCGCCCAGTACCAGCTTCTCCTTATTTCATTAGCTATAACACTGACCAGGCTCTAATGTATCGGATGAATTTCGGAACAAAATAGACTTCAGTGGATCTCACTGAGGAACGAAAGCTTCCCAGGTGTTATCTGGCCGAGGTCAGCGAGAGACACCCTGCTGGCACCATCCCTAGGCAGCCATTCCCACAGACGGCACAAAGCCGAAACAGTTCTAGGTGGACTTGTGATGGTTTTCACATAAAAGGATCAAGGAATTCCTGTAATTAATATCAGGCTTCAAAGACGACTTTACGTCCAGTGCAGTAGAAAGTGACGAAGCAGCATAGGACCTCGGAATGAAGTGGGTCCAGCTCTCTGAAGAACAAATCTGGAAATATGCCCCCCCCCCCTCAACAGATGGATGAGAGGTGGCAGATAGGGGGTAGCAAGCACATTCATTCACGACACCTGTGTCTTACAACCACACCAAAAATAATGACTTTAGTTCTTCTTTATCCTTCACACTCACACTCATACCCTGCCGTTACCCATCTCATTTTCCTGGGCTTGTTTTCTCTTCCCCTCCAGTCCCTGGACTAAGCCCCGCCCCTGCTCGTGTCATGTGATTCTGGACTAAGCCCCACCCCCTGCTCGTGTCACGTGATTCTGGACAAAACCCCACCCCTGCTCGTGTCACGTGATTCTGGACTAAGCCCCACCCCTGCTCGTGTCACGTGATTCTTGTCAAAGCGCTGCCCCTTCCCGTGTCACGTGATTCTTTTGTTTCTTAGGATCTGAGTCTGGACATGCCTC
>JAODKM010000001.1:7169517-7188154 GCA_026780845.1 Petrocephalus sullivani | reverse complement strand
TGTGCTCAGCCCAGCTTTGACACAATGGGAATAGTTATGTGACTGTGCTCAGCCCAGCTCTGACACCATGGGAATGGCTATGTGACTGTGCTCAGCCCACCTCTGACACCATGGGAATGGTTATGTGACTGTGCTCAGCCCAGCTTTGACACAATGGGAATAGTTATGTGACTGTGCTCAGCCCAGCTCTGACACCATGGGAATGGTTATGTGACTGTGCTCAGCCCAGCTTTGACACAATGGGAATAGTTATGTAACTGTGCTCAGCCCAGCTATGACACCATGGGAATGGTTATGTGACTGTGCTCAGCCCAGCTCTGACACAATGGGAAGGGTTATGTGACTGTGCTCAGCCCAGCTCTGACACCATGGGAATGGTTATGTGACTGTGCTCAGCCCAGCTCTGACACCATGGGAATGGTTGTGTGACTGTGCTCAGCCCATCTCTGACACAATGGGAAGGGTAATGTGACTGTGCTCAGCCCAGCTCTGAGACCATGGGAATGGCTATGTGACTGTGCTCAGCCCAGCTCTGAGACCATGGGAATGCCTATGTGACTGTGCTCAGCCCAGCTCTGACACTATGAGAATGGCTATGTGACTGTGCTCAGCCCAGCTCCGCGACCATGGGAAGGATGGTTTGGCTGGTGCTGATTAGATACATATTTTAGCTTCATAAACACGTATAAACTAGTACACGGGTAGCTTTACAGTGTTTGTACATCTTGCAAAAAATGTAAAATTGGAAAAACCAACAGACTAAATGAAAAAGCAGCAGACCTTCCAAAGACCTATATATCAAAGCTTTATTACCTATATATCTAGGTTGTTTATTAACTATAAGTGCTGCAAACAGCAAACTCTGAGAGATTTAAGGCCAGTGATGCAAAGGCAGAGTCAAATCAACACAGTCATTACACAAAATTATGTACATATACACATAATTACAAATCTGTATACACACATATGTGTACATCTGTGTGGGTGCATGAGAGACTTGTATGTATGACCAACACGTCACATAAATTTCTAAAGTTATCACATCAATTATTAGCACCAAAAAAACTATACATACTGTATAGGAGTAATCTGGGAATTAAAACCCCCAAAATTTTATATAACCTATTTGGATCAGAAAGCTAAATGTAACTTCTTAGCAAAGTATGTTAAAGCTGAATGCAAGTACATATTTATAATATAACAGGTTATAAGTTATGTATAAAAATACTCATAAAATAATAAAATAGTGTTCTCAGTTGACTTTATGAGTTGTTCACATTGAGAAATTCAAAGTGCTCACATTACGGTAAGAAAAATGCTCTGTGCTCAGCACTGCTGTACTTTCACTGTATGGCTTGACGTGAAAATTCATTTGTTGCTACAAGCTCCTGATGTCACACTGAATAGCATGAGGTCGAACACGCCATACAGTAACAACACAGCAAGCAACAGCAACATATGTCTGATAATAAAGATTTCGATACGCTAAAAAAAGATACATAATACTACATAGGACAAATATTTAAAAAAGGATACTTTTTAATATCAGCTACAGTATATCTCCGGCAAATTGTTGCCTGTGATGTAATAAAATAAAACCTCAGAATCTGTGCATCCCTTGGATGGAAGTGGTGGCCTCCCGCCCTGGCGTGAAAACACAAATATCAAGAAAGTGCTTCTTGGCCGATGACGCAAAGCAGTAAGCCGGGTTCGAGACACGTCAGTGTGGTACATCTGCTTCCTCCAGGACCCATCCCGCCATCTTCACCTCCCCAGATTATCTCTGCGGTCACGCTCGGACTCGATCGGCCGTGTGCGGATAACACATCCGGCCTGGGGAGGTCACCATTACACGTTTTGGATGGTTCACACTATGACCCCTCTGGTTACAGGTTTGTACCGTTGATGTCAGAAGAAGTGTTACCACAAAACAGATCACTCCAGAACATTAAAAAACAGACATACACATTAGGAGGAGTCTCTCCTTCAGAAGCAAACAGTCTTTCATACTCCTTGGGGATGGAGTCATTTCACAGTAAGAGTCTGTGCAGCACACAAATTCTCAGTCCCCATGCCCCTCTGTGTCCGTGGCCCGCTAGGTCTCAGGCTCTAGTGGCCACCCGTGCCGGGAGGGTTGTGGATCCAGTCCAGAACTATCAGGCTCAAGCTTCCTACCATGAAGATCACGCCCATGATCAGAAATATGGAAGCCTGTGTGGGACAAACAAAGGTGGCGTGACGTCAGGCCTTCACCGCTACGCGGCACCACGGGTGCGAGGACTTCTACTTTGCTAAACACTCAACACGACTTCCCGCTCATGGATGCCCCCCCCCGTCCACTTACCGAGATCTTCTGAGGCGACCGGAAGGAGACGGACTTGACGAGCCGCAGGTAGAAGGCCGAAGGCATGATGAAGATCAACATGGTGGCAGCAGAGGCTCCTGGGGGGACAGAGGCAATGTTACTATCATACATCTATTTACTAACCCATCCATCTTCTAACTGCTCGTCCTGTCAGGGACACAGAGGGGCTAGTTCAGATCATGAGGCTGGGGTACCACCTAGATGTAACGCCAGTCCATTGCAGGGCACAATCATGCACAAACTACGGGCGATTTGGAGACACCTATCAGGCTAACTACGTGTCTTTGGATTGCGGGGGGACACCAGAGTATCAGGAGTAGAACATGCAAACTCCACACATGGAACAGAGGTGGGATTCAAACCTCCAACCCTGGAGGCGTGAGGCCACCCGCAGAGCCAGGCTAACATTAATGCCAACACTAACAACTGAGACAAATGACGGCTGCCAGGAAGAATAGGGGTCTTTTGTTGCCCGTCGGCCAGCGCTCACCGATGAAGCCAAAGATGTCTCTGATGGTGGGGACGAAGATCACCAGCAGGTTGTTGAATGTCAGGATGGCGGCGGCGATGAGAATGTGCCGGATCCAGCTGAACTGCTTGCCGGTGAAGAACAGGGTTACGACAGAGGAACGAATCTGAAACACGGAAAAACCCCGGCGATTGGTTATTAACGTTAAGGCTGCACTCTCACACAGTGAAGGCCGTGCTTCGCTCCACAAATGACGTTCACTTTCCACACTTAATTACTGCTTAATCACCGCAGTGTGGCAGCTTCCCAGAGTGCCCCAGTCCAGCTAAACTGCTCCCCCGATGTTGTGTCATCCCTCAGAGACTGCAGCACCTGCACATGGGCATGCAGCCCACCCCCCCGTGCCAGCTGGAGGTGAGGGGGTTCAGGATGGGAATTTACCCAATTGTCAGCATGCTCTGTTGTGTTGGCCTGGGTGCTGCTGTGTCATGCTGCAGGTCCAGCAAACAGTGCTGTCCTCCAGTAACACTCAAGCTAGTGCATGGCTATATACTGCCCTCTACTGGACTACTATTACCACATATATGAAAGGCAAGGCCTGACAAAACAATGTAACTAAAGTGAAAACTGTTCCCACTTACACTGATCTATAGGTGCTATTTATATAACTCTGCATATTTATATATATAAATGTAAAATATCCCAAGATGCTTAAGAGTTGTGTAAGGGAATTCATAGCAAGCATATAAGCATATATAAATTCATAAATATACTATAATTTGTCAGTTAAAGGCCTCTGACAGTGCTGAGTTGCTCAAAAATGGTTTGGTTTCTGTCATGCCATTGGTGATTGGTTTATGCGCATGGGGGGTGGCAACAGTGTAGTGGTCATGGCAACAAGGAGAAACATTCAGAAGAAATCCGGGCAGAGTGTGTGCATGTATGTATAAACAAATGAAAAACCCTGGCAGACATACATTGGTTTACATATGCGTCGGTTCATAGGCTCTGAGGCGTAAAGGCCGGTGTGCAGCACAGTGCAGCACAGTACACGCGGTGTGTAGCGGCGGGTCACTCACGGGGAACAGCACGATGGGCACGGTGAGTGTGACAGCCATGAGCACCGCCACCCGCACCATGAGCAGAAGTGTGTCAAAGCGGTACACCTTGGTGAAGGTGTGCAACAGCTCCGCCTCCACGTTCTCTGCGGGCCACGGCGAGACGCGGATAAGGTCACTTCAGCAAGAAGCCATGACAAGACCACCGAATCCGACATCATCATACCAATAGTACACATCTATTGCAAATTTACTACATTGACAGCGATATTTTTACATTGTTTGATGCTTCTAAGGGCACTTTTACTTAGAAACAGAAATGTCCATGATATTCCTATTGTAGGCCTTCAGCTGATCAGAGAGCTTACACCTCGTACCATAGAAGGTGAGGTAGCCAAAGAGCGCAGACATCATGTACATGACGAGCATGGCGAAGATGGAAAGGTTGGACACGCGCTGCATCTTCCGCCGGGAGCGCCTGTGGGTGTGGCGTGGGTTAAAACAAACAAACAAACAAACAAATCATGGTCAGACCTACAGCTTCCAACTGGAGAAAAGTCAGAGGTCGGCGGATGCCCTTACTCTTTCAGCTCGCTGTATATCGGCAGCACTTCTGGGTGGCACACGAAAGCGAAGGTGAGGATGGGCACCGTGTACACCGTCTGCGTACGGACAGGGATGCGTCATCACAGCGATAGTTGGGATGTGGGTACAGTGACCTACACTCTCTCTACAGAACGCCACCCCCCCTCACCTGAGAGTTAAACACGAAGTACTTGGGCGTGCACGTGTCATCGGAATCGTACTGTTCATAGTGCACCTCTGAGACGTGGTCACTGGGCTGGCTGGGTAGGGGCGGGGGCATGGGCATGTCACCCCGAGCAAAGCCCACCACCCCCGATGCATTGGGGAGGAGATGTGGTGACAAAGACCCATTCAGACTATGGTTAGACGAGTGATGGTCAAGGATGGGCAGCGGGCAGGGGACCTGGGTCTTCTTATACATCAACTGCAGCACAAAGGGCAGGCAATCCATTACTAATTCCTCTGTTCTTTGGCGTATTTTGATATATTTGTAATTCGTTCTCAAAGAACCACCAGCAAGTCCCTTTGACCACTTGAGGCTCCAAACTTCGCATGTGGCCCAGCTAACAGAAGCACCCAAGTTGTCTCTAACTCAAGCTGACCAAACTTACCACTGCCAAGAAAAACACCATGCAGGAGAGGGAAAAGCCACTGGTGTAGCCAAGGTAGCCTGTTGGGAGGCAGGTACAAGTCAACAGAAGAGCATCAGGGAGCCAGAGCAAAGGAGTTGGCAGGGCTACTGGCCATCTTACCCAGGCTTTTAAGGAGGGACAGGGGCAAGATGATGCCCATGGACACAAACACCACCAGGTAGTTTCCATTCAGGTACCATTCCCTGGGGGAAGCAAGAGGAGACAAGTGAGCCAGGATCAGTAGAGAATTGTGTCTACACTGTGGCTTGGGGGGAACCTCAGCAGAGAGGGGGGCCATGATGAACAGGGCAGACCAACTCACCCAGAGATCTCCTCCAGGCCCATGAATGCACGTATCACCTCAGGCAGCTCGTACTTCACTATGAAGAGGTAGCTGGACATAGCTAACAGGAGACAACAATGGATGCATGAGATCCAGGCATGGGAGACATCACCCAGCCCAAGGGTGGTAGGGGTTAATCAGAAAACTCAACAAATCACATGAATTACATTTACAGCATTTGGGAAGTAGCTGCAAGTCAACAGAAAGTCCTGAAATCCTGGTCCTGGAAAGTCCAGGATACTTAGCACTATAAGCATATAGTGCCTACAAATTATGGTGGAGCATTAATACTAGCTCAAATTCCAATCCAGTTGGTTATCAAATGTTACCTCCAATGTTCTGCAGAGTGATAGAGCCAAAGGCCACCATTTTGCCTGGCCAACCAAACGCTCGCTCGCCCAGGGTCTCATAAATCAGGGAACCTGCGGACACAACCAGAGAGCTGACACCCCGAGCGCCAAGCCACTCGTCGGCAAATTCAGCTGGCCGCTTGTCCGAACAGGACACTCACGTCCTTCCTTTGCAGTCATCAGCAGGAGATGGACGGAGTACAGGGAAAGAATAGCCACACCCAAGAGAAGGATTCTACAATGAAGGCAGAAGAAGAGTTACAGTGACAGCAGAGCATGGTCTATCTTCTGGTAACCCGACATATTGCGATGTCCATAAAAGGCCAGACCACTTTGACTTCTATGACTGAACTGTACCTGTGTCTATAATTCACAAAGCTTTCTAACTGTCAAGTCAATGAGCAGTTACACATGTAGGGCTCTGAGAGGCAAGAGCCAATCAGCAGAAACATGTTGAGCTATTGGTTCATTGGGAGAGCAGATGTATGCCAAATTCTGATCCTATTGAAATACAGTAGCCTAAACTTCTTTACAGTACTTAGCAATGGTATCTCATGAGGACCCCTTCCAGGACTTTAATCTAGGATCATTAATCTTACTCAGATGTGCTCTGAGCTTGGCCAGGGCCTGGGGCTGGTTATGTCAATCAAGCTGGGTCTGCTGTAACAAAGTCCCCCACCCCCCCACCTCCCCCCGCACACACACACCACCACCTTCATAACTACTGTGACATTGCAAGTGTAACTAGACAAAGATGAATTTTGCTCTGGGCTATTCACCTTCTGGAATGAGTTCCAGAACTGCCCAGTGTGCCTTGAAAGGGTTGTAGTATAATGAATTACTGTAAGGTCAAGTTCAAACTATGTGACCAATGAGAAGTGACTCCGCCTGGATGGGATAACCACAGCTCCGAAGTAGCATATACATAGGTTAACCATATTACTCACTCCTACCTTCAAGCCAACTAGCATATAAGGCTAGCCTCATTAGCAATTAGCAAACAAGTGCTATCCATCTTAGAGAAGTAGGTCCACTGAGCACTGTACCACCTCCCTCTTCATTGAGATCACCCAGGCACAAAGAGTACTTTGACTTAAGGTGTTTAAGGCCAAACCATGGTACCCATAACACACTCACATAAAGAGCAGGATGCCCGTGTTGGCCATGGCGTAGGACAGGCCCAGGATCCCGCTGCCCATGATGGCATTGCTGAGGTTAAATACTGACATCCCGAAGGAGGCATGTCCAGGGTGCTTCACACAGACACACAAAGTCAAGGAGTTATTCAGAATGAATGACACATCTGAAGATCAACAATTATATGTTCTAATAATCTAAATGAGGTAGGTGCTTACGTATTCCTCATGGGAGTCTTCATACTTCTTACTCGTAACTCCATTTGGGAGAAACCTTTGACTCTCTGCACCTTCATCACAATATTGGCTAGACAGGAGAGGGGATTGTTAGCTTTTATGATGCATAGGAAAGCCTGCGCATACCACAGCACATCAAACACTCCAGACTTCGCTCACATACCATGTGAACATTTCATACGACTGTACACCCGAACTGTCTATTCCTCAGCCCCATGAATAACAGGAGGCTCCATGTTATCAAGATACCCAAGTTGTGTCAATAACAGGGTTCTACTCTCCAAATAAGGGTGTCTGAGGCATGATCGGCAGAAAACTCTTGGCACAGGACGGACCTGTTGATTGTTGCCTTTTCACTGTCGAAGGGCTCAGTGTATTGGCCACTCAGACTGTCAACGCTGCTGTCATCCACTTCAGTTGGGATCTTCTGCAGCTCCATGCGGTCCATAACTATGGTTACCAAGACGTCCTTCAATAAGGTGACCAAGTGAGTAAGCCAGAGGCCCGTTTACCTTGGCTTTGCAACACAGCGTTCTGCAAAGAGAGAGGAGCAAATATGATCTGGGTATTCTGCCAGAATGGGTGCTAAAGGCCAGTGTAAATCCAGTTTGAGAGCCTGGTGAATATCTGGCAGCCTGATCTTCCATCAGAGAATTACTTCAGCACTTCATCCCAAAAGCAATGCAACAGGTTCCAGGACGGCATGTAAAACTTTAGTGCTATACAGTTACAATGATAATGCTCAAAAGACCTAACTGTTCTTCGGCTTATATGACGGACAGCATTTTTAATGAGAGCAGAGCAGTAGGAGATGATGGACCTTTGCGCAATAAGAAACCTGTAGGTATAAACCCCTTCCAGAAATATGATTCAAACCTCCTTTCTTTTCCAGGATCCCTAGATCCTGGAAGGACCACATGGTCGTTTCAGCGGCCAAAAATCTGTGAGTATGGTGTTTTCTATAGGGAGAAATTCTACGAGGATGAAGGTACTTTCAGGGGAGCGATATTTGTTATTATCTCTACTCTGGAAGGATGCCAAGAAATCTGTTGATTCAAATAAAAAAAATGACCCTGGAAACAAGATGACAGACCTACTCACTCACCTGGGTCTAAGACCACTTATGAATCATTTACGTATACAAAATATACAACAGCATACAAAAACTCAAAAGACCTTCACATAAATAAACATCGTCAAACTTTTAAACAGGACTCACAGATGGGAAGTAAATGCAAAAACGTGATGCCCAACCTCGTTGACCATTAAAAATGAGCTGAGCTGACAGACATGACCTATCCAAACACGGTACCATCATGCACCCGGATTCACCACCCACATCCATCTAATACTCCGCAAATTGTATTCACCATACCAAGTGACAAAATCGTATAGCAAAATCCTAAGCTTAAACTGCAAAAGCATCTAACATGACTGAAGATAGAGTAAAACAAGAATCCGAACCACTAAGACTCTGCAGATCAAACGCAGACTTTAAAGTTGCTCGTGAGTATCAGCTTTTTTTCCAAAGGCTGTGCATCCGTCCACCCAGCCACCCTCATCCAATCAGGGTGCCCGTGACCTGCAGGTCATTCCTGCAAACAGCCACCGTAAGGCATGTTGCAACCAGCATGGGCTACCGCTCCAGCACAGAGCTAGTATAGTCTAGCTTTGGGCTGATTTCCTCTTCTGGCACTTAAAACTACCGCAAATCCAAAATAAAGAAAACGAACTGTATTTACAAACAAGGCCTAGGAGGGTCTTTTCAGTGCCAAGGTCTGAAGGAGTCTTTGAGCTTTTAAAGTCAGCAAACCAGCTCACTGAGGTGGTCGAAGAGCATTACCTCACACGGCAAACTCCCCGGGACACACGGTTACGCCACTGTCAGTGGGATGGGTGAAGAAAGGCCTTTAAAGAGGAGAGGGAGGTCCCTGAGCAGCCAATCAGAGCCACCCCCTCCCCCACCACCTGCGTCACGCGGGATGCAGGAAGAGTATGAGCGGCAGCATCAGGAGCGCCATTGCGTCAGCGGCTGTTTGCTCAGCTCGGACTGCGATGGGGGGGGGGGGGAATGGTGCGCTGCCAATCCGAGGTCCCCCTCGGCCTCCATGTTCACTCTGGGGCCAGTGCCAAGGATGGGGGCCATGTGGCGCTGGAGTGGGAGGCTGTGACACACACCCCCGGGCCAGCGGCTTTGGCAGAACCAGCACCTGCCACGGGGTTTCGGTCAAACACCATGTTGGGGCTGGATGCTGATTCACCACCAGCCCAACTCAGAGGTTTGCCTTCAAGGGCAACAGAATTCCTGCGACTACAAATTTAAATGAGCACGATGCTTCAGCAATATTTAGAAATATAAGTGAATGTGAGATGTCCTATTAAAAGGAAGTAGACAAAAATCCCATTTGGTAAAACGTTTTCTGGGTTAAATGGTGGCCCGAGGTCCATTCGGAGGTCAAATCAGTATGAAATATATTAAAAACAAAAATCATAATATTAATGTAGTAAACTGAAGTCCCTGCCCACAATAATACAACACCTCTCATTATAAAGCATATTCACATACCTCACTACGTTCACCAGCACCCAAAGAAATATCCCACAGCAAAATGACACGGATCATCTCCTTCTAAATCCACGCTACAGTAAAATCGAAGGGCATTTAGTCTTCCTGATCACATGAACCGTACTACTGACCTGTCATGGGCTGGTCCTTACACCAAAGCCCTCCTCACATAGTCAGAGGGCTGGTCCTTACGCTGAAGCCCTCCTCACAAGGCTAGAGGGCTGGTCTTTTGCTTAAAAGAAAATCCCAATGCCAATTTGAGTTATAATGGCCACAGATTAATTGCAGGTAAATTACAGGATGGATGCCATGTTATGTGCCTTGCCCTCCCCTGACCCCGTTGTGCTGGAAGGCTGGGAGAGGGACCAAAATCCGAATCTGTGGAATCTGCAGGACCAGCAGAGCCTCTCGGACTGTACTGAACCGAACCCAGAGGCTGAATTAGCCTTGACACTGTGCCAAAGTGAGCACGCAGCTAGCATGCCTTTGACAATGTGCGCTGACGATCCTGAGTACACAGATAAGCCAAACTCTCTGCTTACTTTCGTAGGATAGAAGGTCACTGTAGTCAGACCCAGGTTCTATGTCCCAAGCTTGGGGGTTGGTTGTCATGGAGATGCCGTGAGCCAACTTGCCCAACATGGAGGGACAGCAGCAACTCAGCCGAGCCGGTTGTTAAAAATATCCCAGCAAAGAATCAGCTGCCCCTCCTGTCCTGTGCACTTGACACCCAGTTCATTGGTTACACACTCATTGGTTAAGGAGTTGCCCGGGTTTACAATATGGGTGCCTTCAAATCTAATTCTGAAAACAATCCAGCATTCTGGACAGTGCACATGTCCGCTGGAGACACTGCTCTCACATGCAGCGAGAATGCTCACCACCTTCATACCAAATCACAAAAGACTTCCTCCAGAAGGCTGGAGGCTTGTTCACCACATGAACTGCAGCTCAGGCTAAGAGCACGCATGAATTCCCCCCCGCCACCACACACACGGCACACGCACACGCACGCAATGAATCACAAAGCCAGATTTTCACATTTGACATCAGCAGAACCATTTGTCTGAATGATAAAATATGATTTCTGTTTTATAGTTATTACATAATTTCACTGACCAAAGATAGTGACTTAGTGGAGGGATCTGTGTGCTTCAGTGACCCACAGAGCTATGTTGTCTCTGACTTGAGCTCCTTTGATGACGAGAACTGTGCAAAGAGTCCAAACAAACTACAGTACAACAAATGCCCCCATGACAAGTACCAAGAACTCCAGAGTACCCCATCTAAAGTTACCGCTAACCACCACTAGGGTCAGGCCTAGTGATGCTGTTACCAATGCGAGCCCAGAAGCTGGAGACCTAACATAGCCCAGCCGGTCTGTGGACTTGTGTGGACTAGTGTGGAGGTTAGGTCCATAGGGCTATTAGATCAGACCTTGGGAATGGACACTGACGTTCCGAATGCAGAGAACTACCCCTATGGCAGAATAAAACCCTGAGGCAGTGCAGTAGCACATGGTACATTAGGTTACTGGCTACACAGCATTAGCCTTACCTCCCCGCTTAGTGTGACCTTTGGAATCATACCATCTAATGGGGGCTGAAGTCCCTCCAACTATGGAGCTCCCCATTGTGGGTTTGGGAATAATCACAATTCCCAGACTGAGGGCATTGCAGCTGTAATTTTCTCCGGGCTAGTTGCCTCTATGTGACTATAAATTGCAGAGAAGAATACTCGATTTGAGGACAGAATATCTAGTCTTCTCAGAGAAAGCAGGTAAGGTGCCTCAACAGCTACTGCCTATGGACTCCAAATGGTAGATTTCCCCAAGGTTGAATTATTCATGGATTGTCCCTAGAAAACACCAGATTCAAACACAAGGATGCTCATCATGCCATAGCACCATAAGCCAAAGGTTAATGATCAACTTTGTAGTTGTGTTATCTGACTTGACTTGAGGCTGAGCTATGTGAGCAGAGCTATGAAGTGATCACTACTTGTTGGTAAGTCGAATTTGGAGCATGGCGAAGAAGCCCAACAGGCCATGAACAGCCAAATAAGACGTCTGTGTTTGTTGGGAAAGTCTGGCTGAAGCCTCCATGCAAGACGAATTCAACTACCTTCCTGTGAAACTTCTCCCGGGTGCCCAGTGTGAGGACTATATTCAAGGCTGCGTTGTAGCAGTTTCAAAGAGTTCTGGCCAACAGGCAGTTATCACAATGTCAATCCTAAAACCCAGTGGCGGACAGAAGAATGATGAAGCTGAAACCTTTAGGGAAATGCTTGTACGGGCAGTTCCTGAGAACACAGAAGGGTACCGGCAGGCCAGAAGGTCTGCAATAAAGCCTGTCACAAAGGTAAAAGCTTGTGTATGGAAATGGTTTGGAGAGGCCATGGAGAGAGACAGTGTTAGATGGCGCCAAAGATATTCTAACAAATCATGCAGTACATCAGGAGGTAGGACCTCTCTCAGGCTCAGCAGGAGTGGGGATGTGCTGATCAGTTCTGACTGTATTGTTGAGCAGTGGAAGAAACACATTGCAAAACTGAGGAGGCAGTGTTGGAAACTTCTGGTGGACCATTCACTGCTATTTGCTATGGTGATCAAAGGCCTCAGTGGTGCTGTAGGAGTAGATGAGATCTGTTGAAAGCACTGGATGCCATTGGTGTGACATGGGTGACGTACCTCTCAACATAGCATGGAATGGAGATAAAGTACCTTTGGACTGACAAGCAGGGGTGGTGGTCTCTATTTTTAAAGATGAGGACCAAAATGTGAGATCCAGCTATAGAGGGATCATACTTCTGTCTCCGTGGGAAAGCCTCTGCCAGTACTGAAGACAAGACTCTGCCTCATGGTCAAAGCTAGAATCTGGCAAAAACAATGTGGATTCCAATCTAGCCATGGACCAGTGGACAAGCTCTTTTCCCTCACTCCATCTTGTGAGGGTTTCTCAGATCCAAAGGTGGTATGAGCTGGAGAACCATATCTGGTCATTAGACTCCCTATCCACCATCAATAAATGCCTCTGGACCCATTTGTTCCATGAATTTCTCTACTAGCCCAATGCCTCTTGGTTACAATCGTTCCATGTTCTTATGTTACACTTCCGGTCATCAAATAGTCTTATTAGGTTCTTGTTCTTCAGAAATTGTTGCGCGACTGTTGCAGCTCCTGTTCTAATATTGCTTACACTTGTAACTTGGAAGCTCAGTCTAGTTGCCCTTATACCTACGTGACTCCTTGACAACATGCATGTTTGCAATGTGCAATTTGTCTCACATGCATGTCACTTGGGACAAAAGCATCTGCTAAATGTGTACATGTGAATGCAATGGAATGGAATATTATAATAGTCTACATGGGATTTGGTACTTGAGGAAGGCACCTAACTGCATGCCCCAGCACATACTCTGGGAGGTGCTACAGGAATATGGGTTATGCTGTGTATTATTCAGTCCCTGTTTGAATGCAGTGAGGGTTGTGTCCACATAATTGGCACAAAGTCGAAATTGTTCAGGGAAGGTGCTGGACTCCGATAAGGATGCATTTTGTCTTCATTTTGGTTGTTGATTTTCATGGGCAGGACATTAGGGCACTGAACACATGCTAAAGGAATTGGGCCACTGAACACTTGTCCTTATCTGGAAAATGAGCATTCCAGAAACTGTTCTCATGAGCGGGGAACTCCATTTCCTCTGGCATTAACACAGGACTTCCTGATCAAAACATACAATTCCAACACACTCTAACAGTGATAAAAATGTCAATGTTCAGAGTGACTTGGGCCTCTACTCGCTGCACTTATTAAAACACCAATTATCCAATAAAAGTATTAATATTGTTCCAGTGACATTGTTCCTGGCCCTTATTTGTATGGATATAGACATTTGTAAATTCTCAGATGACAGTATCAAGCAAACATATCAAAGTGTATAAATTCACAAATGTTCAATTGGTAAGAAGTTCAGAATACGACGCGTATCTTTTTAAAAGCTTAGTAACACAGTAACCCGGCACAAACAAACCATGCTATAACTGCTTAAATGTACCTTGCAAAAACATCTGTTCCAAAAGTTATCTGTTATATAACAGGCATTTTGGGAGGTATACTGGAACCTCCATTATAAATACATGTAAACATACTGTGGGGGATTGTTTAGGTCAATACAAGAGTTTAAGTAAACTTGCCACTACAACCAGAGAGAGCACTAGTTGTTTTTATAAGTGCTTTTAGTTATCGATCCAGCCATCGATCGGCTTATTACCGCGCCTTTACCACTGACACAGAGGTCATATTTTGTAACCTGGAAGATGCGATAGGACAGGTCAGTGATGTAAGTATCTGGCCTTGACATCCAGGTAACTTCACTAAAGACAAACAGTCAGAGAGGCCAATCACAGGGAGGGAAGCACAGGACGGAGGCCTGTAGCACAGAGCAGGATTTCTTGCTTAGCTGGACAACTTGTTGGATTTAAGGCAGTCTGAGCTGGACATAAGGGAACAAGGATAGTCCACTCAGTCTATTTAGACCTGAGTATCTAAAATCCAAAAAAGTTATCTAGCTGAGCAGGAAATCCAGCTTTGTGACTCGGGCCCGGGGGGCCCCGTTTCGACGTTAATGAAAGCCAAATGTAGAAACTCACAGCTCCGCGCAAGTCCTGTCAAATCTGCCAAATTTTGCACATATCTTACACAAGAATAGCCAACCGAGAACCAGTTTCGCGAAAGAAGGACTGGATTTGAATGGAGAGCGTGTCTTTGGGTGGGTTAGGAGGACACAGGAACACCACCATAGTAACAAAGCTGAAGGCACGTGGAGCCAGATTCAAACCCACAAGCTGGCAAAGTGTGAAGCAACAGCACAGCCTGCTGCACGCTATACGAGCTTCTCTGAAACTGCAGCCGGCGAGTTCATCTTACTACTGCCTTCCTCTACTTGGGAAAAAAGTGTACTATATATACACATATACGCTAATATATCTGTCACACACACACCAACACACTCACAGGCATGTATATACTGCATATTCCCCAAATAGTGAAAGAGGTTAACAATCTGTGCAATCTGTCTCAGGTTATAATGGTCACCATTTTTTAAATCCCAGCAGTAAAAATGTCACTATCTGCAGCATTTAAAAGCCTAGCAAGCCTGGTATTGCACTCAAGGTATGGCCGATAGTCCATAATTAGATATCTTTAAGAGATTTACTTCAGGACGCAATATAGGAAAATAAGAAATTCGTCAGCCTCATTGGAGAAGAAAAAATTAAAAACAACTCTCAATAGTAGAATTATTGTAATTTACCGGATCCATTTTCCAGATATATTTGCTCCCAGTTTTATGGTCTCTGTGCTAATGCATGCAGATGAACACAGAAACACGGTAAGTAATGACATGTCTCTTTGAGGACACCCGCCTTCAATTCAACGAGGCGAGCAGAGTCCTCCCACAGGGTCGCTGTTTCTGCTGCTACAATTGGAAATTTAATTACTTAATTAGCGAAAATATTCGAATAAATGTCTAAGAGATTCATCCATTACTTCCACCTTGGCAGAAGCCTCCATTAACGACTCCAACCTTGAAATTAACGTAATTAAACAGTACATTGTACTAGCGACTAATACAATTTCTATTCATGGTTTTTAAAAACGTTCAGTACGTGTACCCGGTCATCGCTCGCTAATGCATTACGCCGTCGGTTCCTGGGGCCCATTGCACAGATAATATAATCTTGTTACACATGCAATGGGCAGGAAAACACATCCAGCGAAGGACAATGACTTAACCGTGAAAAAATCCCCTCAAGTTCTGCCCACCCCCCTCCAAAAATCGAGGCGCACATCAAGGTGGAGCCTCAAGGGCTAGAAACCTGATGAGCAAAGAATCATACCTTATTTGTCTTTAAATCTTATCTACATTTCAAAGTTTAATTCATGACAACTTAAAGCCCAGCGTTAAAATATATTTAAGAATCCACGCAATTTCACTTCCCTTTACAGCTCCACGCAATTTCTGAACCCTACTGAGTTCTTTTGCTATTTTCAGGCATTGGTTGAAGTTATACATTTATTTTAGCGCCACTCCAATGACTGAATCTTTTCCCTGAACTGTTGCAATACAATTTTAACAAATATAAACAGAGTTTTATAAGACTTCAGACAAACAGATTATAACATCTTTGATACGCTTATCAAAATAGGCAAGAGGCAAGAAAAGTAACAGCTAAGCTACAAACAGATGTAATACAGATTTTACCATTCAATTTAAGATACATAGACATCCAGGTATAATATTTTGCGGTAATCCAAAAGTTACTAGAGATAATTACCTTCCAGATAAATTCAAACGGTCATATTACAGCAGAAGTCTATTTTGGTAAAGCCTATTTTTCAGCCCTATTTGCATATTACGCAAAGTCATATTAACTGTACTACACTGTAAAGACGCACGGATAATACTGCAAGGCGTGTTTTCTTACTCTGAGACGAAGTGTTTACTATGAGGACAAAGCACATTTTCAGCGGCAAGCGTGCAAGTGGACCCACCTTATTTTGGCACCACGGGCGGGAGGAGCAGCAGCAATGGCCGAAGTACGGCTGCACGGCCAGTACCCATAAAACGGCACTTAAATAGAGTACAGAGGAAATTTCCACCGTACGTGTGACGTTTAAAAGGTACTATTGCGCTACTTTAGCATTTACCTTAACAATACAAATCACCCAGGGTTTGCGTTTTGAAACCTGACATCTATTACAAAATACATTTAGACTTAAAATAGTTTGTTTATTCGTTTTTTGTTTATTGCGGACACTTGAACAGGGCCTATTAGTGCTGCAGATTATACTGCGCTTGTGCATACATACATACATATATGCATACATGCATATATATACATATATGCATGCATGCATATATATACATATATGCATGCATGCATACATACATACATGCATGCATAAATATATACATCGTATATAGCATACATATATATGAAATGGATTATTATAATTAAAACAAAGTGTAGGGCAAAATGCTAAAATAGGCTATTAGCTCATCAGCGTATTCTTTAATGGTCATCTGTCTGAGAAGATTCAGTGTGCCATTCCAAAGCTCATTAACTCCAGCCTAATCACACAGTATGTTAAACTCAGCGAGCTGAGCATTAGAAAGCCTGCGGTATGACGCGTCCCCGTCATTCACCACTAGGTGGCACTATATTTCACCATAGGATGCATCCCGAAGTCGTACTAGATGCAATGACCACACATGTGACCATATCATAATTAAGACCTTCGTACATGTGTCGTGTTATTTTTTTCAATCAGAATGCTGCAACAGGGAGGTGTGACCAGGGTAATGGCACCTACACTATATTGCCAAAAGTATTGGGACTCCCCTCCAAATCACTGAATTCAGGTGTTCCAATCACTTCCATGGTCACAGGTGTATAAAATCAAGTGCATAGCCATGCAGACTGCTGCTATAGACATTTGTGAGAGAATGGGTCTCTCTCGGGACCTCAGTGAGTTCAAGCGTGGTACCGTGATGGGATGCCACCTGTGCAATAAGTCCATTTGTGAAATTTGCTCGCTACTAAATATTCCACGGTCATCTGTTAGTTGTATTATAACAAAGTGGAAGCAGTTGTGAACAACAGCAACTCAGCCACAAAGTGGTAGGCCACGTAAAATCACAGAGTGGGGACAGTACATATTGATGCACACAGTGTGCAGAAGTCGGCAATTTAAATAAGTAAATAGCTACAGACCTCCAAATTTTGTGTGGCCTTCAGATTAGCTCATGAACAGTGCATAGAGAGCTTCATGGAATGGGTTTCCATGGCCGAGCAGCTGCATCCAAGTCTTACATCACCAAGTGCAATGCACAGCGTTGGATGCAGTGGTGTAAAGCTCACTGCCACTGGACTCTAGAGCAGTGGAGACGCATCACTCCTCTGGAGTGACGAATCACGCTTCTCTGTCTGGCGATCCGATGGGCAAGTCTGGGTTTGGCGGCTGCCAGGAGAACGGTACTTAGTGTAAGGTTTGGTGAGGGGGGATTATGGTGTGGGGATGTTTTTCAGGGGCTGGGCTTGGCCCCTTAGTTCCAGTGAAAGAACTTTTAATGCTTCAGTATACAAAGCCATTTTGGACAATTTCATGCTCCCAACTTTGTGGGAACAGTTTGGGGATGGCCACTTCCTGTTTCAACATGACTGCGCACCAGTGCATAAAGCAAGGTCTATAAAGACATGGATGAGCGAGTTTGGTGTGGAGGAACTTGACTGGCCTGCACAGAGCTCTGACCTCAACCCGACAGAACACCTTTGGGATGAATTAGAGTGGAGACTGAGAGCCAGGCCGTCTCGTCCAGCATCAGTGCCTCACCTCACAAATGCTGTCCTGGAAGAATGGTCAAAAATTCCCATAAACACACTCCTAATCCTTGTGGAAAGCCTTCCCAGAAGAGTTGACGCTGTTACAGCTGCAAAGGGGTCAAACTCCATATTAAAGCCTATTTATTAAGAATTTGGTGTCATTAAAGTTCATGTGTGTATAAAAGTAGGCGTTCCAATACTTTTGGCAATATATAGTGTATGTTTATATGGCCTGGTCCCAGCAAATTACATCACAGGGCCAAAATTTGAACATCCTATCTGGAAGTCCAACACCGTAGATCCATTTAGACAAGCACCACTCAATAAATACAATAACAACAATAAACAATAACAATACTAAAGATAATGCAAGCCATCAAATCAGCATAAATGTTCCCTTTTGATTTCTTCATAAAGCAATGTCCCGACATTTTCTGGCAAAATTTATATTTGTATTTATAATCCCCCCCCCCCCCCCCATCATGAAGGAATAGTTTTTTTGTTTCTTAT
>JAODKM010000001.1:7149609-7161325 GCA_026780845.1 Petrocephalus sullivani | reverse complement strand
CCCTGCTCTGTGTGATACTATACACCGGAGCAGTGACTCCCTACGCTGTGTGATACTACACACTGGGGCAGGGACACACTGCTCTGTGTTATACTACATAATGGAGCAGTGACACCCTGCTCTGTGTAATACTACAAACTGGAGCAGGGACTCCCTACTCTGTGTGATACTACATAATGGAGTAGTGTCTCCCTGCTCTGTGTGATACTATACACTGGAGCAGTGACTCCCTACTATGTGTGATGCTACACAATGTAGCAGTGACTCCCTACTATGTGCGATACTACATAATGGAACAGTGACTCCAAACTCTGTGTGATACTACACACTGGAGCAGGGACACCCTGCTCTGTGTGATATTATACACTGGAGTAGTGACACCCTGCTCTGTGTGATATTATACACTGGAGCAGGGACACCCTGCTCTGTGTGATATTATACACTGGAGTAGTGACACCCTGCTCTGTGTGATACTACACACTGGAGCAGTGACTCCTTGCTCTGTGTGATACCACATAATTGAGTAGTGACACCTTGCTCTGTGTGATACTACACACTGGAGCAGTGACTCCCTACTCTGTGTGATAATACACACTGGAGCAGTGACTCCCTACTCTGTGTAGCTCCACAGCAACAGTACAGCAGTGACTCTCTTCTCTTTTCAATACTACACAGTAGAGCAGTGACTGAAACATGCCAGCAATTTCTCTATCTTGATTCATTCCTAAAAACTGTTTTTATTTATGTAAAAATTAAAATATATTCTGCAGTAGGAACCAGCTTGTAGGAAGCACATTGTTAGAAAGCAGAATAAGCTGTACAGTTTAATTACATGCTGTCCCAATTTCAATGAATTATTAATCTTTTTAACAGATGACACTATCCAGAGTACTGCAGCAAATGCCGTGCGAGCTACCGGCCAGCTTTGCACACTGGCTACCAGCAGGCTGACCAAATAAAAGATAACGGCTTAAAAAGAACCATAATCTCCATAATCATCTGCAAAGCCTCATTTGCACTAAGAATGAATAAGTGTCAGGGGCATAATTTTGAAACAACGTGACGCACATGGGCACTCAAACGATCAGTATCACAAAAATATTTGACTGCTGTGTTTGTCCCTACATGTTGGGGGCGCCACTGAGACTGACGTCTCTGTCCCGCTGCCCCAGTGTCTACGTGGATCTTCCTCCTGAACATGGCCACCTTTCTCCTGCAACTTGGCCTGGTCCTGGCCCTGATCTTCTGGTGCTGGAGGCAGGACAGGAGGCGACGGCCAGGTGACCCTGCCAAAGGTGAAGTGGCAGCTACAGGTACCGGTCGCGGTGGCAAGTTCAGCCCATTTTGCATGCAGCGGCAGGGGGCCTGAAGCCAGAGTGGTGCCCATGTGGCCGTGACGCGCGCTGACGGTGCTAGCACTGTTAGCTGGCCTCCAGTCTACCATAAATACAAAATACTGCTCAGCCTGCAAGGTAAAAACATTCACTATCTTTCCTGACTGACTTACAGGTACCTCACTTCACCAAATTGGGCCTTGCAGGAAGTGCTCAGACCCAGCTGTGAGGGGTGTGTATGTCCTCCTGCCTGAGACGGACCGGGCAACTGGAACAGACAACCAGTGGGATTACGAGAGAGGCCATTTCCCTCCCTGGGATCTGGTGCAGTCCCCATAAAGGAAACTGACTTTGGCTCGATTGATTATTAATGTCTGCAGAGCAACAGCGGCCGATAAGATTGAGGTGGGCTTTCTGATTATCAATGTTTAATAGGTAGCCCATAATGCACCAGTAACAGGCAGCCTCATCAGTTACAGATAGATGGCCTTTTCACAGGGGAGTCTGCTTGGTAATGTGCAAGATTTATTACTCTGAGCAAATGCTGCAGTAACACCTGCTGTTTTTATCCTGTCGTTTAAGTTGGCTGAAGAGGCACTGGATTTTTTTATGAATAACTGTACTGAAGAATGCATGTAAAAATTTCACTAAGATCAGCCAAATAATTCAAATGTCCATTGATACTGTTTTGTAGGATGATGTTTGTGACGCCTACAGGAAAAATGATGTAAGATGACTTGTAGACAGCTATGGACCTGCAATTCTGGTATACCCGCAATGAAAGACAAACTATCTATGAGGGAGATGGGTTAGCTTGTCTTATCTATTCAAATTGTAATAACATTCTTCCATTCTTCCATTCTTAAAGCAAAAAATTGTGCTGTACTGATGTAACACCAGGACTGACCTGTAGGGGACAGTATCAGTCCTGCTCCCTGTGGGAGCTCGTTGGAGAATATCTTTTCCCAGTGTTACTCTTGCACATTCCTTTAAATAAATACAATTCTGCCAGTCTCACAAGCTCATTTAATTTTGATGTGACAACATACATCTTTATGTGAATCTGACAAATATGCATCACCAGAAATAACTTGTCCTGAGTCTATAAGCTCAGTAGGTCTAAACCTCTCATTTGGGGCCATATACAGCCAAGGAGGACTTAATATAGAGCACTCCTATTGTATATATTCAGAGTGGTATCCAGGCCAACTTGGTGATCTTGGCTAGCATCATTTCATTTTTTTGTGTGGCGGTTTGAAGTGACGCCTCTGTCCCTTGTGAAGAACAATAGTAGCATTATCTGTGCCACTGAGGAACATACATCTCCCCACAAGAGGGAGACTGAGACTATATCCGAGAGTGGGGTGATGGATGCCATTTAGCTCCTCCTAGCTTTCCTTTAGCTCATCCAATCCCGGCAGGTTAGAACAGGTCCATCATTTCCATTGGATCAATGGAAAAGACAGTGGGCGGGGCCTGTTAATTTGTGGAATGGCAGCTCATGGGTAGGGGGCGGGGGCATTAATAGGACAGTGTTTCCATGGCAATGGCAGATCATAGAATACTTCTAGCTCAGTGCAGTGAAAACAGGGTGGAGTTTTCCCCTCGCACAGGCCATGCAAGGAGCTGAACCTGACAGTGGAAGGGCAGCCACTCCACATCGATCCGAGTCCTCATCAGTCATTCTCCTGCCACTTGCTGACCATTTCATTACTAGTTAAGAGAGAATATCATTATCCACACTAGAGTAGAAATGGAGCAGCTATAGTATCAACATATACTATAATGTCAAAATCACAATTAGGTCCTGGTATCTTCATGCAGTCTGCTGGCGTATGGGTCATTCAGCTTGATGGCTGGCTACTCACCTAGGTGAGGTGTGAAATAGGTTTGTCACTGGTTTTCCAACCAGGGCAGCACCATGATCTGCCAGTTCCGTGTATGAGATACATAATTCAACATCGAAGCTGTTGTTCTTCTATGTCATTTATCTTGGGGTAAGAATCAGGGCAACAGTTTGGGGAAACAACCAACAAATTTGAGGGTCATTCTGTGTGGAGGCCAGACTGGACTACAGACACAGAACTGACTAGTCCACCAGCAACCACGTCAACCATGTCTGACAATTCTATTGTTAGACATAGGGTGCTTTTTAAAAACTGTATCAAGTTCTGGGGGAGAGTTTGTGTGCTATTGCTATCATTTTCAGGCATTGACAGCCGGAGGAACATTACCAAATTGAGTACTCTGTGACTGTGACTCTCAATACTCAACTGGTTGGTTGGAACTAAATTGTGGTTTGTCCTTTCTGGACCTGGACACTCTGTTGACAGCTGACAGGATGCCAATACATTTCAGACTTTTTTTGGAGACTTCAATGTCTGACCAAGACTTTGTGTCTCGATCTTCTTGACGGCCTTCAGCTCATCATGGTCACACCCAGAAGCCAGGCACCAATTTCCCAAAGTATAACGCAGAAGGATGTTTCAGAGCCACAGCATGGCGGAAGGACACAGTTTTACAGAACTGCCATGGGGATTTATGCTGACACCAGGTCAAAAACCACCATTCTGTAGACTCTATGCTGTCATCGAACTGAGTTACGGTTAGAGCTACTGTCAGGTTCAGCGGAACAGCGCAAGGATTCTGTTAGGGGGACTGTTTAGCAGAATGATTACAAGCAAAAAATCTCCCCCCAAAAGCATTAATCACTGTCAGAGCTTAATGGGGAAGAAAATATTTGACGGAGCTGAGCCTTTGGCAGCCTGCCACAGTATGGGACCGCCAAGAGTTAGCGTCTGCAAGTCGACACCAGCGAGTCACCACCGGGGGAGTAGCCGAGATGTAGACAATGGCCTTATTAGTGCCATCCATCTAGCTGCTTACCTTGGAGAGCATTATGATCTATCCTTGGTAGCACAGGACACGAGGCAGGGGTACACCATGGACGGGACGTCAGCTCAACACAGCTGACATATTCACCCACTCACATATATAATGACACACTATGGGCAATTAAGAGACACTAATTAACCTAATTACAAATCTTTGGAATGTGGGAGGAAACCACAGTACCTGGAGAACATCTCATATGGCACAGGAACAACATAAACTCCACATGCAACTGAGGTCATTGACCCTGGGGGTGACATTGTCACCTTCCGAGTCATCTCTCCCCCCCCCCCACCTCGATTAATCTGAGTCATACACAAACTGCAATTTTTTTTTACATTAAATGGGTTGTGATCTTAATTATTATTTTCTTCCTGTTCATTCCCGTGGCGTCTGTCAGCAGAACCTAATAATGTTAGAGAACGTGTTATTAAGGTGTTGGTTACGCACTGTTAATCTGCCATTAAATGTGAGACTGAACGTGGGGTGACATTAAAAGAAGGTGACAGTAAACAGTCCCCAGCCCTGGTGTGGGGGGTCAGGGCTCTCTGCGAAGCCCCGCGCAGCTCATGCCCAAGAAGGGGAATCTGGACACACATGAATGACATCACAGCTTTATTCAATCAGACATCAGCTCCTTCTCCTTGTTTTTTAGGGAATGTACTTTCAGGAGCTTTAATCGACTCTTAGGAACCTGGTGTTAACTACTCATTCGTAAACCTTGTTTGCTTGGCAAACACCTTATTAAGTGTTAATAAGGTCTGACCACCTAACCATCTGCTAACATAGCTGCTGTGGACGGTGGCCAAGGAGATGACCTGCAGGTTGAGGACACACATGTCCATTGGCCTGTCCTCTGGAAGATCTGACATAGCTGCTGTGGAAGGTTACCAGTGTGGTGGCCTCAGGGTCAAGGACACACATGTCCATTGGTCTCTGCACTCTAAGAGCTGTCATGGCTGCTGTGGACGGTGGCCAACAAGACGGCCTAGGGGTCGAGGACACAAATGTTCATTGGCCTCTCCTCTGTAAGACGTGAACTTCAAGAACCACTGCTGAAAAGCACTCATGAGTATTATCAAGTCAACAAAAAGCAACAAAAACTGAAACGGAGTTGCCCGGTTTGAATTGGTAAGTTTATGTACAGCAACCCAGTTCAAAACATTATGTTGTACATTTCCTCATTCATCAGATGCTTTTATAAAAAAGATACACACAAAAATTAAGATGGCTGAGTCACACAGTCCCTGGAGGGAGTTAAGGAGGGAGTCGGAGTTAAGGACATTGTTCAGGGGACCAATGGTGATATCACATTGCCAACCCTGGGATTTCAGCCAACAACCTTCCCATCACGGACACAGTATCGTATTTCTCTGAGCCAGACACCACCCCGATTACCATGCCCACCGAAACAGGGCTTCGAATGCTACCATTTAACCTCCTCACAGTAGGTGGAAGGGAAGTCTTGCCTTTTGAAACCCAGAGAGGTACGGCCTCGAGCTTTTCTCCCAGCTCCTGCGAGACAGCACAGCCAAAGGGCTTATGGGTAAGTGGGCAGCGGCGGGCAGTGGTGTGACGGCTTTGCTGAGAAACCGCGGCGCGCGGAGCGCTTTGCGTGGCATGAGATGGAAGGTGCGCGGCAAGACAGCACCAGCTCTTACGGTATTATAAGGAGAGACACAAACCTCGTTAGGCTGAAAAGCCTTGCATTCGATAATGAGATAAAGTTGTGGACAGTCAGGAACAATCTGCTGAATCGATCTCCTTGATCTCAGCAGAGCAAAAGCAGAAACTTGTTCAGCATGGATAATTGTTTTAAATGAGAGGGTGAGCTAGGAGCGGCTTCGAGCCACTTAATCTGAGACAAATAATCCTTCAGAGTTTTTTTTTTGTCTCTTTTGAAGCCAAACAACTCTATGTGAACATTATAATTGGTTCAGCACCTCCTGGCTATGACTAACTTGGAATCCTGGGAGAGAAGGAGCTTTATAATGAAGTCAGCCTCAGAGGAGGACTCACTTAGCCCAGCCTGGCAATCAGCATCACACTGAGCACTCACAGAGCTCCGGGACCCTACACACACAGTGCCTAAATCCTGGGGCTTAGCCCTTCATGCTAAGCGTCTGCCTGAACACCACACCGAGTACAGCAAATTCCGAAAAATGTATTCCAAGGACATATGGCTAATTAGAAGACTTCATAAAAAATAAAAAAGATGAATACATATGGACACATGATTCACAATTCAGGAATTCATATGCTGTCTTACTCATTAAAATAAACACAATCCCTAGCCAGCAATATTGTCAATGGTTAAAAGGATACAAGACAGTTGGCTCATTTTCCTTACAAATTCACAGGGTAGATTTAAACTGATGCTTAACAATTTTCTCAAAGCTGTGAGATTAGCAGCAGTCTTACTGAATTCTCTCTAAATAACATTATTGATTTTTTCGCCTTATCATACAATAAAATGCATTTCTAACTAACAGGTCAATCCAATGGTATATTCCATGTATGAGCTACGTCTTCTTCCTCCTGACCCCTTACATTCATCACCCCTGACCCATAACATGGTACAGCCCATTTTGCAAGCAGAGGAGCTGATTGGCTCGCAGCGGAGATGCAGAAAGCCCCGTCCGTATGAGCCCTGGGCTGCCCTCTCTGGCGAGCTCTCGCGCTGACATCTCACCGTGTGTGTAATGGCTCGTATCCCTACATGAGCCAGTCTGCCATCACGTAGGAATAAAAAGCCATAGGACACAGCGGCAGACACTCGGGGAGTGATGGGATGGAAGGGGGGGGGGGGGGGGGGGGGTATACCGATCAGGGAGCCTGAGATAAGAGAGAGCCTGGAGGGAGAGAAAAGGCTACAGGGAAATAAGATAGAACACATTAGAGAGGAGAAGGTACAGCTGTGACAGAGGCATGTGTATGAAGCCTATAGTACAGGTGAATCAAAGACTTAATACTTAATAGTCTTGTAGTAAGAGGTTGAAAGGAAGCTCAGTAGATTGTGTGCAGGTGGGGATGGGCACCAGCGGCCTCCTTGATATCTCCAGATATCTCCAGAAGCTTCTGGTTGGACAAGAAGAGACAAAGGAAAAGCTGGTTAGAGGGATGCAGCCTGATTGGCGAAAAGGGTAGGGGAGGGACAAATGGATGAAGCCTGATTGGCTAGAAGGGTAGGGGGGGGACAAATGGATGAAGCCTGACTGGTGAGAAGGGTAGGGGAGGGACAAATGAATGAAGCCTGATTAGCTATAAGGGTAAGGGAGGGACAAATGGATGAAGCCTGACTGGTGAGAAGGGTAGGGGAGGGACAAATGGATACCGCCTGATTGGCTAGAAGGGTATGGGAGGGACAAATGGATGAAGCCTGATTGGCTAGAAGGGTAAGGGAGGGACAAATGGATGCAGCCTGGTTGGCAAAAAGGGTAGGGGAGGGACAAATGGATGAAATCTGATTGACTAGAAGGGTAAGGGAGGGACACATGGATGCAGCCTGATTGGCAAGAATAGTAGGGGAGGGACAAATGGATGAAGTCTGATTGGTGATATGGGTAGGGGAGGGACAAACGGATGCAGCCTGATTGGTGAGAAGGGTAGGGCAGGGGTAGATGCATACAACCTGCTTGGTGAGCAGATTAGGGCAGAATCAGCTGTCTCAGTGACCGGACCTCTAAGCTTACTGGCGTGAGAAGCCTGTCTTCACCCTGGAGAACCCACAAGCAATCCCTAAACCCAGCAGACAGCACCCAGGGATTGGGGTGTTTATGCATTTGCTCAAGATCATTTTATTTAATGCATTCTCACCTCAAGTGCCAAAGAAATCACTCAAACTCATTGTTTTCAATAAGCACATGAATATGCAAACTGCAACAGAGGGTTGAATGAGCTGTAATGAAATCACTCCAGTTGTTATGGAAACATCTGAGCAAGATAATGAAACTTTATCCCTTTCCTCATAAATGAATGCATGCATTTCATATGCTCTCTTCTCTTCCCTTCAGTAATGTGCTCACTGCAGTCTACTGCGAACATCCCAGTCCACTATAACCAGAACCAAAGTAACACATCCCTCACTAGTTCACAGCAGGCCAGGTTATGCATTATTAGCATATGCAGCTTAAACATCTCATCACCAGGATGGTCGTGATGTGATGTTTCATATAGGATTAAGCACACCAAAAACTGAATTCCAACAACCTTCACAGCAACTCAGTCTGCTTCTACCATCACAGGTCAAGTGAGACATTATCTGATCCACATGCCGATGTAAGAGACCCATGCAGAGGGTGGGACCTGTTGCAGGACGGCATGGATCATGTGACCAATCTGTGTTGGAGGCGGTTGTGTCTCGGGCTGCCCCACTGAAGCTCCGATGTACCTGCAGCCTGCAGACGACATGCTGCCAGTTGCTGCACAGCAGGTATGTGGGGACACCGTGCTTCTTATCGGAAGGTTGGCAGCTCAGATCATAGGGTCAGAATGATTTCAAAAATGCATGTCGCTTCGAATATAAGCGTCCTGATGAATTAAAATATGATTTAAAAAACATCTGACATCCGGAACCCCAGATAGAGTTCTGAGTCTGGTCTGAGCTCTGCTACATGGAATCTGTCAGCCACACCTCTGGAAGCCTGGACTGACACAAAGCCCCGGGTCCCATATAAATGCCGTCTCATTCACCGGTGTCAGACTCCTTGCCAGCCAATCGGGCGGCACTACTTTTTTTTTTAACTTGCCTTCAGCTTTCAAATGCATGTCCAAGCAATTATTTGGGCGGCGAATCAACCACTGCCCCCTGGGCAGTCCAGGTGCAAATCAGGTAATTATTGAAACTTATTCTGAAACCTACAGGGCTTCTGGCAGGAATCCGACTCCGACAGCCCGACTCCGGTCCAGTAAGCCCATGCTGTCGTTAGGCATTGCTATCAGTATTCATTAACCTGACGGAGGAAGCTTCCTGGGATATCACTTAATCTTCAGAGAATGAGACGAAACTGCGAAATGTCACATGCATGGTTAGAGTGGCGGCCCCAAAGTAGCAAGCAGGGCGAACCGGGGGCCCGACAGGCTCACGAAAGGCTAATAGCAATGATAAGGGCCACACCCCAGGCCCCCGGACCTAAAACGATCCACAATCAGGTGAACGGTGCCGGCCGAAGCTCATGTGGCCCCCCCGGGCAGGCTTCAGACAGCAGTGCTGGCCCGCCGGCAGACTGCACCGCCCAGAATCAGACAGTCTACGTGTCCCTCTGGGGGGGCAAATCTCAAAAAATGGCAGTTTGCTAAGTCATCAAAATTTTTAAAAATTCCGCATTCTGTGACCACCCCCCCGCACTTGCTGATTCACTTCCAACCGCGATCCCCCCCCCCCACCCGGATGGGGTGGGTGCAATTAAACACAGAAGCGGTGATGAGCAGGAGGCGAGGAAAACCCACAGAACATCAGGGCAGGATCATCAGCTCATCTGCTGAGGCAGCTCATTAGCTTACGCTTTAATTACTTGGGTGCTATTTTTCGACTCCTGTTGTCCCATGAGCCACACAAACCCCCCCCCCCCCCACAGACCGCCTGGGTCAGTTGACCATGGAACTGGTCAGGGTATTATTCACACCTGCTGTAGAGCATCGATTTAACCTGAGGAACACAACAAGGAGCTTATGAAGAACCAGCCCTGAAGACTCAGCCCTGGGGAGTACAGTCTGAGGGTACCCCCCCCAATGAAAGTACTTGTGAGGCCTGCCCTGAGGGCACCATCCTCTGGCTCATGCTGGCAACATGGAACCTAGCCTGCGGAAATGCTGGAAGGCACTCCGAAGGTGGTGAGCCATTGTCTGCTCCATTCTCCCCCCCCATCTTCCCCTTTCCCCGATGCCCCCCCCCCCCCCTTTTCTATGCAGCGAACATGAAAACACCTGCAAGAGCTTGGCACCCAAAGCACCCCCCGAGGGGATTACGCCAATCAGAGACCTAAAGGGCGCTCGCCCACACAGGTGCGGCGCGTCCGTCTTCTGACTGCTGCTGTCAGTCTTAGGCCTGGATTGGCTGCTGCTCACCTCGGAAGATCCCCGGATGCTGTCCGGAACCTCTGATCCACTCCTGCAGGTCTGTCTATTGCGGGTTCATAGTGGGTCCGCCGTGGGTTTGCAGTGTGTCCATTGAGGGTCTGCCACGGGTCCTTCATGTGTCCACAGCAGGTCTGCAGTGGGTGCGTCGCGGGTCCGCCGCGGGTTCGCAGCGGGTCTACAGTGGGTCTGCCGGTCCATTGCGGGTTTGCAGTGGGTAGCAGTGGGTCTGTGACGGGTCTGCCGCGGGTTCGCAGTGGGTGCGTCGCGGGTTCGCAGTGGATGCGTAGCGTGTTCACAGCGGGTCTGCAGTGGGTCCGCCGTGCGTCCGTAGCGGGTCTGCAGTGGGTCCGTCGCGGGTTCGCAGTGGGTGCGTAGCGTTTCCACAGCGGGTCTGCAGTGGGTCCGCCATGGGTCTGCGGCATACGTGACCTCACATGCTGCTCCCTGGCGCCACTGTTTGTCCTTCTCCCGGTGCCTCTGTTGGTTGCCTGGTCGGTGAGGGGTGTAATTAATGACAAACAGGGCAGCTGTACGGGGGGAGGATGTGCTGCCGGCTGTCCGGGAGCTGATAAGACCGGCTGGCGTAAGATGGCCCCCTGGGGGACAGACAGGCCTGCGCGGTGCTGCGCGGTGCTGGGCGGTGCTGGGGGGGGGGCACCTGTCTATGTCTGGCAGAGTTGGAACGTGCTGGTGCGGGCAGCAGCGTGGCCGTGTAGCGGCCAGATGAGCGGGCGGGAGGGGCTGCGTGTGTCCTGGGGGGGGGGGGGGCTGTCAGCGTGCGAGCATACGCGCATCTGCGAGAGAGCGGCAGCATGAAGCCATACCGCTGCGGGAAGCTTCTTCCTCTGCAGGAGATCGGGCCTGAGACTGCGGCTCCATGTTTGCCAGCTTTACACCATGGTTACATCGATCCGACGCATCGGGAAGGTGCCCTTGGTGTCGAAAACTGTCAGTACTGACCCCCGGGTGCCTCATGCGGGGGACCTGTCCAGTTATATCAAGTTATGTAGTACAGTCAAACCTCCCTTATCCAAGGCAGAATGGGACCAAGGGGTGCCCTTAAGTAAGAAATGCCCATAACTTAGAACATGAACAGTACAGTATGACGTACATGTGTACACACACATACTACATGATATTTATGAGGTGTAAGGCTTACAATAGGATGTCATTTCAGTCTGAGCTAGCGAATCACCCCGTTTTATTCTTGCAGTTCTTTTCGCTTTGGTCTGCTTGCTATTTGGTTTCGAATTCTCGCCTGGTTTTTGGTCACCGTCTTCGCGCACCCCTCGGACTTTGACGCCATGATCTGTGTGTGTGTGACAGGTGCATAGGAGTGACTGCAGTTCTTGTTTTGCCAGCTGATGTTGTATGCTGTTGTTTGGACAGGGAGTAAGGTGTAGAATTTGTTG
>JAODKM010000001.1:7100439-7131908 GCA_026780845.1 Petrocephalus sullivani | reverse complement strand
TGTCTGGCAGGGAGCTGGGAGGGAGTAACAATGTGGACTGTCTGGCAGGGAGCTGGGAGGGAGTAACAATGTGGACTATCTGGCAGGGAGCTGGGAGGGAGTAACAATGTGGACTGTCTGGGAGTGCCGAAGGACCAGGTTGAGAAACACTAGTCGAATAAATGTGGTTTAACACAAACACACAGACAACACGTAGGCAGAAAGATCATATCTACAACAGCGGCCTGGTAAGCGGTCGATTCTACAAGCATTTCAGCGCCATTCGACCAAAACGCTGGAAAAACTGGAGACAGCAGCGGCAGCCATGGATCAAAGAGGCCCCACCCTGATCCAGCAGCGGAGCGATACCCCAAACCCCAACGCCCCCGAACTCGCATCCTCGACATTCCCGTGTGTCCCATCAGAGGCTTCCGAAGACGCCGAATACATCTTTTAAACTTTGTTTCCTACAAAATATGTTAAAACTTTCCACTTGGATCTCACAAGTTTATACAGGATTCTGGAGACTGGGAGGGACACAGCATAAGAAAAAGCAGTGTTTGGTGTAAGTTTAAATAAATCACATTTACAGGTATGACTGTAAATCAGCTTTATATTAAAATTCATACAGACTCAAATGTATTTACATCCACATGTATACATACATATACAGCAGATCACAAAAAGCACACATTTTCTCAGAGCTGTTTGACCAGTGCCACATGTTCGGAGATTATCCCAGTGGTTAGCACTGTTGCCTCGCACCTTTGGGACCTGGGTTCGAGTTTGCATGTTCAAATTCAAACTCAAATTCAAATTTTATTTGTCACAGACACAGTCATACACAGTACGATATGCAGTGAAATGCTTGTACGACCGCCGGTGACCTTAAAAAGAAAATAAAAACTATATGTAAGGAATAAATATTAATAAAAAGAAAAGAAATACAAAAGAAAATAAGTGTAACTAGTAAAATAAACAAGCTGTACAAAGAAGGGCATAATAAAAATATTACAAAATATAGAAATATAGAAATATATATATAAAAATGTTAAAATGTTCCAAAGTGTCATGTGCAATGGCAGATATATAAACAGCTTTCAGAGGGTCAGAGAATCAAACCTTTCAATCATTACCAAAATGCCTGTAAGTGTGAGTGGTGTGTGAGTGTGCCCTGCTATGGGATGGCAGAGCCCTGCTATGGGATGGCAGAGCCTCTGGGTTAGGCTCTGGAGCCAAATGGATGGCACGGGGTAAAAGGCATGGCACACCGTGGATAGGATTTCAGTCCATTACAGGACACATGGACAATTAAAAGACACTTACTGACTTGTTTACTTAAAATAGGGAAGGAACAGGGGAGGCCTAATGGTTAGGGAAGGACATTTGTGATTGAAAGGTTTGATTCTCTGACCCACAAGATACCACTGAGGTAGCCTGAGCAAGGTACCGTCCCCAAGCACTGCTCCCCGGGCGCTCACGTAGCTGCCCCCTGTCACATGGGTTAGAAGCAGAGGACACATACTGCTGAAGTACCCTGAGCAAGGTACCGTCCCCAAGCACTGCTCCCCGGGCGCTCACGTAGCTGCCCCCTGCTGTGTCACAATGTCACGTATGGGTTAAATGCAGAGGACACATGTCGTTGTTGTGCACTGTGTGCCGCGGTGTGTCGATAATGACAGTTATTCACTTCACTTATTAAAAGCAGGCCAAGAACAGGAGGAGTAAGACAGAGCCGGGGCAGAAATCGAGCCCACAGCTGTGGAGGTGAGGTCATCGCACCGGCCCCAAATACGCGAGCAGGGTGCATAAAGACTCTTACCGAAAGCAGCCACAAGAAGCAACACACAACCCACACTTACTCACACACAGATTAACCAGGCAGATGAATCGCACTGTTCCCATCAGGCATGAATAAATGCACACAGATCCCCCACTGACTGAACAGCGCCAAACCACAGAATGTCAAAACAGGTCTCAGGTGGACCGGTCAGATGTGAACATCTCTCAGGTCTGGGCATCCCTGCTCAGACTGCCGTCCCCGCGACCCGGCCCCAGATAAGCAGCAGACTAAACACCGCTTTGCTCAGCGAGCTCATTAATCCATTATTTACCAAAATGCATTAGGATTTAAAAACAAATATCCATCCATTTTCTGAAACTGCTTATTCTACTGGGTTGCTGGGGGTCCGGAGGCTGTCCCGGAAACTATGAGCACAAGGTGGGGAACAACCCAGGATGTTGCCTCACAGAGGGGTGAGGCAACAGTGCTACCCACTGCACCACCATGCCACCCCAAATATACAAGATAAATTTTTAAATGCATGGCTGAAAATGAGTTTTTTGAGAGATTTAATAGTATTTTACGAATGGCTGATTAACTTGCTTCACCCCCCCACTTGTATGAAACATGAGAAGACCAGGCATCAAACAAATTTTTGTGCTGGTTCATGACAATCCATCACATGCCTTCAGGAACCAGATGTCCCAGCATGCCATTTCATTTCAGAGCGATATACTTACTTTTGCTCCCCTCCCCCATTATAAGGTAGAATAAACATGCCCATTTTATGAGTGCTAAAACCGGGCCTGTGGAAACTTTGTAAAATTGCATTATACGCCTACAACGACAATGGTTTAGCATCTCACTAAACACAGATAATATTTGGTGTTGAAGTTCTGCAGAACTGTGATGGCGATCGCCTAGCAAGTCACTGCACTCAGTCAGCTACTCGGAAATTGAAGTTATTCATGGTATATTTTAAATAAATGGGAATTCTTGAGAAAGATACAAACACTCGAAAAACAGTTTCCACAGCGGCTCAGGAAGGTGGATTGTGTGCCGCCCAGGGGGCGATTGATGCTTGAGTGAGTACTGTCTGATGCAGGCTGCTACGTGGGTGTGTGTTGAGGTGCTTGAAGATGATTGATGCATGTGCATGGTGCCTGACATGGGTTCCTTGGCATGTGGGTATGTTTTACTTGACCAAAGTCAGGATAAATAGGGTTCCCTGTAGCTGCTGGCCAAGATAAGAAAACTGTAGCTTCAACCTTCATTAATCCTGGATCAGTGTGCAGATACAAAGTCAAGGTTCAACAAATATGTCCACTTGAAGCGCTCCGAGACAGTCCAAACGTTAATGTTGTCCGTTACCATAGTTACAATTCCTTGTTTAATACCAATCAACAGGCCCGGTAACAGCTATTTAAGAAATGGCACCTCTTGGCAAGGCAGTTTTGTTTCCAAGTTGTGTTTCCAAATGTACATCTGTAGCCTACAGACTCATTAGAACAAAGAGCAGAGTCGCAAACTCGTCCGTCATCTAGAGACACTCAGTCCTTTCCTTATTGGCAGAATATCATGCATCTCATTATGGAAAATATTAATTCTTCAAAGTGTCTTAATTATTAAAAGACTAAGTAGATAAACAAACAGCATCAGCAGTCTCCCGTACTACAGTGGTGTTCGGAATCTTCATGGTGAAGTAGACGCTCCAGAGAACCATGTACTGTGAGGGAGGATCGGTTTTTCCCCATGCTACTTGCAAATGATCTAAGTCTAAGACAGGTACCCTTGAGTGTATAATGAAGAATTGAATGAATCAGAGTACCTGCTACATACATTGCTTGCGAGACCAAAATCTTGGGTTTCAGTCCAGTCACTGAGATCAGTCGTGATGACCATTAATAATGTTTGCTAAGATGTGAGTTCACAAGAGGGCTGAGTCAAGACCAGTTGTCTTCCTTCTTGGGTTTTAAGGGGACTATGCCATTAGGTTTATGACTAGACTAATTCAAATACCATGACTAAGTAATGAATAACTCAACTATTCATAGCCTTACCAAAGTAATTGAGAACAAGTGAAGTGATCCTTCCTAGGGCTGATTTGCTGGGGTTAAATTAATGGCCTTGGGCAGATCACTCCAGCAGTGCAGAGCAGTTTGAGCACTGCCCCCTGCTGGAAATAGGGAACCGCAACAAGCATTAACATACACAAAAAGATACATGCCCTTTCTGGCACACATGGGTTTGGCATTTGTTTTAAAGAGTGTACAACTATTAATGGAGATTTCAATCTTTCTAATAAAATCTTTTTGTTATGCCAATATCTTGCTGGGGAATACTGAGACACATCTCTTCCTAGACTAGCAATTGCTGCTCTCAAGTTTCATGGTGCCATCTGCGCAGTTTTGATTAGCTAGCACAATCATGATGGACCTGGCAACAAAAATACTGAAAATCCCATATTACTGCAGACCAATTATTCCAAAACTTCTCAAGTATTCTGCAATTCTGCCACAGTTAACCCCCATGACCACCGCCTGACTCAATCAATTAGGGGCTTCAAGATTATGTGTTTATCTTAACAGGCGATGGGATAGAAGCAGATATATTGAAGGACTGGGGGTGATGAAGAAGAGGGCTCCGGAAGCACCCCCGTGGAGCACACGAGCAGTCCGCTGGCGAACAGCTGGCTAATGACGCCGAGGCTTCAGTGAAACAGCTATTGTGTAACCCGTAGCCAGGTAAGATGAGGGAGGATCGCCGCTCGGTCTGGGCGCTACTGCGGGAATGCAGGTCGTCATGGCAACAGGCTCTGCTTCAAAGCATCCGCCTTGGCGACGGAACACGAAGTGAGCCCACACAAAGCCGGCAGACTCACACGGAGGAACTCATTCATCCCCAGTTTACAAACACTGCCGACTGGAGAGGGGGAAAAAAAACTATGCATTTCACAGTTTTCATTCAAGATCTTAACAAAACCATCACTAATAGGAGTAGCATTTTGTTGACAATTTTGAGAAAAAATACAGATTATAGACTGGTCTGAGAGCTGTTTTTTTCTCTCTCAACACAGGAGGGTATCGCAGCCCCTAAATCCCACAGATGGCTCACATTGCCGTGCCACAGCGCAACGGAAAGTACAGCCAGACTCCATACCGGCATTTCCAAAGGCTCTCTGTGTCTGGACGATGACAATGTAACGTAATGTAATACTTGAGTGGCATTAACGTAGGTAACTCATGATGAATATTTACACCTGTGACACATTGTGGATAAAGTGTCACCAAACGGAGGCCTCCGGCCAAAGAGCTGACTGGTCCCTGGGCCCGAGAGGGGCCGTCATGTGACTTTCCCACGGTGCCAGCCGGGCGGTAGCTGACACCAGTGGCTTAGGCCCTGGTTTAGACAATGAAGGGCCAGAATTAAAGGCCACAATTAAAATGCATGCTGGAAATTACCGTCGGTCTGCCAGATGGCGTCATCGGCAGAACAGGCATCGAAACACTTCTGAATTTTAGCAGGGAGCTATGAATGGGCTTCTCGCAAAGAATGACGGGTTTCTGACAAACGCGCTAATTCATTTTAAAAGGGCTGAAACCCTAATGGGGGGGCAGCACTCCGGGGTTACCGCACACATCTGAGTCTCTATCTGATCTTTCAGGAATGCTAAATAGCTGAAGCTTAACAGTTTGTCAAATCATAGAAGCAAAACTTGATTCTAAAATCAACAAAAGCAAATGTAAAATTCTTGCCATTCAGCTGCTCTATGATCAAACAAGGTTTTTGAAGTCTGAGATCAGACAGTTATCAAGACTGGGTTTGATTCTGAGAAGCTCAGTGAACCTCATACATCTCCATCCATCTGCCACTCATCTCAGTCAGGGTCCGTTGTGGATCTGGAGCAGCCCAGTTGGGGGAAACTCACAGCATATGCAGAACATGCGAGCCCCCTGCCCTGGATGCGTCATCAGCAGAGCCCCCCAAGGCAGCTAGCCACCCGTCTCGTGAGACAGGACTGTTTCTCTTTTTTTTTTTTTTTTTTTTAACTTACAAATAGATTTAGATTTGATTATACAGGGTTGTGCAGACGTCATTCCCAGGAACTGTTGATGGATCTCTCAGCTCGAGGATCTGGAGTTTATTCTTGAAACCATACCTTAGGATAAAAGCTCACATTCCACTCTGCAGGAAATGGGAACCAGTGTCAGACAATTTGGAAATAACTTTAAAACTACCAAACCTTATGATGTTGGGCAGTCTTCCACATGTAACCATATGTGAGGTAACAGCATTTTTACATAAACAATGCAATTTTTTTTTACCATATTGTAACCTCAGGCCAAAGAAAAACTGCATCTCCAAGAAGGAAAAAAAAAACCTGAATTGCTGTCGCCCCCTAGAGATGTAGGCCTCGCATGCAACACTCAGCACACTGAGGTAACAGCAGCCCCTACAGGAAAACATACAACTCACACCTGCCACAAAAACTGACGCGAAAAATACTGAGAAAGGTTAACAGATTTTCTTTTTATTATACATTAAATAGCACTGATGAAATCTGACAAAAATATAGTGACTAATCTGATCCCATCACACAGCTCGGCCTCTCGAAGGACCAGTTAAACAGTGGTCATTTTCTGCACGTGACCCAAACACACTTAATCTGCAGACTCATACAAGGCGTAAGGGCAAATGGGTTACAGAAGCACTCGTTTAATGAGAAGCAAAGGAAATGCATCTCTCAAATTAGAACCATACAATTGTTACCGGTCATACTCCGATTGGTTACTGTTGCATTTATGGAATCTTATTAGCACTTGGCACTAAAGGGAAAAAAAAAAAATCTTAAATATTTTCGGAACAGTGTTTAAAACATCAGATTCATGTATTGCATATATAAATCATAGACATTAATGCAAAAAGACAGTGAAAGATGGAATGATATTAAAAAGGACAGGAGACGTAACCGAGATGTCCCAATCCGATTCGGGATTTGATTTGAAACCTGGCACAAGAGGACAGGCACTTCTGCTATGCTAACATATAAAGTTTCAGGAAGCTTTATAACACGATCGAAAGCTGTGGGAGGCAGCTACAGTTAATAAAAGAAGACCACCAAAGATTATTGGCATGTTTATTGATAGCTATAGAGTATCGTTTGATTAGAGGCAGAACTGGTGCCACATTCGCAGGTGGCTCCTTAACAGGAACGCAGACTGGCTCAAAATACTTGGACGTCTCATCATGGACGGCCAGGTGCGTCTTTTCCCCAGAGGCAAAAAGTAGGTGTGTGTGTGTGTGTGTGGAGGTTCAATTTAGAAATATTAAATGTCTGTTAGAAGTGGGCTTGGGAGTTCTAAGGGGTGATAGAGATACAATAGAAATACAATAAGAAAACGTCATGCCATGTCAAGGTGAGAAGCAGAGGGCTGTAGCAGGGGGAACATTTGCGAGATCATTTCTGCCCCCTTCTGGCCAATCCAAAATCTGCAGGAAATTCAATTTCACACACAGGTCCGTCACTGGCAGAACCTCACAGCCCAAACCCCATCAGCTGCTATTCAGGTCTCCTTGTAAGTAGCTAACCCTGGTTCCTTGGCCCAAACGGATCAGGTCCGAAACAGGAATCACATCACACAGAGTGGAAGGGGCTCATTTCATATCCCCAAACCTACACTAAGAATAGCACATGAGGACAGCCTAAAAAACAAAACCCTTTAACTTCACCACTAAGTATAAGTAAAGGAGAGATAACTACTTTATTTTGTATCCCATTAAAACTGGAGTGTACACACACTCCCTACCAGACTGCATTAAGGTCACCAAACACTAGAGGGAGCTGTTCATAACATCGCCAGCACTTTGACCTCTCATGGCCCTCTTTGGCACCTTGCTTTAAATAGCACAGATGCTGCCATCATTAAAAACAAGTACTAATAAAAAAAAAAAGAGAGAACTTACTCATTCGACATTAAAAACCCTTTGAGTATCATATCATTAACCTGTATTTTTTTTTTTTTTTACCGGCCTTACAGTATGATGCTTGTACCACATCCAGCCTCCTATGGATAAACTTGCATGTGACATTGCACTCTTGAGGCTTGGGAGTTAGGCCACACCCCCCTCCCCAAAACGACCCAAGCCAAGGGGGGTGGGGGGGGGGGGAGGGGCAGCGGAGGATGGGGGTTATTTCCATAGAGGCTGATAGTTTAATATAAAGCACAGAGACATACTGCTGTCAGGCAGGCAGCCTGGCCGCCCCACGGGACAGGGTCCTCTCCCACAGCGCCCGCATCCCCCGCCCTCACAGCAGCGTGCACTTGGCCTTTGACCTCTTCTTCCTCTTCTTGCCCTCCTTGCTCATCTTCTCCTTGTGTTTCCGGATCTCTCTCACTAGTGTGTAGAAGGCATCGTCCACGCCCTGCGAGGAAGCAGGCCACACGCATTTACATACCGCCAGACCCCATCGAGGAGGGGTCTCATTGCACCCCACCCTCTGCCCGCGATCTTTCCCCCCTAAAAATGTTATTGGGATTCCTCTTCCCCAAATCTGCTGAAACCAAATCAAAATTTTGGGATCTGTTCTGCACAGGAAACGGCCGTCTTGGATATGACTGCTTGGTCTTAAGTTACCCCAAGATTCCAGAACCTTCCGCTGAAGTGCGCACATGTGACAGGGAGCGGTGCCTTTGTGAGACTCCAGCTTTGCGGACACATACCACTATTCAGTAATGTAATACTCCCATGGTGGTTTTTTTATTGATATTAAACATGCGAAATACAAGCTGGAAAGTCATCTTGAGTGGAAGCTCAGTTGCCCAATAAATGGATTCCGGTATTTACACACATTGCTGCCAATGGGGAATGACGGGAAAATGTACAGACAGGCAGACATAAATACCCTGAATACTACAGGTGCATCAGCATTCCTAGGTGTTTAAGCCCTGCACATTTCACATTTGAAGCCGATACCAGCTAAATACCCCTGCTCCTCACCGTCAGCCTACCAAGACGGGCAGCACGACAAGCAGAATGCTGAGGAAAACAAATTTAGATACTTCCTCTGCATGTAAGCCAGATCCACCCTCCAAGACCAGCGAGTGTTTGCTGCTAAACCTGCACATCGACAAGTGCAGCCCGTGTCCTCTGAGAACATGTCTAGAATGCTTTAAGGACAACACCTTCTCAACAAGGAAAGCGGCTCATTTTCGGTAAGAAAGCCACCCAAGTCAGTAATTATCTCACTGCCGTGACGGTTAAGCCGACCGCTGACAGAGATCCTGCTCTACGGACAGAGGAGGCACCATTTTCGCTTATAAGGTACATTTAGTCTGCCCTGTTTTTAACCAAAACCTACGAATTACCTCACAAATATGAGCACGGAGTGAAGATTCCAAGCATACCACAGTAACAGCAGAAACCTGGCACAAGCTTCCACTGTACTCACTGTGCCGTCCTACTCCTCAACCTCAACGCTATCAGACATCCAGTGAGTCTTCCTCTGCGCTCAGTGTGCACTGGCCAGGCCCCCCTAACGTGACCCATCCCGATCCTGAATCCCCACCTGTCTGGTTTTGGCCGACGTCTCTATGAAAGGGATGCCGTAGTTCCTGGCCAGGTCCTGGGCCTGCTTGGTGTCCACCGTCCGCGACGGAAGATCACACTTGTTGCCCACCAACACCATGGGGACGTCCTCAGAATCCTTCACCCTCTTGATTTGCTCTCTGTAAGGGGTGGTGGTAGTTAATACATTTAAGGCCCACTTTTGCACTCTTGATCATGAATGTTAAAGGTGACCCCCCGCCAGCTGCCTGTAGGCACCTGTAATTGTGAATGTCCTCAAAGGACTTGCTGTTGTTGATGGCGAAGACGCAGAGGAAGCCCTCCCCGGTCCGCATGTACTGGTCTCGCATGGCGCTGTACTCCTCCTGACCGGCCGTGTCCAGAATGTCCAACAGGCACGTCTCCCCGTCAATCACCACCTGCTTCCTGTAGGAGTCCTGCAGGTGAGGCAAGGCAGAGGCAATGAGCCTGGGCTTAGACTCTCACATTAACTGCTTTCCGTCTCATGTCAGAAACACAAAGCTGATTGGTGGCTCACAGAAATCAGAAAAGCATCCAAGCCGGGGAAAGTTTTCAGTGAGTGCCATATTAAAAGAAAAATATACATTCGTATTCAATATTCCCATTTGGGAAATCTGAAAACATTTTCACGTGTCACCAGTGACCTTCCGACAGCAGTCATGGGGGTCGAACCCCCGGAGTCACATAGCGCCCCAGAAACACGCGCAACGGCCGCCACTCAATCAGCCAATCAGCAGAGCCCGAGGGCCACGCCTCACATACCTCGATGGTGGGGTCGTACTCGTCCACGAAGTGGTTCTGGATGAGCTGGATGGTGAGGGCGCTCTTTCCCACGCCTCCAGCCCCCACCACCACCAGCTTGTACTCCGTCATGGCTGACCTGCGATGGGGAGGCACATCAGTACAGGCAGGAGAGGGGCAGGGAGGCAGCATTATCGCCGGAGCCAGCCGCCAGGGCAAGGCAGCACGCGCCGCTCGACTGAGAAACCTGCCCGACTGGTCCACTCCCCCAGGAACAGCACTGCATTATCACTGCCACAAGACTTGGACAATAGAATTTAAGCTGGTCCAGGAAGCTGGCTACCACATTGGGGGTGGGGGGGGTTAGGGTCAAAGGGCATCCGGGGCATACCTCAAAAACTGTCATGCGTCATAACACTGTGACAGTGAAAGAACGGGGTTTTGCTAAAAACATACGAGCCTTAATCCCTGTAAGCCCCAGGCTGGAGTCTCCCGTGTGACACGCTCAGAACCCAGCTTCAGGGCTTCGATGTGGAAACCCCCGAATTTAACAAGGCGTCAGCACCGCCCCAAGTCTGCCCGACTACCTCCACACTGTCACACCTCTCAGTCACATCCAGCCATCGAGAGACTGGATTACACACTGAACCATGCCGGCAAAAAAAAAACCCTCAAAGTTCTTAACCAGTTCAGTAGCAAATCCTGAGCAAATCTGATGGTCCTGCTTCCAAGCGACCCAACCCACCACAGAGAGCGAAAATGTCTCCGATTGCCAAATCTGAAAGGGGGTCAGCTTCCAGATATGTAAAATTCATTTTAAAGTTACATACGATTACAACATCATTTATACATGACATATGTAATCCAGCAATAAGGGTACGGTCTCTAACAAAAAAATGCTGAATGTAGTCAGGATGCCGTGAATCACACCTATTGTGTTAAACCTGGAATTTAAAATGTTTAAAAATGTCAAAACTGTAAATAACAGGTTCTGATGACAGATTTACCTTGGCAGGACACAGTGCGCCTCCTGTAAGTACACTGACAGCATCTGCATTTGCATGCAATGAATTTGCGTTCTATTAGCTCGGCGTTCCGCCCCGAGATCTGCGGCCAGGGCTGACGCGGTATGTCAGGTCCGACGGGAAACGCAGATTTTGATAAGTCGCTAAAAAAGCAGGAAACTTGGCTGCGACGGGTACGTGCGGCAGGGCCGGCGGCGCGCAGGCTGCCCGGATAATGGGAGCCAGTAGTGCGGAGGTGTTACACGGCCCTGCCCACAAAGCCGCCGGGAGCTTAGAGACGCTGCCCGCATCTGTGCCGCTTTAATCGCCTCTCTTACCCCCTCGGTGCGACGGGAAGGCGCTTCCCTGTAAGGCGCACGCCCTGCATGCATGTTCGCAGCCCGCCCTGCGGACTGCAAGCTGCGCCGCCGAAAGCAAAGCCGCCGGCAGAGTGATGCGATCCCATGGCCATTTAGCCCCGTCCCGCACCGGTCCAGGGCGCCGGGCCTCGGACGGCCATTAATATGCACCGATACCCGGCGCCAGTACGGGGAAGCCGGCGGGTCGGCGCGCATTACGGGCGATCGGGTGCCGGGAGCCGCTTACGGCCGGCGGACGGGGCGGCCAGGCGGCGTCTCGGGGCGAAGCGCTGCCGGGTGGGGGAGGTGGGACCCCGGGGACCCCCGCCGGCCTCCGGGACCGATTCCCTTTTTTCTTATAAGCGATTAACTGGCTTCAGACCAATAAAGTCGTGCCTTTCCGCCCCCGCATGGCGATCGCAGGCGCCGGCGTGCGCGTCCCGCTCCCCGCCGCCGAGCGCGGCCCGCAAGCGCCGGCCCACCTTCCCCGCGTCCCCCGAAATGCCGCGACCTGCCGCAGCCCTACTTCCCGGCCGACGCCGGCACCCTGCGCCGCAGCGCACTGCCCGGCTCTCGGCGGATCACTGGGGGCAGACGGGAGGGAGGGAGCGCTGCCGTCTGTGCGGATCCGCCGGCCCGGCCTGCGGGCGGCGCTCGGGACCCCGGGCGGACACGGGCGGCGTTCCGGCGGGGCGCTTACCCAGACCAGCGGCGCGCTGCCTGCCTGCCTGCCTGCTCCGTCGGCTGCTTCGCTCGGCGGACCGCCCCGGATTATCGCACCATTGTGTCTTCGGTAAATTGCAGATTATTGCCGCGCCGGAGGGGCGGGGCGTGAGCGTACCTCGGCCGAGCGGTGCGCGCCGACAGACGGCGGCGGCTCAGGCGGACGCGGCCTCGCCGAATGACACGGGCCGCCGGGCCGGAGAGGGGCGGCGAATCGGGACTTTCACTACCGAACCCCCTCGGGCTCCGCGTTAAAAGTGGCCGCTTATCGTAGGAAATATATTTACATTTCTTTCTGACACAGGATCAGGAAGTTATATATTCCCGGTGCCGCTGACAGGCCATAACTGCGGAGCCATTCTAACCTGACGGAAATACAAACTCCATACGAGGCTGAGGCGCTTTCTGCGCGAGGCGACCACGTGTCGCTCTAACGTCCGCGCCAATCTGACACGCGCCGCCGCCGCCGAGGAAGCGCTCGCGCCGCTTAAATAGGCTCTATAAATATACCCGGAAGAATCCGGGCGTGACGTTACCAACTAGCGCAAACGCAATTGCACGAGAGCCTGTCAATCAGGCCGACGGGGGCGGGGCGATCATTCGAACGCGCGCGCACTCGCGGCGACGTCCGTCGCGAGGTTCCTTTGGGTTTCACTCGTAAGAAAACTCGCTGTAACTGTCTGTGCCGTCTTTTTATTACAAAATATTAAAAACGCATCTGAATCCATATCATTGAAATTTTCAACAATGAAAACACAGTTGGAGTCCTCTTGGATGTCTAATTAAATCTGCTGCCAAGTTATAAAATATTTAATGCTTATTAATGATCACGAAATTTCGATGACTAAAGAACGGCACTGCTTTGTTGTAACAGCACTACAAAAAGCACTACTTTAATTCATGGCTGAGTAAGGAAGCTTCCCCAGTGTGGCCACACCTACACTCTGGGGTCCTAGTGAGCAGTGTCTCTCAGCCGCTGGGAGGCTGGAAGGCAGGAAACCTGTTGAGGCAGACCTTGTGGTAGCAGGGGTGGCAGACCGGGAGCACAAGAGTGAGCGGTAACCCACAAACATTAGTCCTCCATGGGACTCGTGCAATAGAACACACAAACAGACACTTACACACACACACAGAGATATACAGACACACACGTTTGTATTCATGTCTTTGTGGGGACCATCCATTCATTTCTAATGGAAAATCCGGAATCCCAACTATGACACCCTTAACCCCGACCCAGCCCTAACCTTAACCATAAGTAACCAAATAAAATAAATACTTTAGGATTTTTCAGTTTTTTTTATTGCAATCACACATTTTTATAAAAAATGAGTTTCCCCTAGTGGAGACCAAAAATGGTCCCCATAACCTCAAAAAATGCGTTTTTATCACATTGTGGGGATGCAAGGTTTCTTTGTTAAATATAGTGATACACAAACCAATCCAGCCCTAACACATCTTTTAGGAAGCCCTACACTCTCCCAGCTGTACATCTAAGACGGAACCTGCTCCAAACTAAGTCAAATAAATCATGGGGAGATTATCACAGGATGGCCCTCCCAATACTGAGCACCTAGAACCTCTTATAATGTTGGTGGTTCTTCCAGGATAATCACCTGGGCACATGAACAATGGGATGCATGAAATCGTTCATTACACAATGATGACATCACACATACAGATCCGCACAGATAATGGCCATACCGAGGGTGACCAAAGCCAATTCAACACCAAAGTCCTCGGTATTTTTTCTGCATCTCCACAAACCACGATCCATTACGGGGCACACTATAGGAAGGGCTAACACCTTCTGACCTCGGCATTTTAAAAATCCTGGGTACTACTCTGGGGGTAACTAAAAAAGACCGCATGTATTACTGTCATGGTGAGGTACGTAGTGAAACCTATAAGCATTGTCGTTTGGCTGAGATAAGAGATGGGTGCAGAACTCAGAGTGCCTTACCGATGGCGAGGCCTGGGAGCACACGAGTGTCCTGGGGGAACTTAGAAACGGGACGTCCCGTTATGTTCTGGTGCAGATGGAAGTCGCTGTGCAGCCTGGCGAAGCCCCTGCGGATTGTGCACCGCAATGCGGACGCCTCCTATGGCACTACGGCACAGTGCTCTCTGTCAGCGAGCGGCGCATTGGCACCCAGCGCTCGCTTAGAAAGCACCATTATAACAAGTACGCCTGTCAGCAGGCAGCTTTAGCAAGCAGTGCTTTGGCACTGAGCCCTCTGGTAGCAAACGTCGTTATAACGCATACAAGGTCCCAAGCTAGCAATCAGCCTTATAACAGGCATGCATGTTAGCTAGCAGTATCAGCGGGGGGTGATGTACAGGGCTGCCAACTTTGGTCAGCTGGCCGGAGTGAGATTTTAATTCAATCCGAGACAAAGCTGCATACACAAAACACACATTTACGCGAATGTTCATTACCTTGTAAATAGTCTGCAGGGTTTGCAAACTATCCCAACGTTTGTGATGTAGCTAATTTTAGGTTTATGATTGAATAATATAGATTTCTCGCATTAGATGTGTGATAGTCGGCAATCCTGGCTTTAGCACTAGCAAGCAGCATTTTAGCAGGTAAGCATGTCAGCGAGCTGGGTTTTAACGAGCAGTGATTTAGCGCTAAACCCTCTGATAGCAAGCAACATTATAACAGTTATGCGTAACACCTATAGCAGCATCAGCTCGTAGGGCTGTAGCACTAAGCTCTCTGCTACTAAACAGTATCATAACACAGGCTCCCACCTTGTCCTCCTAGTCTAACTGGCACCAGATCAAAATCATCAGTAACCCGATGATCCTGGATGGGTGTGGTATTTGATGACATTTAATCTAGTCCAATTTTAGTCAGTTTCACGTTTTACCCAATCCAATTATAAACTGATCATTAGGGAATAATGATAGAACAATGTAATGGCATGTAATACTTTTAGGCGTCTTTGCATAGTTCTCAACTTGCTATAAATCGCAGAATTATAATCAAGAGCTTTGCTGGCACTTTAATCAACAACGCGGAGAACCTCTGCTTCAGGGGGAGTTCGATACCAAATGTTTAAAAGACAAAAAGAGCCTGCCTGAGGTTCCATGGCAGAACCTGGTGTTCCTGGAGCACTCTTTACGGTGGACCACAGTGAATGGCTTGCACATCATCTCCTGAACACCAGAGGGCAGTAGCTGCATTTCAATCGGCTTGACAAGCAGGTTCCAGATGTCCCAAGCCATTAGTGTCGGGTGCATGTCCAGAGTAAGGGGCAAATCTCTTTGATTCAGTGGCTCATAGTTATAGACTGTAAGGAACTGGATGTTTATGTTAATACAAACTGTTCTGTGACCAGGCTGAACTAAGAGATGGTGCTGGGGCCCCTACTCTTTGTCCCAGCCTGCCCCTGTTTCTTGTGCTATGCCAGCCATATTTAATATCTCTGAGCTAGTTGGGGGTTTTCCCCCAAAGACTCCTAGTGTCCTCTAGTGTGGACATACCCCTTAGGCTACTTACCACCCTGCATGGCCTTTTTTGTTAAATATTTGATGTGACGAAGGGCATTTGATGGTAGACATACTGTTAGCTCCAAAAAACCAGGAGGAAGCCAGGACTTGGTCTGAGATCTCCTGTCTGTCTTTGTCCTCTTGCTGGGTGCTATGTGTGCTTGTTTATACAGTTCAGGTCTGGAGTAACATGTGCATGTTTCCAAGAGAAAGCCTGTGCGTGCGAGTGAACACTTGTTACTCGGTACATCACATATGTGACCTGTATGACACATGAATTTTTCATTTGGTTTAATAGCTCTGGGCGATTTGGTTTAATAACTCTGGGTCATGTGCAGTGATAAATTATAGAAACATGCAAATTCTGCAGAAACAGAGTTGGGTAATAATTCAGTTTCTCCATAATGAAATGAATGGCGTGTGGCTGATCGTCATTCTGTTTGGGATAATGTTATTAAATGGAGGAGGCTCCATAAAGGCTCTGGGCCTGGTAACACAAGTGCTAATGAGTGTCACCTGACTGGGGAGAATCCCTGAACTTGCTGCTGATTCGTCCTGACAATTGGGGCCCCACCCCTTCAGTGTAGCCACACCCTCTGGACATGACAGCTCTCACCGTGCTGTCTCATGACGGCTCTTCCCGCATCGGTCATGAACATTTGAGAAAGTACCGCCCTTGAAGCATCGGAAGCATTACACTTTTTGTGACGAGTCCCGCGGTGGAAAATTCATGACACGGTGCTGGAATGGTAAAGTGGCTTCTCTATAAGCAGCCTCTCCAGCTGTTACTGCCCTGTATAAATGTCCTTATCCTATTATGTTAATGACATGCAGAAACATCCTGCTGTCCTCCCTGCACCCTGCCATTCGGGGTGCCACCCAGAGGAGGCGGATTAATTTATCTGGGGGCCCAAGGCTGACATCAGCATGGACACTCAGGTGTTGCCAGTTTAACTAACTGACCCTTTTTCCCCAATACAGGGCCAGAGTGCTGATGCTTTGCGAGACCCTAGGCTATTGCCTAGGATAGCCTATGCATTAATCCTGCCCTGGTGTCACCACCCACCCAGTCTCCCGTGATGCTCTTGCAGAGTGTCCTGGATTTGGCTGGGGGGGTCTGTAGGTTCCCTGGGCTCAGCGCTTTCTGGTGAGGTCATTACCTCAGAAGGAGCCTCGGGCGACGGAGTGTTTTTCCGGTCACAGATCGTTACACTCCGGCCCCCCGGAGTGAGATTGGTGCAGCGTGGCGCGTGGAGACTGGAGGCACATGACCTGCAGCACGGCCCGGTTCTGCTGCCCGGATTTCACAGACAACCGCGTTTAGCTGAGCCGACCCGGGGCTGGAAGCCCATTCCAAACCCGGAGATGCAGGATCAGTGGAGTACAGAAGGCTGTGCTCTCCAGCTGCAGTCCCCAATCATGGATGAGGATATTCAAAACTTGCAAACAGATTTAGGCTTAAAGTTTATGCCAGATATGAAGTAACATAAGACAGGAAGCCTGATTTATTTTAGGAACCTAAATGGGACTGTAGGAATACTGCATTCTCATACCTTCTCCAGCAGGGGGCCCTTGACTTCCATAACAAAATCATAACACGAAACTGATTGTTTTCATAACCTTTTGATTCACAATCTGTCAATGTGAGGTTTCTCGCTTTGATGATATCTTACATCAAAAAGAATACACAGTATGTAAAGGACCCCCTTCTATGACATGGCAAAGGGTATCTCTGGCCATAACAGGTCCCAGTGTTTGTGGATGGGATTGTCACAGAGGCGGCCTGCCGTGGACATCTCACAGACCTGAGAATGGAAAGGCCCGTCTTGCCGACAAACAGCAAATTCAGCACATGGCTGCTAGGCAAGAACACATGTCCAAAACCAAGGCGGGTGGCCCCTCCATGAGAGGGGCCCCCTTTGTGATGTCACATGCAAACAGAATTAATGCCATGGCAACAGTAATTTTTGTCAATTAAAATAACCAAGTAACACTGCAGAAAAAAAAGTTAAATTAAGTGAACTAGCATTGCAATAAGGGAAGTGACGTATTGCAATTATCACTATCTAGCCTGTTAAAATCACGCACTCGTGATGGAAAGGTTGCTGGTTTGATTCGCCAACCAGTAAGGTACCACTGAGATACCCTGAGCAAGGTACGGCCCCCAAGCACTGCTCCCTGGGTGCTGAATTAGCTGCCCACTGCTATGTCACGTATGGGCTAAATGCAGGGGACACATTGTGCTGTGGCGTGCCAACAATGACCTTTAATCACTTAAATGGTTCATTTGTTAATTTCGGTGACTGTGTTCTACGTGCTAGCTAGCTATAGTAATTAACTCACTCGCATCCACCTTGGCTGAAAGGTTCCACTGGGCCTGGGGTTTCGCGCTCGGATTTGTCACCGTGACACATTGAAACATACTATGTGTGCCGGGTGAGAGCCCAACAAGCACAAGAAAACCTGTTGTCACGCCAACAAAACGAGCACTCTGCGATGTGTCATTCCGATTTAGGGGCCGGGCGCACGGCAGTTGGGATCTTAAAATAGCATGTTTCTCACACTTTTGTTAGCCTACAAATGGGGCGTAAAGCAGTAAAAGCGCACTGGCTCGCAGCGGAGGCCAATCCTTTCTGTTGTCCTATTATAGCCACTGCTATAAGAAAGAGATATAGTCTTTGTTTTCCACATTTCCACGAGTGGCTCTTAAAATAACCTGAAAGGGTTGTTTGGGGAAGTATTCATTCCCCGGCAGTGTGAAGGAGTCGTCCACCCCTGACTTATGTGAGGAGGCGAGAGGACCTACTTTTGGGGTGAGCCCGGCCTATCGATGGGTCCCAGGAGGACTGCCAGAGCCCTCTGTACTCGGGCTGCTCGTTAATGGGAATCAGCACAGGACGGTTCGTTCTGAGGCTGCTTGTTAAGGCAGCTCTGTATTCTGGTGAATCCCAGCAGCTCTGGCTTATATAATTGCAATGAGGAAAGTGATGACAGAACAGACTGCAAAGGTTTTTTTAAATCCAAAATAGCAAAGATTACTGGGGAGACTTACTGAAAATTCGGGCATTGTTTTTGAGACGGTTCTAGCCCACCCGGCACCGGCGCAAACTGTCTGCCGTCACTCGAACATCCTTCCACGCCACGGTCGCTCGCTCACATGGCTGGCCCACAGTGGTGGCTGGTAGTGCCAGAGCCACCCAACATGGAGAAGCCAGGAGCCGATCTGGGGCTGATCAGAAAGTGGCTAGGAGGACACAAAGTAAAAGAAAAAAAAAAAAAAACATACCAATAGTAAAATGCAAGAATTTCTAAGAATAATCCTATTGGTTGACTAAAACTGCACCCTGAAAACATTAGCCAATGAGCTACACTTTCCTGATAAGCATGTTCTTTGTCTGGCATGCCGAAAGCTGCAGAGTAAAATTAGTCTTTCACCTGAAGTTCTCATCCCAATGGACCATTTTGTGGGGGGAGGGGGGGTAACATCCTGTAAGCCCACTCATCTGTAAACACAATTTGCTGCATCAGCAAGTTGGGGGATGACGTAACACTTTGGGGGGGGGGGCATCAGTTCCTGTCTAAGAACTGAAGGAAGACGACTTTGGAGCACCTTGAAGATTCCCACCAAAATGAAGGCTGTGTTGCATGTGACCCCATCTCTGTAGCGATTTACAAGCAACCTAACATTCGTCTTTGGTGCCCAGACACAAACAGCTGTCTGCCTAGACCTGGATCGGGGAAGCACACTCATTGTGGCCAATCAAATTGCTTCCTGGGGGAAAACTGTACAGAAAACATGCAACTAACAACTAAAAAACAAATAAACAGAAATGTGCTTTCTGGGAGCACAAACATTACGAGACAGAGGGCATTCAGAGAGGACACTGCCCTGCCTGGCACCCCCCACTTAGGTCAAACAACATTATCAGTCACATTCTGGATCTGGAAGCAAGGAAATACACCATTTCATGATTTGGTCTTAATTAGCACCCCCCCAAGGCCCCTTCTGCTCAAATTAGACTTTTGCAGTATGTCAGGTGCTGACCAGCTCGCAGCAGTCACGGGGGCTTCGTGTCCACACAGATGAAGCAGGATATTAAGATTATAATATTAAAGAACAAGCAACCAAGCCGCAGAGAGGGATAAACAGATTAAAGCATCAAGCCCAAATTTAACAAAGATTAAATATTATGTGGGCACATATGTGCGCTATCTGAGCAGAGATTACACTCAGGTAGTAAAACTGATAATAGGCCTGAGCTAATTTCACATCATCACCACTACAGTGTTTGATAGTGCGGGAGATTAAAAAATACACCATTCAGCAATCAAGGGATTGCTGATGCGAGGCTGCATGGATCATTACTCATCTGCTGACGCTATGCAAAGGAAATGTCTTTCATTCATCTTTTTCATTTTTCAGTCGTTTTATGGATTGACCACTATCCCTTTGAAAGGGCTATTTTAAGCACCATCTGCACGCACTCGGCGCTTTAAACATGCCATTGAATAATATAAATAGGTATTACAAAAAAAAAACGCTTATTAAAGCTAAGCACTGCTGCATATATTATAGACGCGAAGTTCCGTGATTCGCGATTTTCAAGGCACGATAGTGACGAATAGAGGAACTGATCTCTGACTCCAGCTAGGACTTCGTCCAATATGAACGCCGTCAGACATTCGCCGCGTCTCTAAGCAGGACCGAGCGCTCGGCCGAGGCTTGATGGCCGTGGTCATGGATGGAGGCTATGGACCGAAATCCCACTGCTGCAACAAAAATTAAACAAGCCACACAAAGCAGTTAATAAACACAGACTAAAACATTTCCCCGAAACTGAACAGCAATATAACTACAAACATCTTAGTAAGTTTAACTATCTATGACGGGTGTAACTATATATCTTCCAATTCTGAAGGGCTCAAAATCAGAAAGCCATCCAGTCATTCAAACATCAAGATTTAAGGGAGTTAGATTTTTACAAGGTAATACTAAAATAATTACCATGATTCAAAGGACATCATAAACTAATACAAGTTTCGATTTTGTAACGATTATATATAATTGCACATTCAGAAAGTAATATTATAATGCACGAATAAAGCATATACCATAATACCATACGAGCCAGAGCCACGTATATTATTTTATATCCATGAACACTAATTCTATTAGTGTAGGTATACTAATGTAATGTGGATAAGATGTACATTAGTGTGCGCTTATGTTAGCAGACAAAACGGCACCGTAGCAAGAGTAAAATGAGCCTTACAGTAAGAAACCAAGAGACAGACCGCACCAAGTCTACATAATGAGAGTAATTTGGTGCGCACCCTGTCCTCCCTTTCCGCGCAGGGTACCGGGCGCGATCGCCCCTCGCCCAAAGCGCCCAGGGCGTGCATTGCAGCTTTAAATAGGTCCACAATGCTTTGCGTGGCGCCCCTGCCGCTACGCTGTGTTTTGCAGGCAGGGGGCTCCCATATGTGGCGGGCATACGGACTGCAGCGGGCGCCGCTCGGCGATGCCTGCGCTCCGCTACGGTGACGCTGCCGGGGACGGTGACAGCCAACTTTACCGGGCTTCGCATCGCCGAGCCCGATCCTCCGCGTCCTCCGTGCGCTCGCCCGCTGGGGGCTGCAGATCTGCCTTTTCCGAGAAGTAGGTAAGGTTTGCTTATTGTCCAGGGATTACTAAAGTGCGAGTGGAAAACAACAGAAGAGGGGTTTTAGAAAATGAGCATCTCGTCACATATATTGTGAAAATAGTAACTAGGTCGTATAACAGTTATACGTGTAAAGAGGAAAATTTGACGATTTAACTGGACTTTGTATGGAAACTGAATATTGATGATGAAACAGTTTCAATTAGCTCAACTGTTTTGCTCCCCCTGCTAATTGGTAAATGAAAACAATAAGAATATACTGCTTGTCGCATATATTTAAATACAATGTAAATATATAAATGTATATTTATATATTACCGAGCTTTCCGGTTTTTTTGTAAACGCGATGAGGTTAATTTAGTATTAGTTGCATTATGAAAGTTTTTTTTGTCGAAAATAAGCCCAGAAGCTCAATTAGCTGGTGACTAAAAGTTTCTTTCAGTAAGCGGCTTGAAAGGCTTGGGATGGCGTCGGAGCCGAAAGTGGTTCCCGGGAATAGCGCCGTGCCTGCGAGCGCTCCGCAGTGAAGCCGGCTTTTTGGCCGGCCGCTCGGAGCCCCCCATCTTCCCCATGTGTTACCGCTGCAATCCATATTTCGCATTGCATACGGCCGGATGATAAAATGAGCGATGCCGACTGAATAACGGGATTCAGGGATAAACCTCGATTAAGTTGATATGCATAGTTATTAAAATTATAAAAAACAGAATATCATCTAATTCGCCCTTATTTACTTATATTTAACAAGGTTTGATAAATTGATGAATTTTTAAAAATGGCAATTGTCTTCAATAGTCTTCAGTGTATAGGCGACTTTGTTCAGTATTTTAAGCCCTTACTTTGGATAGATTTTAGCACCACGTGGTTGACTTACTGCATGCGTCTTCTTTAGGTTATGCGATTAATTTAATATTATAATCCGTGTTTCTGGTCGGATCACCCTTATTAATGAGCTGATTATATGAGTCCAGATGGTGATCGGTTTGGGAGGCAGCAATCAGGCCGCTGTCAGGCACTATGGATATTTGGTTTCAACAATTTACATTCATGTGTTTATTAATTTCCCATCTCATCCTGTCAGCGGAGCCGGTTTTGAGTGCATGGTTAGCGAAGGAAGTGTCTATACTGAGTGGGTAAATAACGCGCCAGTATTAGTGTGCACAACGAAATTATTTTAATAACAAATTGAGCTTTAATAGCAGCAAAACAGTTACAGTAGTCTATTAGCACAATGTTGTATAAAGATGCTTCGGTAATTTGCATGTACAAAATTCATGTTCATCGCGTTCCTGTTGTCTTTTTACTTAGCTGGTCTATTTTCCTCGTCATGGACGCAAAGTTTGCCAGAACTATTCAGCGTCGCCGTAAATTGTGTTCAGTTTAGTGATAATCCGAATCACCAATTCGCATTTTATTATGGTGAGAAGCACCACCGAATCTACATAATATTAAGAGAGTGGGATGTTGTTGAATAAATATTCTTCCCAATAAATCAGTCCTGTGTTGTATTAAATTTGAAGCATTTTGGGATACGTGTTTCTGCCTCTGAAGGCCATTAAACTGATTACAAGAGAAAGTAAATATTTGCTATTAATGTAATTTTGACGTAAGGAGCAGTTTTCGCGGTATGAACGGGCGCGTTGAAAAAGGTGTGATTTACAATGCTTTAAAAAATAGCAGCTTGTTTGTAAGTGTACAAATTGTTTAACCCACACAGTTTGCTTCACGCTGGTAATTAAACAAAGTTAGCTGGAAAACCAGTTTTTCGCTAGTTGGTGTTGCGGAGAATGTTTTGCAGCGTCTTTGGGTACTGGCTGACATAACAGGTCTGACATCAGAGTTACACAAATATATTTACACAAGGGGTAGACGGAACATTTCCTTAATGGTGTCCAGGTTAATGGATCTTTTTTCTTTTACAGAAAGGCTGTTGTGCTCTCTAACCCCTATTGGTTGTAAATGAGATCAGGGTTGAAGCTGTCTTTTTCTGTGTGTGGATTACATTCAGCTTTACATGCATGCATAAGGTTACACTTGTACAAAGAATGTCACTGCTTTTTAAAATGGATCGATAAATAAAAATAAAATAGCATTTATCAATTGGTTTACCTATCACAGTCGGCACAGGACTGGGGAATCCCTGGATGGAATGTCAGTCCATCATAGGTCACACACTGCATATTAGGGACACCGATCTACCTAAATGCATGTCTGTACACTGACGGAGGAATCCCATGGAACAGGGATAGAATGTGCAGACTTGTGGCTCAGACCCTCAACCATTCTCCCAGAATGCATCACGCTCACAGCTGGAAGCAATGCTTTATATATGGGAGCCACCGCAGATGTTCTGGTGCGGCTTGAGCATCACCGGGTGCCATACTGGGCATCACTGAGTACCGATGTTCAGAAGGACCTGCTCACTCCTTAGGCACCTTCATCTGCCTACACGACGGGGCAGATGCCAGGTACATTCCCAGTGCACTCCGCACCAGAGAGGCTCATCTGTATGCTTTTTATATACAATCACAACATTCAGCAGCAGTTTGACCGTGAATGCCAACAGTGTTAATTTGCATCTTTGGAACAATTAACAGTGATTCAGGTTCTTTACATTTCTAAGCTGTGCCGTGTGGATGATTTATTGCCCGCAAGTGCCGCGTGGTCTTGAGGATGAAGCGTGTGCTCTCACTGAGTCATCCCACGTCAGATTCCATCATGAGAGCCTCCAGAGGCCTGCAAGTCAGGTGTCTCTTCAAATATGGGGTAGCCTCCCGCACCTTGCTACAAAATCAAGGAAAACATGTTCCTTACGCTTCTGGTCACCATGGAAACCAGCATTTCATTACGGGGAAGCTTTCGGCGGCCTGTGGTGCAGGATGTGAGTCGACGTTGCCAGAAATATGCCCTCTGGTTCCCCGGTTCCTCCGCCTCGTCTCTCGGTGTAAGCCCCCAGTGTGGCAGCCGGCCAGCGGGGTCTGGCTTGGCGAGGTGTTTTTGGGGTTCCCACGCCGGCTGAGCAGTCCTGCTTCTTGCTGCAATGGGCCGGAGGAGGCTCCGGGCTGCCTGGATAAGTCTGGTAGCTGCGCGTCCTCTGCCAGATAACCGTGCTTGTTTTGGACGACACCGTTGTCCACATCCATCTGGTCCAAAAAAACAGCTTATTTGCAGGTTATCATATCAATGGCCACTGCACTGAAGTCCGTCTCCCCAGAGCTTTGTGCCGAGGTTTGGCGGGCACAGTGCATAAACCCATAGCCAAGCTCCATAGCCGGAGTAAAAATGAAGTTAAAAACCTCATTACTGTGTGGAAAAAGCCCGTCTCTGGCAGGTGTCATATTGGTTTTGGCCACTAAGTGTATCATGCAGACTTTTTCCATGTCTGCAGTAGTAGGGCAGCGTGAAGCCCAGTAGGTGAGGGGTTCTGTGCCCATGTGGATCAAATCCCATGGCAGGCAGAGTAATGACATCACCATCTGAGAAATGACATCACCATCAGGCCTATGATAAAGGCCCATAATCCCAAGTGCTACAGGGGTAATGGCTGCCCCTGTACTCTGACCCCAGGCTTCCCTGACTGTCCAAAAGCATCGTACGAGTAAATATAAGCGGTAGGTGCATTATCTGAGCGCCATTGTTAGGATTTTTGTCTGAGGCCTGTCCTGACTAGGGGGCAGACAGGTGGTGTAATGGTTAGGGACACAACCGAGTAATCGAAAAATCATTGGTTCAAGTCCCCGCCCCACACATACCACTGAGGTACCCTGAGTAAGGTACCGTCTCCAAGCACTGCTCCCCGGGCGCTCACATAGCTGCCCCCTGCTGTGCCACGATGAGGGTTAAATGCAGAGGACACATTCCATTGTGATGTGTCAGCAATGACAATTAATCACCTTTTCTTTCACATAATAAGGAGTACTTACTGGTAATGAGCAGCTATCAATATTTAGGTTCATCTGCAGATGTTCGGGGGGTTAAAGGTGATGCTGTAGTATAATGGGAAATGGCTCAGGGGGGCAATCAGGCACTTAGATGGAGTAAAACCACAGAGAAGGACCAGCCTGGACAAGGACTATCGTAGGTCACGGGGGAGACAGTCACCAGGGTAGACAGCAAGTATCCTACGCCCATTCTAAAATTACCGTATTCAGTCGAACTTTGTTGTACAAAATCTATTTCATTCAGTTATATTTGTGATTTTATGATGTAAAGAACAGGTGATTAAACACAGAACTTTTCAGACAAATATGCAACATCTGAGGGTATTGACAGGTAATCCCCACAAAGTGTGTTTGCAATATACATCTCAGTGGTATATCAATGACTAAATGATGTTTTTTATTAGTAGAAAATCCCAACACATCACTATATCTAAGGGTGGCCACCACTTAGAAGCCATACCATCGTAACATCCAAGAGGAACATTGCTTTTACATTATCATCACATTTTATATAACTTATTAAGTACAGCCTGGTAATGGGATTGGAGGTGTTGGGGGGGCACACCACCAGGTAATAAATCTTAAAAATAGAAGCAGTGGTCTTGAAAAGGTTTTTTTTAGGGTGTATTTTTAAAAGATTGTGAATCGTGGCCTTTGTAATGCATCAGGGTGCCAAACCTACTTCCCGTGAAAAATGAGGCCACCAACAGTACTTACAGTTCCATATGAAGCAATAAATTAGCCTATAAAATCAAAACCGGGGGACGATTCGGTGGCAACACTGACGAGCCACCTCGCGGCTGGCTGCCGTCCTGCTGCAGAAAGGAATTAAAAACAGAACAGGGTGCTGAAAAACATGTTTGTCTGCAAATAGAGGCCTCTCTGCCCCAACTGCATACAGCACACACGTAGCTACATTAGCCGCTAGCTGTGTTTTTATTCCATTTTTCTGTGCAAATTATAAGCAAATGTGCCTATCGTGAAATTGCAAATAGGGTGTGTTTCCATTAGTGTATGTCAGGGGAGTAATACTCGCCATTTATCATCCTGCAGGATTAGGATACGTCTCGCACTTCGACGTGAGCCGGCACGAGTTAGCGGTTCTAGAAGTTTGTCTTGGTCTCCACTAATTCACAAATTCTGTTTCTGTTGCAGTTTTGTTGCAGTTTTTTGACTTGCCGTGAGCACCACCTCAAGTGAATGTAAAAACTTTTGTGTTGCCATTAACAGGTTTTTACACATCATCAGACTGTGCAAAAATGTAGGTGGACAGAAACAGATCGCCATTCGACACGTGATCCGAACTCGGAAACCAGTTCGCCATCATTCCAGCCGAGTTCCTGAGCAATTCAGCTGTGACGCGGTCGACTGAGTCCCACCGTCATCCATGTTTAACTAAATACTTGTCGAAGCCTCTCGATCCTCCAGCCATTTGCATGCAAGGATGACAGATGGCACGAGTAAGCAGATCTGTGAGTGTTTAAACAGAATAATACCGTCTTTCTTATTATAGTTCATGTATGCCCAATTTATCATCCTCCACCCTGCAACGATCAATTAAATAATGGACGAATTATTAATTTGTCCTGTTTTAGGTTTCACAAACAACACAAAGAACAACGGGTACAAATGTAATTTTTATTAAATAAATGTAGGTTAATTCAACTTTAAATTGGAAAATCATTCCCCGGGTGCCTTGATGCAGGCTGTTAGCTTTTAGTGTCATGCTAGTGCAGGTCCTCGTGAGCTGTGGGGCCTTCTGTTCACCGATTCCCCTGGTCCTTTTTCTCCATGCTTTCCGTTACCCTCACCCCCATAATCCTACCTAGATCCCAAAATCCCTCCCATTCCCTTCAACATTGTTGCTTGTCATTGTTTTGCTCTGCTGCATACACATATTTTTAGACCGGGACAGTGGGAATAATGTTGGCAGTGTTTTTCGAGAATCACAGTATGCGAGAGTCAGATGTTGACACGACCTTAACCTTAGAGGCAGCACTGGAACCCTTACTTGGTTGAAACTAAATGCATTTTGCTTAATGTCGTGATGTTTCTGGGGGGTATTTCCTGCTCTGGGAAGCAGCTAGAGACTTTGCAATGTCACCCTAGCGCCCCCCTCCCCCTTCAGGAGCAGGCAGGCTGTATTATTGGATTGTAAGGCAAAATAACCAGTAAGCGCCGCATTCGCCAGCCTGCCGTAATGCACTTTTCTGCACTATACATTAATGGCACTGTCAGGTCTCCCGCACAGAGGCAATATAGTGTTGCATTACGGCGTAGGAGCCCGGAGTTCCACTTTTACGCCGTACACAGTGCATTTACGCTATTTGCTGGCCTGGCTCTTTTCCCCTGAAGCCACCGGCGACAGCTAAGCACTTCAAGCGCGAGGCGCCGGACTTTCCGCTGATCGCTTTAAAAAGGCATAATGGGGCCTGACCTCGTCGCACAATCGCGGCACGCTGTGGCAAGCCAGAAGCCCCCAGTTCAAGAAAAGGACAGATTCGCCCCCCTTATCAATGGGGTCATCAGGGGACACCCCACTCACAGGTGGCAGAGAAGAGGCCAGGTCACCAATGAGGGGGGCACTCTCTGCCCCACGGTTGCGGTCTTTCTTGGTGTCTGGCTGCCCCTACACCCCCCAAACGGCAACATTCAGCACCCTGCTTTCATTTTATCCCTTTTGTTGAAGCTGCGTCTACTTTGATCTCCCGTTGCAGCGGAACCTCTGCCGTGGGAGAGCTCGGTTCCCAAATTCAGCTCAGATCCAGACAAGGCAGCCGTGCGCTCCTTACGCTGGGATGTGGGAAAGCAGCGGAGGTGGAGATGTCCGCCGGCGGTTGAGGGGCAGGAGTTCTGATGCCCACAGGCCTGAAGCAGAAGGATGCCTCCTCAAGCTGCTCCCTGCGTGGGATGCAGCTCGCTCCAGAACTAACAGATGGTTTTTCTGCGCTCACCTGTACCCAGGAAATATCGTCTTTTTAATCCTATTCCAGAGCTGATTGGATAATGCGATTTCCATACAGCCGTGAGCTCATGGAGGTCACCGCCTGATGGAGAGAGGTCCAGGTCCCGTGGTGTTAGCTCAACTGGATGGCAGAGAGAATCCCAGGCCCGGTGGGGATGGTCCCACTGAAGGGCGGAGAGATTCAGGCCTTGTAAGGGATGCCCTAAAGAATGGCAGGGGAAGACCTATGATGTAGAGAGAGGTCTAGAGCGTTGGGCTGCAGATGGGTTCTCTGCCAGGGAAGGCCCTCTCGCAGGTGGGGTAAAACGAGATTTCATTTAAAAGGGGATTGGCGACAAAAAAAAGGACCGTGAGCATGAATTCCTTTCTGAGCGAAGCAGATGGCTCCTTCATTTCTCAGATGCTCTCATGCTTCCATGAGGAAATCTGCTGCGATTCCAGGATCTGCCACGTGACACCAAAGGACCGTATCTCCGCGGCATCCACCGGGCAGCCAGGAGGGGGCGACTCGCTCTTCGCCCCGCTACCGTCTGAGGAGCCGAGGCTGAATCGTGCGTTTACCAAAGGGGTATTTGGGAATAGAAGGCTGACATTTCACGGCCATGATCTGGGGCCCTCCTACTGGCACGCCTGACGGCTGCCATCTTGGAAGGTGCCCAATAGCATTCCAGCATACAGCACTAGCGTTAGCAACTCTTTGGCACAGCGGAGGCATGTGTGGGGTGGCCACCCCCTCAGGCTGCGTGTGCCTGCCTGTGGCAGTTGGGGGGTGGGTGGGTGCGGTGGGGGGGGAGTCAGTCTGATTCATACTTTTGGATACCTGACAAACACTGCCCTCGCTGAAAAAAGCCTCAGCAATTTAGACCAAGAAAACCTGGACTCGTGTTGCGATTCTGACTGGCTTAGAGGCCATTAAAAGCTGCAGCTTCCCGATACCGCAAATATTTAACGTCCCCGTAGTAAATTAACTGAAGGAATAATTTGCTTTTTAGGACCACAGAACAAGACCTTGAAATCTTACCGGCCATATCTGTGCTACTCTGGCACGTCCTAATAATTATGAAAAACCTGGATGTCTTGGCAGAGAGCCAGAAACGTCGTGCTGATGGTCCATTAGAGACCCGCCCACCTGCTGAATGACCAGCGGCCGTGGGTCAGTGGTTATCGTCAGTCATTAAAACGTGGCTTTTCACTGGGATGTGACACGCTTCTCAGCCGTACTCCCACACCTTTGCCTCGTCACAGAGGAGCCGGGGGCATGTAGCACGGCAGATAGGGGGCGCTAACACCCCCCATCCCCATAACAGACCTGAAGCTCTTTCTGCACCCTGGTAACGGTGCCTTTGTTATTCCTGCGATTATGTCCATTTTCCGGTGGGGGGGGTAACTTCCTGTAGCCGGCCTTCCTGCTTCACTCTACATCTGTTTCCTGCTTGTGTCCAAACTGGGGTTGGTAACCTCACCGGTCTGTTGTGTGTGGGGGGGGGGGGATTAGGGTGGAGGAAACAAAGGCTGTTGATGAAATGTACAACCACGAGAAATCTCTTTTGCTGGCTAACAATACCACCGTTTTTTAAGCTGCACAATTTGCTGGCCAAAAATGGAAACAGCAAAGTATGTGATTCAAAGAAATCCTCTTCATCCATAAACGGAAGTAAGCACTTTTCAATAATTGTGGCAGGTTTTATTATTTAGCTTTGGAGAAAAACACACACCTCGTTTTACTGCACAGGGGGCTGTTTGAGACTAGCTTTAGTGATTACGTTTTGTACTTTCCTGAAGTAACCTCGAGATGGATGGTAGGTAAACATTTAATGCTAAGACCTTGTCAGGTCTTTCATCAGCGGTTACTATAATCTAACACGGAAACCGGTTGGCAGAGTGGGACCGAGGTCCCTGTGGTTTGCCCCACCGGATGGCAGGGAGATCCAGACCTTGTGGGATTTCATTACCGGTTCCTATAATCTAGTGCAGCCAGGAACCCTGTAATCACAGAGGCTGAGTATAGTGTTGGTTAAAGTCCAAAGCAGCAATGACAACGATAATCTAAACAATTGAAATACAGTATATACTGTCTATTCTGGAAGCTCCAAAGATACCTGCTTAGGCCGTCTCGCTTTAACGGGCACATCTAACAATGACCGAAACATGATTCTTTTTCCCTATAAAGTCACAAGAAGGACTTAGAAGACTTGTAACCGAGACCTCCTTGTTTGAGACTCATATATTATAGCACACAATCAGAATGGAAAGTAGACAGAGACTGAGACTCAGTACACTCTCAGAGTCAGTAGGTTCACAGAGAGGAACATGCTGAACACAGAGGGACACAGAACCTAAACACACTCACGGTTCAGTAAACAGGCCTGCAATCCTCCTTCAACAAACAAAACAACTCTTATTTAACATGCCTTTATTATATTAATATCCAGACTAGTCTTATACAATTTTATACCCATTGCCACTCCAGATGTTTCTAGTTACAAGCTTCTTATAGATTTCCCAGAATCCTCTTGCAGAGTGACTCCCAGCTAGGGCTAATTAGCTTGTTTTCTTTTATCCCAGCCCAAGGAAGCCCAAATGCTAACACTGACTAGCGGCGAGATGCGGTAAGCCGCGCGTGTATCCGCAGCACTTGTGTACTTCTCATCCGCTAGCCAACGCACCCTGCCGCGAGAGGACCGGCGATCAATCAAAGTCCATAGAACTGCACGATTCTGCTGATTTTTTTATTGGTCCTACTAGGCTCATAATTATCTGGCTTGAAACAATAATTTATTACTAGAAGTGGTCATTTATGACTGTCTGTGAGCGGACTGACATACTTAACAGGCTTAAAAAAATTGAGTGAGTCGTCAGTATTGCGGCCCAAGGTTAATGAGAATGCGTCAGACCAGCTTTCGAAAACCTTCCCGTGAGCGAAACCAAAGCCATGAGCTGTACCAGTAAGCCGAAATGTAGCAGACATTCTGCATTTGGTCCCTCGTGGGCGGCCAAGACCCCACTAGTCCGTGCGACAGGCCAACAGGTACTTACTCGGGGTTGCATCAGTGAACGGAACAGCACCGAGAGACAATACAAGTGTTTGTAGGGCACTTAAGTCAACCCGGGTGAAGGCATGTCCTGGCTTCAGAAATCAGCAGAAGCTTGGGTACATGTGTCACGCACAGCTTGGGGAGGGGGGGGGGGGGGGGGGGGGGGGGGGGGGGGGGGTCGGGGTGGAGAG
>JAODKM010000001.1:7076082-7088598 GCA_026780845.1 Petrocephalus sullivani | reverse complement strand
AATACGGTAAATAAAACCCAGAAAACGGGCGCAGGGATAAATTCTCCAGGAAACGTGTGTGTGTGTGTGTGTGTGTGTGTGTGCGTGTGTGTGTGCAGCACGTCGGTTTGAGACTCGGTGACTGGCGTCGGGTGTCCGTCTGCAGCACACCTGCCAGAGAAATCACGGAATCATTGCTCTGTTAATGTCTCTCCTTCCTTTGTCAGGGTGGGTCACGTATATCTGTGTGCATCCACGTACTAATCCGAGATGCGCGCTTTCGGGATCCCTCGCCGCCGCTCCGCTCCGCTCTGCTCTCCCCGGATCCGCCGGTCACGTTCCTCGCGGAGCGCCTCGAGGGCAGCACGTGCGCGGCGCCGCTTATGTAACCGCGCGCCGCCGCGCCCGACCCCGGCAGCGCGCGGGGAAGAAGGGGGGATAAGACGCGCCGATCCCGCCGCCGCGGCGCCCCCCGGAAACGCGGACAATGGCTCAGCGATGCAGAGCAGCAGGTAAACCTGCCCTCCCACGCAGCCTCTCTCCCGGCTCCTACCTGCCGCATGGCGGTCTGCTGCACATGGGCGGCTGCGTGTCCTGTGCAGACGCATGTGATGATCTTGCGGTGACCCTCGACCCCCCCCGCCGGGACAGGAGATTAGTTACGTCACCGTCTAGCGCGGCTCCTCCGCCATGAACCCGGGCGAAGGGCAGGGGAGCTGACGTGGATCGGCCGCGGCTGCACCGACTTACCGCACCTTTAATAATTAACGGCGCCTGTGAGGTTTAGGACGGGTGGAAGTCCGCCTTTCCGGCGTCGGGCACATTTACATTGAAATAATTCGCATTATTAACTGCTATTGTGAATTTAATCTAACAACACATGAGATGCGTCGCGGAAGTAATTCATACAAGTGTTGCAGTTGCAAATATTCTTTAACGGGTAAAACAGCACCGTCATGACTACGCGAATAAAACCTATGCGATCAATGGCGTAGAAGAGAGTTTGGTAAAGAGGAATGCGGCTGGGGGGGGGCACAACTTAGTAATATAAAGCCAGAAGTCTATTTATAGGGGGGCGAATGGAGCCAAATTAAATACCGGGAAGTCCACGTTCCCCTTATCTCACCTGGTTCCTACGCGCCTGCATGCAATGTATCTTTGCATCGTTCGCTATAGTTACATAATACATCTGTATATATAGGCTGTATACCAATAGCATTATCACAATTAATCGACGTTGTACAGTTGGGTATGTTATAATGCAATACGTCACGTTGACAGCCTCAAACATAGTAGTGCCGATACTAGGCTATATTAATACACAATATTTTTCCTAATGTGTGTATGTGCACTGCTCGAGTGAGTTGATGTAACCTCGGAGGCGAGTATCATATGCAGGGAATAGATCTTTCCGGAAGATCTGAACACTGCAGTGTCTAGTTTGTTATACCTAAGTCCCATTGAAGATAAGAGTATATCCATTCTATTCATAACTAATTGTTAGTGCTTGGTCTAATTTCGCACAATATATATTCTATAAATTACGTTTTGAATGTGCACATTTTTAAGACAGCATTTGCGGGTTTTTTTGCAGGCGCAAACTCGCATGACCTCTCCGCCCACCTGCCTGCGCGTGGCATGACCGACCTGCAGACCAGCCTGGCTGGGGTCCGTCTGTAGCGGAACGCTGGGAAGGATGCACAGGGTTAATGAAGCACTGCTTTATTTATGGCAATATTTTCAGGATTAACCTTTGGAAGGAAAAAAAAACACCTTTGCTTTTTTTTTTCCAGTGGAACCCTCAACAGGCATTCTGACTTCTGTGCAGCAGCCGGAAAGGTTTGTATCCTGCAAATAGCCTACAGGTATGCTTAGCGAGAACGCAACGCTTACATCGATTAGTTAATAAAGAATGAGACTTAAAAACATCTGTTCTATTATTTATTTCGTGAATTTTTAAAATAAGACAGCTTGTGCCTAAAGAACCTAACAAAAACTACACACTTAATGAAATTTGTTAAAAACGCATAGTTTATCTACAACTACAATACACATTTACTTCATTGTATGTTTGCAAACAATGTACACATCCAAGCCACTACGTTTGGCAACAGACCATTAAAAATTCAGCTTTTGAGGCAAACACCAATGAGGAGCACTGGATATTTTTAAAAAAGAACAAAGAAATATACATATCTTTGACTATTTACATGATACGTTTATTGTGAGATTGTCGTCTCTTCCAGAACATTTTGTGACGCCAGATCCTGACTATAGTCAGTATAAACACTTTACCAAAGACCTCTAGGCAGAAGTTTGGCGTTCAATCCCGAATCAAGCATTGTTCAAAGACTCGACACTCGTGAAACATTCTTGGTCGCCTTCCCCCATACGCCTCATGTACGAGGTGCGAGCGTGACGGTGTATGAATTTGGTACCTGGAAGCCTGACACACCAAAAAACAGCTACCGTTCCGTTTTAAAGCTGGCGCTATTAATAAACATATTCATCGATACATTAAATATGCGTGCACGCCAAAAATATATATGCTCCGTTAATAAATTGCAACAATTCACAATTGTGAACATAGAAACTAAACTATAGTAATACATCACGTTCAAATTAAGAGCTTGGAGCAAAGTCGGTAACTAAAGGACAGTACTCATCCTGCAACTATGCCGCTACACCGCCGTGTTAGACCACTACTTGGTCATGGGTGTCACACACCCAGAGCTGACTTTTAGAACAAAACACCTTCGATTCTTATATCTTACACTATTTGCCAGTCTGCAACATTTCAGTGTCTTCCGCGTCTCAGAAACATGCATTGTATGTTAAACAGGAGGGCAGCAGCGCCACCATCGCACACACGCATGTTTGTCAATGAAATGCTTGTCTCCTAGTTTAAATTAATCTAAATAGTAAAATATATTCCCGTCTGGATTATAACAGGAACAGGCAGTGGTGTAAAAAGATCGTCTTTGAAAAGCGTGAGCAAGTGCACTTTCACCTTGCAAGAAGCAAACACCTGGAATCTGATAATTAATATATATATATATACACTTTCATTTTCATTAAAAATAAGTTACATTCAGTATCAAATTTCCACTAAGGTGCCCGTATCCCTTCCCCACGTGACCTGCCGTACTCTGCGTAAGCGCTCATCCACGCTGGATACATTAATCAAACCAAGTCATTTTGGTCTTTTGTTGAAAAACTTTGCCCTTAGGTCAAAACATTCTTTGACAGATATGATACTGACATATTTTATATATATCAGTCAGTTGTTACATTATATGCTAAATTATGAATTGTAAACATAGCACTTCAAACAGAATAAAACGAATGTCCTGTTAACTGCAGTGTTATTTTGAACAAAGTTGCTCTTTTCTATTAAAATAGCATTACCGTGTCGTCTTCCTCGGCTAAAACGATCAGAAAAATAAAGACTCACCACTTAACTGAGAAAAAAAAACGCGTTTTGAAAAATCTATGGGAATAGAGCGTGGGCATTGAGTGGCTTAGGACTCGTCCGCTTCCGTCTGCTTGGCTTCCCCGTAAGGGCTTCCCACGATCGGACTCTCTACAGGTGAAGCCGCCTCCGCCTCGATCGGCGTCTGCAGGCTGGCGGCTTGGCTGTCGGGGTTTGGGGAGAGGGACGTGAGCCCGAAGCCTTTAGCGAGAGAGAGCGCTGGCGACATGCCGGGCAGGGCTGCGGCGGCCACCGCCGGGAGTCCGGAGTACAGCAGCGGGAAGGGGCTGCTCACCGCTGCCGTGGCCGACAGCAAGTATTTCTCCAAATTGGACTTGTCCACAAAAGGCATGTAAGACGCAGCAGCTGACGGGTTAAGGAAATAGAAAGGCATGCAGAAAGACGCCTGCTGTCCGAAAGGCACGCCGCCCAGTCCCATCAGTGAGTTTAAAACAGCCACATCAGATCTGCTAGTCGAATCAGACTTAAACATCGCAAAGTCATTGGGGTCCAGTTTCGCCCGCTTGGCTCGGGGCTCGTCCCCGAACTCCTGCTTAATTCTAACCGGCTGGGGTCCAAGCGCCTTGGCGCCGCCGCAGTCCTGCTCGGCCTTACACTCGTATCTCTCCGCGTCCCCCCCGTAGCCGCTGTCGGTGTCCGTGTCGTTCTCGTTCAGCTCCCCGTTATGAGTCCTCTGGATAACGGGGACGCAGTTCGCCTGCGTTTCCGCTTTCTGGCCGAGAGCTGCGGTAGCGCTTTTGCCGGCCAGGAGCTGCTGGGACAGCAGCTGGGCGCTGGGAAGGAGCTGAGCGCAAACTTTCTGGAGGTGGTTGATCAGCTGAGTGCATCTCTGGTCCCGGGCAGTCCAGTTCTCGGACCTGTTCAGGAACTGCAGCACTTCTTTGGCACAAGTTTGAAAGCCCGAATGGAAGGCATCTAGATCAGCCTGGACGCACGATTTAGTCGATCGATCACCTACGAGAAGAGCATTCAGAATTTTCTCAGATTTCAAATATACGAAGGGAAAAACAAACGGCATAAAACATCTACGCCTCGTACTAAATATTGCCGAATATGACGTGCAGTATTTGCATTGGGGCGATGGTGGCGATTAGGTCCAGCCCGGCCACCTACCGCTCTCCAGAGCTGCGATCTTCTGGTGCTGCTGCTCGGTGATCGCGGTCAAGGCGTTTACGTGTTTCAGAGTCAATTCCAGAACCACAGCCTTCTCTAAATGCCCGAGCGTCTGCACAAGACACAATCACACACCATCAGGTAACACCGCCAACTTTGAAATAACAGTGATTTTTTTATTAATGTTAGCCCCGAACATGCAACTGGAACCTAACGGAGAGAAAACTTGCCGTCAGTTTCAGGTGCTCGGGTAATAAATCCTTCAGCTGCCCAATGCATTCATTAATCCTGTCTCGCCTCTTTTTCTCAATCAGCCTATGAGGCAACTTATAGGCGTCCTGTTGACAAAAACGGTTAGAAACACCGATCTGTTACCATGGGGAGAAAAAAAAAAAAAAAGATTATTCTAAAATAACCCTCGCTTTTAAAATCTCGAGTCACCTTCTCTAATGTACCGGACAAAACTTCTGCCTTACCTTGGTCTCCTCTCTCTTCACCACTCGCTTTGATTTGCACATGTAGAGAGATGAATATTCCACCCTGTTATTAAAAAAATAACCTTTAATGATAGATGTCACCACAAAAATATGAATGATCACGAATGTCATGCAATAAAAAAAATAACTTGCCCGAGGAAATCTGCCTGCTCCAGTGATTGTCTGTCCTGCAGACGCGATATTCTGTCGTCCATAACTTCCCTGCTTCCAAATGTTTTTTCTGATTTTTATTATTAATATTCCAGGACCGATCGAGGCGTCGCGCAGGAGACACACGTCCGGCTCAGTTGCACTTTAAAGTGATATATCCACTTTCCTCCGCTGACACTTTGGAGCCAGCTTTCCGCGCGCACGGCGCACGCGCGTCTCCGACCAGCTTCCAGCTCACGTGTAAAATGCACCAGCGAGCAGAAGTGCAATTACGGCCTAATTAAATCTCGTGGCAGTCTCCGATGTGGAAGTTGCAAGCGAGGAATGCCCTCCTGAACAGAAGCAAGGCTGTATTCCCGCATTAAAAGTTTTAGCCAAATATACATCCCCAGAGCCCTCCTCCCTGCGCGAAAACCACATGGACGCAAATGTGCCAGAGCAGGAGCGGACGCTCCTCCGCGATATGCTGCTTCCCTCCGCCATCGCATCGCGCTGCCGGGCTACTCCTCCTTAACCCTTCCGCGGCCGCCCGGGCCGATGCCAGCCTGTGCGAAGGTAACCATGGCACCAGGAAACACTGCGTGTGGGAACATGTGCCGTACATGGCAAATATAGGCCGGACCTGTTCTCATTGGGTGACACCCTGCTCGTAGCGACCAATGGGTTTTTTTGGGGGGAGATTTTAGTTTTAGTTTTAATAAAATAAATACGGTGGATTCGGTTGGCGCAGAATAGAGTGGGGGACATTTCTAGAATATAGAGTGGGGATATTACATTATTTTGAGGATGTTTTTAGTCGCTTAGAAGTTACTAATTATATGATTAGCACGTGAAAAAAATCGAACGACTGTCTAAGGAAAGCTGTTAATCACAAAGGTCTACTGTAATATTTAAGTGTCGTGAATAACATTTATAATGTAACAATATTAGTGTTATTTATGCACTGGGCAGACAGCTCACACATTTTTAATCTTTAAAGCTACAAATTAAAATTCAGATTCAGTTACTTATAACAAACACCATTACGCAAACCAGCTTACAAACCATTACTTTTCTCTGTATTTGTATAATTGGGTATGATGATCATGCTGACCGTCAGGTTCCCTCCTGCATTTTGCAATGCAGGGGTAATATTTTGAATCTGTTCCTTGATATTCCATAATCTCAGACGGACAAAACAGCCGTGTGGCCTGAAGTCCCTTCTGACATAACACTGACGTAAATGTATTATTCTGCGATCTGGACTGACTGTATGCTTCCGACGAATGGATTAAGAGGCTGGAGGGATGAGTTCGGGACCGTTTGGTGTCCTGTGAATTGTGGCATAAACTAGTGCCTGCCGCTGGAACCAAAGACGACAACAACTTAATCCGATTCAGAAGGATCGGCTCATACTCGTAGACCACGTCACTGAAAATGAACCATGTGATTCCTCAGAGTAATCACGACGTTTAGAAGGTCGCGCAGCAATACCTTATCATGAGTCGGGTTTTCCGTTAATATCCGTTTTTATTTATGACTTTCTATTATTTGTGACTAACCTCAAAATTAAAATAACGCACTTGATTGTTTCTGTTGTGATAATACACTGGTGGTGGATGTAATGACACCTTTCTGCGGTTCTGTCCCATTAAATTCGGGGAAAATAGACCTAGTTATTTAAAATGCTGTTGGTGAGATTAGCCACTGATCTGGGGAAGCAACTTTGCCAATTTAACTATGCACAATGGCCTGCTTGCAGCAAATCCAAATGCTAGATTACGGTCTGTATCCTCATACTAGGCACCCCTTGCTACTCCATTACATCTTTTCTACTGACTTTAAGAGTCAACTCAACAGAGACCTACTCTCCCAATAACTGCCATGCAGCTGTCTGGAAAGGAGATTATGAGGATGTCAAGGTCTTTCATGAATTGGGGAGACTGTAATATTGCATAATAGTCATAAAATTGACACCAGTTCATCATCTGGAACCACTTAGCCTGTCTGGGATCACGGCAGGCCTGGAACCAAACCAGGACACACAGGACGGGTGACAAGATAGACAGGATGCCAGTGCAACAGCAGCCGCACGTATTCACACATCGAGGACAATGTAGACACATCACATAAACCACATGTTTTTTAACTCAAAAAGGAAATTGGATTGCAAAGAGAAAACGCTCAGCAATACTGTGAGGATGTCAAACTCCATACATAGCGAGCAGGACAGGAATCCACAACCCTGGAGGTGAGAAACTGCAATGGGAAATGACTGGTGCTCTTCCACTGGCATACAGGGACTGAGTCGTACACTAACCGTACTGCGAAGAGAGACCAGTTACAGTGCAGTTCCAGCTCGCTTTGCTTTTCCACTGCCGAAGGGTGGGCGTGGCCGAGTTTGGGGAGCGACAGTGACGCAACACCGAAGAAACGCATATACTCTGTCCACGCGGTGTACACCATGATTAATTGTGTGCTAATTTCCTCTAGTAAGTGAGAATCGCTGTCCTATGTTAGCATCAAATGCTAGCAGAATTAGCATTACCCTGTGTACATTTGCATTATGAATCCAGCTCAGTTTTGTCACGCTTTCAGCCCTGCTAGTAATTTTAAGCAGGGCCAGTTCGTCAGTTAGAGATACGGCTCGGTTCTTGGTGGCGACACGTTTAGTGCTAGCATTGTTTAGTGCTAGCATTGCTGCTAAGCTGGTTTGTAGCTTAGCTGTTCGACTCTGCTGCGACGTTCTGGCTCATAGTCGGGTCATTCGTGATGGCATCACAGGATCCCCAGACCTTAACGCCACAACACAGGCTGTCAGCCCTTTCACTAATGAAGTTCTAAGGAGACACGTTCCTCTCGTCGTGTGGGCTTCACGGGCAATGGCAGCTTGATCACACATGAGCACTGGCACCCTCGCCTCTGGCCGGCATGTCCCAGGAAGGCCCTGGACTGTCCCGCGCTGCAGCTGAGCGAGGGACTCACGAGACCCAACCCGCTGAGAAGCAGCAAGGTCCCCAGCACCCGTCTGCCCATAAACAGCCTGAGAAAAACAGTCCAATTAGCCGCTGTATGACAGTCACAAGGGGCGTCCACCGCGGACAGCGAGACCTGAGGATCTGGCCCGGACACTAATTGTATTATCTGGTACCAAGTCAGTACTGTGTTACAGAACTTTCATTGCAGCCCTGTATTCTCAAGAAAAAAGGTAAACCTGGTTTCAGTCTACAGTAAGCTGGTTTAGTAGTCATAATGATACTTTTATATTATATATATATATTTAGAGGGAAAACAGCTCGCCACAGGAAGTCGTGTCTGGTTGTTTGGAAAGCACTTTTCCCCTTTCGGTCATGCGGCTTAGGGGCATATTGTCAGCACTCAGCCTATGACACAGCAGGACTAAGCTACAGGGACGCGGAGGTCAGCTTCGAGGGCTCCTCGCATCCAGTCTGTCAGCTCCCAGTCTTCTGCTGCGCTTTTGTTTTCTGCAGTCATTGAAATGTTAATCACTAATGGCCGACATTCCACAAGAAATTCCCATGGCCTGATCATGCTTTTTCAACTCGGATGAATCATTAGTGCCTGAACTAGTAGCCAGCATCTATGCCTGCAGATTGAGGTGGAGGTGGGCAAATTGTTTCCTGGTGGAATCCTGTAATTTGTTTAACTTGAACTTAGATCTTTTATTAAATTACTTCTGTCAAGTTGCTATGAAGTAAACAGCCTAATAGGATCACATGTTATGGATCACAGGTTACGGAAAAGCGAGCTTGCCATAGGCTGTGGTGAGATGATGGGCGTCCAGCTCGGCCAATCATCATTCCCTCCTTGTCGTGCGCTCTGGCTTTCCCACGGCCGGCACTCCTCACATCATTGGTTGGCCACGGCAGCAACTAACCTCCCAGCTCGTCCCCGTTTTTGTTCCCTTCCTGACTGCTTCTGACTATATGTTAGCTGTCCCTGGCTGAATTGTGAGCTTTGTTTTTCTTCTCTCGACTGCATGGAGTGACAGCTGCGGACAGCAGAGTGAGACAAAAAAACACCACCTCCTTTCAGAGTTGACGAGGCCCATCAGCAGGCTGCCTTTGGTGAGATAGAGGGAAGGGGCTGACAAGCACCGCCCCTTTTCCGTGTGGCCAGGCAGAATGATTGTGTGCCCAGAGCAGAGGATCAGCTCCAGGGCCTGAGTCCAGGAGGGACGGCCAACCGCCGGCAAAGTGAGGGAGGTCGGGGAATGTCCTTCTCCCTTAAGCGGCTAGTAAGGCTGATGGGCGGTTACCACGGTAATGCAAAGGAGCTCACTCGGGGTGGAGGGGTGGGGCCTTGCAGATAGACAACCAAGTAGCTTACTGACATTTTCTGGACTTGATGGCAAGAGCCAGGTTTCCACAGTTACCTTGAGAAAATGAGGCTTCAAGGAGGATCAACCTGATTATACCTCATGGGAGCGCCCAGCTATTAAATGTTAGCACTTGGAAATATGATTTTGGTTCTAGCTGGACACCTGATACTTGAATATCTCATGGCTTCTTGTAAGATTAGTTGAGCAGGATAGAGTCCATTGACTGGGTTATATGTGTTTACTGTACTGGCTGCTCTCTGCCCCTATTTATCCTTAAGATGAAGGCCCGTGTCTCTCTTGTTCTCATCATCATATTTAGCAGACGCTATTATCTAAAGCAGCACACGTTTTTTGAGAATGCAGGACCAGACAGTCGTCCCTAGCGCAGTTTGGGGGTTAGCAGTCTGACTTAGGGGCCCAACTGTTAAATCACTGTACCAACCCTGGGATTTGAACCAACAACCTTCCAATCACAGGTGCTGCAGCCTAACCCACCGAGTCACACAGCAGCCCCCATTCCCGCTGTCTGTCGCTCCCTCACCTGCTTTCCCATTACTCTGGTCTCTGGTGTGCCTGAGAGTGCCCGACGAGAGACCAATCAGATGCTGATGGCACTCCAGGGGGCCACCCCCACCACCACCGCATGTCACCTGGCTGGCGTAGCCAGTAACGTGACAGCAAAGACGTGCTTTGTGTAAATGCCCCCCCCCCCCACCGAGGGCGCAGGAACATAAATGCCACGGACGGCCACCGACTGATCTGTAAGTGCCTTGAAAAATCCATCATTTTTTTCTCTCTTTCCTGGCAAACGGCGCCTGTTTCTCAGCCAAGGCCGGGGGGGGGTGGGGTTGGGGAACTGGGGTGATTTTCCCTCGTGTTTGGAGTGTGACCAGCAGCCTGAGTGTGACCTGCCCCCCCACTCCCCATGTGACTCATCACAAGCAGCAGATATATTTAGATTTGTTTATATCTCCTATTGCTAGTCATCAGATTAAATGAGGGGGGTTTACATCTAACTTTTGATGAAGAGTAATTAACAATCTGTCTGATGCTTAGAGAGTGAGGCTATGAAATATTTTGTTTATTTGCAGGCAGGTTCCTGCTTCCATCTCCCAGGCAGGATCACGGGCTGAAATAAACATTATCAGCAATTGTAACCGTTTTATTTCAATTATTACTGCATGCTTTATATCATGCTTTTTGGCCAAAAATAATCAGATTTTGAGATGACTAAACAGATTGAGAAGTGGTCCCGTTTTAAAAAAGAATCTGCTTGTTATTTTATGGATCCATTGAGCATTAAATTTCATAGTTTTTATGTTGGCATTTAAAAATTCTTATCCAAATAACATACTATAACACCAACACTTCACACAGCACTGAAACCGAATTATTAAGTATTCAGCTGTATAGAACATGACTTAAACAGACCTCATAACCAGTCATACTCCACAATATTCACTGAGACTGACATTTTCCTCAGATCACCCCCATTTCCCAAGAAATTCGTCAGCATCGTAAGATGCATTACCGCTTTGTACGAGTACACGGGAATCTTGCTCACGTATGAGAAACACAGTTACAGGTGAGAGCTAAGCTTTGGCTCCTGCATTTGTACAGCATCCCTTTGAGCACTTCTTAGACTTAAGGGTGCAGCAGTGATATGATCACTCTGCCTACCTCGGGACTCAAAGCGGTGACCTTCCCGGACACAGGCATGGATTCCCAACCCGCAGAACCACACAGCACCAAAAAAAGCCAAGACCTCTTCAATTACTCTGCACCGAGGCTAGATTTCACCACCAGATTGGCATCCACCAGAGAAGAGGGCTGTTCCTTTGAGTGAATCAGATGATTCATATATGTTCAGATGGTGAAATTTAAAGTTTATCACAGTAAAATGCTACGCAGGACCTGAGGAACAATTTCTGTACTTTGAATAACTGGGGGAATGATCGTAAGGGGAAGGACTCATACGCATTATTATTTGGAACCTTCTGGACTATCACGAGGCACTATGAGTGATTGCTGGACGCCGGATGGAGGCTTCTTCGCGCTGCTAGTACATAGGACACGTCTGCCAGCACAGTGTGAGGCAGAAACATCCCTCATTCCCGTGTCTTTGCGGAGGGCTACAGTGCCAGTGCCACACAGGCGTCATATTTCAGGCTGCAGAAATAGAGCTGGTGGCCCTGCAGCATGTCATGCTGAGATAAAGACCGCAGTGGAGCTGAACAGCAGCTCCCCAGAACCTCAGGGCCAGCTGCAGAACTAAATATGTATTATCCATCTCTCTCTGTCCACCTTCTAACTGCTCATTCTGCGCAAGGTCGCCGGGGGTCTGGGGCCCCTCTGACGGGCCCCAGAGTATGGGACAACCTGGATGGGATGCCAGTCCATCACAGGGCATGTACACTGACCGACTCTCACACACACGCACACACATACCATGTATTCCTATCTTTATGGGGACAACCCTGATCCCAACTATGACACCCTTAACCCCTACCCAGCCTTAACCTTAACCATAAGTAACCAAACAAAATATGAGAGTTTTGGTATTTTTAGTTTTTTGATTGCAGACACAGATTTTTATAAAATTTAGGTTATCCTTATGGGGAACAAAAAAAATTTCCCACAAGGTAGAAAATAACACACTGTGGGGATATTGAGTCCCTACATCGTAATATAAATATGTCCACACACACACACACACACACACACACACACACACAGGCCACTTTATTAGGTTTATTATGTTCAACTGCTCGTTGTTGGAAATGTCTAATCAGCCAATCATATGTCAGCATCACATGTATGAAATCTCGCAGATACATGTCAGGAGCTTCAGTTAATGTTCACATCAAACACCAGAATGGGGAAGGAAAGTGACTTTGAACTTAGCGTGGTTGTTGGTGCCAGATGGTTGGTATAAGTATTTCAGAAGCTGCTGATCTCCTGGG
>JAODKM010000001.1:7046591-7060230 GCA_026780845.1 Petrocephalus sullivani | reverse complement strand
GTCATGCTGTCACTGCTCTGAGGTCATACTGTCACTACCACTAAGGTCATACCGTCACCAAGGTCATTCTGTCACTGAGGTCATATTGTCACTGGCACTGAGGTCATATCGTCAGTCACCAAGGTCATACTGTCACTGAGGTCATACTGTAACCGAGGTCATGCTGTCACTGCTCTGAGGTCATACTGTCACTACCACTAAGGTCATACCGTCACCAAGGTCATTCTGTCACTGTCACTGAGGTCATACCGTCACCAAGGTCATACTGTCAGTGCTCTGAGGTCATACTGTCACTGAGGTCATACTGTGACTGCAACTAAGGTCATACCATAACCGATGTCATACGGTCACTGTCACTGAGGTCATACTGTTACTGAGGTCATTCCATCACCAAGGTGAAACTATCACTGCACTGTAGTCAAACTGTCATTGAGGTCATATTGTCACTGTCACTGAGGTCAAACTGTCACTAAGGTCATACTGTCACTGTAACCATAGTGTAACTGTGGTCAAAGTGTCACCGAGGTCATATCATCACTGTCACTGAGGTCAAACTGTCACAGATGGTCATATTCATATTCATAGTCACCATCACAGCGCTTACACTGCACAGAGCTCGCCTAGTCCTTGCCATTGTGCTCGCACTGCCGCTGTGGAAGTGAAGTGCTCCAGGACAGTAAGGGTTAACTCCTGCAGTGAGTGATGATCCACCACCCCAGCCCCCCCCCCATTGGCGGGTGACTCATCCCCCCGGCACACCAGACAGCACGTCTCTCCTCTGCTCCTGCTGTGGACCCAGCGCAGACGTTATGTAAGCTCTGTCTGTCCCAGCTGCAGGCGCTCAGAATACTAACAGCACGCACAGGGCGTGTGTCACCTTCTATAAGGGCCGCCATGCCGCACCAGCAGGAACACACCCAGAAATCACACCCAGGCACTCCCACACCATCGCTGGGGCACCCCCACGGACTCACGTCCCAGTCGGAAACACCCAAGCAGAACCGATAACTGCTTTAATCAGGGCCATGGGTATCTGACACCTTACCAGGGATATGCATAGTGGAAGGCAGACGCTGGAGGTGTGAGTCTATCACAGGGCTCGTACTCAGACAAACACATACGCACCAAGGAAATTTACAGCCAACCAGAGCTGCTCACCTTTAGCTGCTGAGAGGAAACAGGAGTAATTACCAAAAACCAGTGACAGAGCTGGCTTTCTAGAGGCATGCGGACAGAATGACAGCCATTTAGCCCCTGTGCAATACTTTGGCTCTTTAACCAAAGCTAAACTGAACCAAAACCCAGCCTGCAGTGGAATAAGCAGTTTATAACTCTTCGTTCGAAGGGCTGAGGGATTTGAGGGAAAACACTGCCCTCTACTGCTGGCTCTGTGCTGGTTCTTCTGGCTCGTCAATGACCCCCAAGAACAACAGGAAACCTCTCAGGCAGGGGTGCCCAATCTTACCCGCAAAGGGCCAGTGTGTATGCAGGTTTTCGGGATAACCTTTAGATCAGCTGTTCGAACCCAGGTGTGAGGACTCTTCCGCGAGTCAGTCCTCTAATTAGTCATCTAATTAAGAAGTTGCAGCGAAAACCCACATACACACCGGCCCTTTGCGGATAAGATTGGGCACCCCTGCTCTAAGGCAAAGCCAGTCCTCCCAGCATATCAGTGTCAATGCTGGAGAGTTTAGAGGTCACAGTGTGAAAGGTCAGTGGGACAGAGTGCTCAAAAATGCAGGTATGAACAGGCATGGCGGAACTCTACACAATACAAAGTGGCCTTAGAATCATCACCACACCAAAAGCAACTAATTTAAATTCTTACAGGTTAAGGCGTATCTATTAGAAATGCCATCTCTCACAACCACCCTTTGTTTACATCGAACAGCTCAATTTACCCCAGCCGAGACCACAAACAAACTTCCTCACTATGGGGGGGGTCTCCCCAACAGCCTTCAGGCGGGCCAGCACTGGGTAAGACGCAGCTCCCGTGGCAGGAAGGGGGTGTGGGCCTCAGTGACAGCCTGCTGGAGCTATCAGACCAAAAGACTCACGCTCCCATTATTTTATTCCATTATCTTAGCAATGGATCATATTGTACTAAATTGTGCTTGTTTGTATGATTCACTTATACAGCAACAGAACCATTACCTGATGTTATCGGAAACAGGAAATATTTCTAATGACCCCCTCAAATCAAGGCCAGGGCCAGACTGAGTTATGGTTTACCTAAGATACATGGATCCACAGTCACTGCACGCTCACCTTCAAATAAAGCAGTGGTTCTCAATCCTGTTCCTGGCGCCCCCTCCCTCTGCTAGAATGTTTTCGTTCCAACCCTACCTTAATCAGGCTTGTATGGTCCTTAATAGGCTAAAGCTGGCATGCGCAGTGCGCGCCCCATTCAAAAAAACAGCGGTGTTCGCTCCGCGCGCCGCGGGGCTTCTGCGCAAAGAGTGGGCGTGGTCTGCAAAACTCTGTCCTATCATTTCGGCCTGCAGTCAGCAGCGACGATGTATATTTCGCACGCAAAAAGATGGTATGCTTGTGTCATGTATCTCTGGGCAAGTTTTTTCTCCATTTAGATTTCTGTGCCCGGTTCAGTGCCATGTTTCTATTGAGCGCGCGGCAATGCGTCACAGCATTGCCAAGTTCAACAAGGATCATCTCTGACCGCGCCGCGATCGGTCTGAAACCGGCTTTAGCCTATTAAGGACCATCTGAGCCTGATTAAGGTTAGGGTTGGAACGAAAACATTCTGGCAGGGGGGGGGCGCCAGGAACGGAATTGAGAACCACTGAAATAAAGTAACAAACTGTAAAGCAGAGGGAGGGGGTTATGACGGTGCAGGAACAATGCTGAAGCAAACACCTGCTAGGCTGCATGTGCTCACATCCTCTTCCTACCGCTGCATCCATATCTAAAGCCATTATGAATGGGCTTCCCTACTCAGCAGATCTCCACCACCATGCCGCACTTCCCCCACAGATGGTCTAGAGCACTCTCCATAGGCAGTGGAGCAGTTTGGGGCTGTATTGCTCAGGCCAAGTCCACAAAAGATCGCAACTTTTTTCCCTCTAACCTAAGATCTGTCAAACTTGTATAGAGGACAGACCTACAGCACAGAGCTGACGTCCATACAAACCAGTGTCATCTGCATGCACTAGGGTTCCCAGGCACACACGCAGAAAGGAGGAAATTATTCATGAGTGTGGCACCATCCTGCCTTAAACAGCTTCCTCACTGGCTGCCAATCCCCAGCAGGTGCCGAACTCGTTAACCCCGGTGCTGTCAGCAGTACTGATGAGTTCACCGCAATGACACTTATTAGCCACTAGGGGGCTCTGAAAGTCTATTATTCACACAGCCATGCCCACCCAAACCGGCGGAAGCGCTAGCCAGTACTGTCCCTTATCATCCTGCCTGAGGGCGGCCAGTGCATCCAGGCGAAAGCAGCCGACGTGCATCTGTTAGCTCAGGCCTAAAAGAAACACTCCATAATTCAACACATGACCAAATCACCAGGTAAGAGGTGACGGGCTCATCATGGTGTCTGCATGTGACTGTCATGAAGGTGCACCTGAGAGGCTGCGGGAAACTGAAAGCGCAGAATAACAGACTCTGCTGTCCGCTCGTCTTTGTGAGGAAGATTCACAAAGAGGTTCACGTGGCTCTTTAGTGACATGGCGTGTTAACACCATCATGACCAGCGGGCACACACAACACGTGCAAGCTGGTGAACAGCTTCATGGATATTTCTAATTCAAGCAAAACGTTCCTCCGCTAATTATTAACCTCCTGAGAGGCGGGATGGCTTTTTTTCCACATGGATTTTGGGAGATATGATTTTTAAATTAGGAAGATAGGAGTATAATTATGTGCGTTTTTTTTTACTGCAGGTCAGTTAAAATAATTATAGGAGGCGGTGACGTTCTACGCCCACTGTACATAAATATTTGTGTCTACATATTCAAATTAAGTTATATGTACACTTGGAATTCTTAGTCATCCTTACAAAGGTGTTGGCCAATTGTTCTTCTAACTAGAGTAAGGATGACATCAGCGTGGCCCAGGATGTGCCGATGCGACAGGCAGGTCCGACTCGTTCTCGGCGTGACGCGATGGTGCGGCGGCAGGGAAGCGAGACACACCCGCAATGGGAGCGCATTACGCGCCAGCCCGATGGGTGGCTGTAAGGCGACCCGCATCACCCGGCCCGGACGGCAGAGGCTGCGCACGGCCTTGACAGCAGTCGGGACGCCGCTATCGGGCTCTTATCACGTTACGCCGGCGGTGAATTATGCAGCAGAGCAAATTTTTACAGGAGGGATAATTTTGCAGTAGTGCGAGCGCGACAGCCGCAGCCTGCGTCCTCTGACAAGGGAGCCGCAAATCCCGACGAAACGAAGGAGACGAAGCAGCGCGGGCTGTTCCCACGGGCCTTATTCGCCCACTGCCCCCCAGCCCGTGGCCTCTCCCCGGCCCCGCGGGCAGGAGCGCACCGGTTATACCATAGCACCATATTTAATGTGGATCAATCAATTTTTCATGCCGAGCAAATGTTGTCCTGGTCACCGTGGGTTTGTTTGCTGTCCTTTCGACACTGACCCCCATTGAGCATGCAGCAACCTCACAATCATACAGACGTTTGATATTAAAACACCATACGAAATATATGCTTATATCAAACTGTAGAGCGACAGATATTTATACCTGCTTTCAAGCGTTTCACGTGACCAGCAGGGAACTTATTATTATAGTATAAAAACAAGCGTCTGTTATGGCGATGGTGGAGTTCTGTGTCCCGTTGCTGCGTAACACAACAGTAATAAGGCAATATTTTGTTTCAGTCATTATCTGCACCCCCATAGCCAACGCCGGGGAGCGCAGGGGAAAAGGAGCTGACGACTCTCGTATCTTCCGACCTTTGTGTCGTGCGAGATGTGACATGTCACGGAGGATGTCGCACCGCCAGGAGCGGGCGGCCCCCTCCGCGGGCGCATCGCTGACAGCCGAGCGGCGGCGGACAGCCGGGCCGTGAGTCACCGGGGACTCGGCTTTGTCCGAGCCTTTGTGCGCGATCGCTTTGTCTTAGGCGCAGCTAGATACCCAGATATATAACAGATACTATTCACACCGATAATAAAAGCAGCTCTGCGGTCATCCGGCCAGTTTTACCTAAACTCTTTCCAAGGTGCATTTTACACGAACGCTTACTGACATTTACGCCGCTTCCGTACTGCGCGCAGCTGTCACCCGAAAGGACATTTACGCCGCTTCCGTACTGCGCGCAGTTGTCACCCGAAAGGACATTTACGCCGCTTCCGTACTGCGCGCAGCTGTCGGAGGCGCGATACTTTCTAGCGCTGAATCGTTCACGTTGAAATATGCTACCGGACGTGTTTATGGGACAAGCTTTTTGGAAGGCGCCGTGGATTTACGGGGGGTAAGTGCCCCCCTCCTTCGTGTGCCCCGCAAATGTTAGATTCACACCAGGGGACATTTCGCTGCTCCGGACGCGCCGGTTACTCCGGGTCGGGCGATGTGGTTCCTAACCTGAAAATCACTGTAACCTTAGTAAAACACAAACACACACACACGCACACTCACACACACACACTCACACGCAATGTAAACACACCCTACAGTCTATAATTTTCCCTCTGTCATTTTTACAGGCAAACAGCGGAACTATAACACAAGAGCGGAGAATGGAGCGTCCGCTCGGATTACTTATTATTTTGTAGCATAAGTTTAATGCGACGCGCTAATATGAAAAATGTCGTCGGAGATCCGCACCACTGTAGTTTGCGAAAACGGGGCGATAGTCGGAGAAACTTTGGACGGGCGCTGCTCGGAGCTGGATCGTGCGGCTGAGCGCTGTTCGGGGCTGGATCGTGCGGCTGAGCGCTGCTCGGAGCTGGATGGTGCGACTGAGCGCTGCTCGGGGCTGGATCGTGCGGCTGAGCGCTGCTCGGGGCTGGATGGTGCGGCTGAGCGCTGTTCGGAGTTGGATGGTGCGGCTGAGCGCTGCGCGGGGCTGGATGGTGCGGCTGAGCGCTGCTCGGGGCTAGATGGTGCGGCTGAGCGCTGCTCGGAGTTGGATGGTGCGACTGAGCGCTGCTTGGAGCTGGATGCTTCGGCTGAGCGCTGCTCGGAGTTGGATGGTGCGGCTGAGCGCTGCTCGGAGTTGGATGGTGCGGCTGAGCGCTGCTCGGAGTTGGATGGTTCGGCTGAGCGCAGCTTGGAGCGCATCGCGGAGCTGGATGGTGCGCCGGAGCGCACCGTGGCTGAGACCCAGACGGACCTGCCGCTCCTGGAGGACAAAGAGACGCAGACCAGCACCCCGATCATAATGTGGACAGACGCGTCGCGGTCGCAGGGCAAAGGGAAGCACGCTGCGCTCCAGGACCCAGATGAAAAGGTCACGCCGTTTCTCCAGTTTAACAGACAGGCGGCAGCTCGCATTTCCACGTCTCCCACCTTGAGGAGAATGAGGGGCAGCGTCCGGCGGCCCGTGAAGGACGTCCAGGACCGCAGGAAGGGGAACGGCACCCAGGAGGACTCGGTCACCTGCGAAACCCCCAATCCGGGCAATGCGCTTTCACCCCAGCACGAGCAGAGCTCTCCGCTAGCGGAACCCGGGCGCTGCCCGGAGCAGGCAGTCCGGCCGAACGGCGAGCCCGACAGCCAGCCGGCCGAGTCCCCGGTCCCGGTGGAACCCGCGCTCAGATCGAGCAGATGCCACACGCTGGACAGCAGTCTGATTCGAAAGAGAAATAAGTCAGATCGTATTACTAAGGCCGTTTGCGGAAAGCCAGAGGTGGAGGAGCGCTTGGATCAGGTAGGCCTATGTGTGTTTAATAATGTAGTAAAAATCACATTATAACGATAACATGCCGTTATTGCGGTCCATTAGTATGCCTACTAACTGGGAATTGGAGTTGCGGTAGTTTAAAGTCAGATTCTCCCTGACCTGCAGAGACAGTGACCCGCACTGAGCAGCTTTATGAATCCGCAGCGGCGTCCCGTCCAGCCGCTGTCGCCCGGAGTACCTGGGACGCCCAGAGAGAGCTCGCCCATTAAATTTAGCTTAACCCTGAGGCAGGCACAAATGACGGGGGAATTATTACTGTTAGCGGAGGAGATGTAGCTAGTCTGAAGTTGTTCTTTATAAGCTATGTATAGTTTATACACGCACACACACATTTATTTATTATACATTTTATTGCAAAATATATGCATATTTCAAATGTGGGCTATAAAAGTGTAGTGAATGTTTCCCATGTTGTCAGGTGCCTGAACAGTGTTTCTGGTCGGGAATTGCGGATGATTGCGAACATTTAGTTAGTATTCGTGTTATTTAAGCGTTTGATTTTTTCTGCCGAAAACGGCTCAATATGCCAGACACAATACAATCAAACTCATCAAACTTTCTATGACTGACAGCGGGAGCTCCTCCGCTAATCAGCTGGTGTCTTCTCACTATTACAGGAGAAGGATCCATCTCAGGAACGGTAGGTGGAGCCCGTCCTTTCAATGTTTTGCATATTTCCAGAAGTCAAAGCTATGGTTAGATTTGGATCGGGCTTCCAACTGGCTGCCCCAAGAACCTACTTTGAATGTCAAAGCTGTGGTTGGACCAATTATTCAATTGGGATGGATACAAACAGATGGAGGTACTGGGGTGAAGAAGGGGACCCAATCCTTCTCAGAGTCAGTGCACCCTAACCTGGATAGTCTCATATTCATAGGCTCTGTTGGGCTTGGCAGGACACCTGCTGCTGAGAGGCTCCATTGTTTACTCTGCCAGGCTCCACATCAGCATGGAGGACCAAAGGAGAGCACGATACGGCCTTGGGGTTCTGAGAGTCCCTCACTCCCCTTATGGGGCTCAGCAGAGCCCAGCCTGCTGCATGGCATTCACAGCCTCTGGAATTTAGAGATTCCATTAAAATCAGAAATTAGCAATTAGCATAACAGCTCCTGTGCTTCATCAGTATCAAGTATCGACATACCACTCATATCATCCAATACAGTAGGGTTGGTATTGCCAATGATCTCAGGAATCCGTACAATTCTGATTCACAAGGTCCCGATTTTATTTCTGATTCGATTCAATACCGATTTATTTAGGGATATTTCAGTTACAATACCAATTATGCTTAGATTGGAAAGAGATTCCCAGAAAACAAAATTGTACAAGGAATCCACTTACTTGGTGCATTACTAAAAATATTAATATATGCATTACGATCCGATCCCAAAGCAGCTGCATTAATTAACTTTTTATTTAACGTGACCAATAAGTGCTAAGAGTGCCCATCTGGATGATGTGTCATTAAATGGTTTCGGGGACTTGTGTTATTTACGTAGGACTTTGCTTTTGCCCAGCTTTTCACTGTCTTAATATCTCTGAAATTATAACACTACATTACATCTAGATGTCCACCTTTATGCTCAATGGTCCCTGAGCCACGGAACATATCGGAGGCAGGCTTGTGTGCTCACTGCATCCCGATGGGTTAAAATCCTCCATAATAACAGAGAATAAAAAGTAGACCTTGACCGGAGCACAAAGACGACTTCCGGCATGCGTAAACATCACGAGGAAGCAGGTCAGGGCCGTTTCTGTGCAATGCTGAATCGGCTCAGTTGCGCCACATGGCACTGAAGCCAGCCCAAGAACGGCCGGGTTTCAGGTCTGGTGGTCTGGCTGAGGTTGGCCATGCTGGCTCCGCAGGTGGAGTCGGTTTCTGTGCGGTCACGTCAGCGCCAGAAGGAGAGCTGGACATATCACAAGAGGCTTTGTGCTGAGATGTTTACTTAGAAGACGCTTATATCCAAAGTGATGTGCAGTTGGGGCAGGGGCCAAGCAGTGAAATCACTCTGCCCACCCCAGGAATCCAGCCATCAACCTTCCGATCACACGCACAACAGTCCAACCCGCTGAGCCGCACACTGCCACTGGATCCTCATTTTACACAGGAAATTTCAAATATACACAGATATCAGGAAGCATTCTATTCCCTGCCACAACTGAATTTTTCTGGCCAGTTGTGCTGCATTTTTTCATAATGTTGGTGATATAGTTCAACTTCAGAGCTGCTTCTCTGTGTAAAGCAGGATGATGGGGTCTCACAGGGCGTCACAAGGTCACAAATCAGATAAGGAGATGTGACAGATACACAATCTGTACCTGTGAAAGAGAAACACCCAACGCTGGTGTAGGCCTCCAGGTCGTGTCGTCTTGAGTTGTTTCGCTCATGTTTGAAGTGCCTTCTCAGTTTCTGAGCTTTATGAACAGACCCCTTTACATTCGTCAAGGGCATTTCCGATGGTGGACACCATGTGTCTGCTCTTTGGATGCAGTGCTGTCACTCTAGGAAGACTGATCAGTGTAGAAAAGGCACACCTTTGTAAGCTTGTCCTGATCAAGGTAAATTGTTATTATTATAAGTTATGTCAGAACCTCAAGGTTAGATTTTCATCGCAGTAGAAAGCGTTGCATGACTGATAGCTGATGATTAGATGTTTCTCTGGATAGTCTTAGATGTTGAAGGTAGAGCACTTTAATTGCAAATGACATCTGCATGTTCCATGCTTCCCTCCTTCCCACCCTCTTGCTTCATCTCCTTTTCTTCATCTCCGTCCCTCCCTTCCTCCATCCATTTCTGTGCCTCCAGGGTGGAGGAAAGGAGGCGGAGTTCGGTAGTGATCAGCTTGCCAGGATTGGACATGTCACCGGGAGACCTGTTCGTGTCCAACGGGGCAGCAGGTATCCTGTCCTATTCCACCATTTCAGGTCATCTCCCATCTTTCATTTGTCTGCTGCATGATTGCTTGCCATCGTTTTGTTTTGATTGTCCCTCGTATGACGTGATTGAGATTCACATGTAACCACAAGCCTCTACATCAGCCGAGACCTGATTAACAGGCTGCAGAATGAGTGTTTTTTTCCCCACAGAGACCTGGGTTCAATGACTGTGAATAACCCAGTGAACCATGCAGGACCTATGCAAACTTGCACTCCCAGTATACCATGGAAATTGCCTTTTAATACCATTGCTTCGAATGCTAGGGCAGCTAAATCCCTGGGTCATTCTGGCCTGATTGACACCCAGTTCATCAGAATAGGCTTTCATCTGTCAGTGGCTGCGTATTTGCAATGGCTCATAATCTGACCATTCATGAGCTCTTGCACAAATCTTGTATGGCATAAAGCAAGAACAAAAAGTGGCAGACAAGTAAACGGATGTTTCCTAGTTGACAGGAAGTGTTTTACGGTGACATGGAATGTTTGAGGAAGGGCGTTTTCACAGGTGTAGAGCTCTACCTCACAACCTAACTTTAACCTGGGTCATGACCCAGGTTGACCTTTCACTGACAAAGCTGTTTAACCAGCTATCTGGCTTCCCCAGGTAAACCACTCCACATGTCACACCAACACATGCTGTTGTTTTTCTTACTACAGATACCAAGAAGTCAAAGTGGCCGTTTGCAAGACGTGTGCTGGTAGGTACCGGGGATGGCTGGGCTGGGCACTGTAAGCCAACAAGTGTGCCCAACACATGCTGAAACTCAAAGTAAAACTGGCTTGAAGTTCATGAGCACCCAGTTGCACAGAACAAGCTGGAGATTAACAATGAGGATAAAGCTCCACTGAAACCAGCTACTCTAACCCTCTGCCTGCCCCCCTCTCAGGCCAAAGGAAAGGTGGCCTCTGTGTCAGATGTGATGAAGCACCTGTCCACCATGCAGGTGGAAGACTGGAGGGATACAGAGCTACAGACGTATAAGGTGAGATGCTAATGACCACTGGTAATTCAGCATGACATGGGTGACAGAAATCTGACGTACAACTTCCGATGCAATGCCTCTATGCCTCAGGACAGTTCACTGGAGGGCTTCTTGAAGATCCATGACTGCAAAGGCAAGCTGGAGGGTGGGGATCAGGACCACGGGAGGGAAGAGGCTGTGTGGGAGCTCTTCACTAGCGAGTGCGTGTACTTCCTCGACCAGCTCATGGTTCTGAAACAGGTGACTGTCCTCAATCACTGTGGATGTAATTTTAATTTGCTTGAGTTTAGTGGATAAACTAGAGAGGAAGTCCAGCATTAGCCAGATGTTCTGTGCTTGGCAGATATTCCTGGTCACATTGGCCAACCTACAGGAGAATGACTGCCTGCAGGACGTTGATCCCTGGAGACTATTTGCCAATTTGAACGAGCTATGCTTGGTATGATCTTGCAAGTCACCAAGAAGGTGCACAACCCCAATGCGTCACATGAGTGGCACGTCCCAGAGAAGGCCCATTCTAAAGAAGTTGTTTTCATGCTAGCTCCCACTGACTTACAGATCATGTTCAAAGAATGGCTTTTGTGGCTTAGACAGGTGTGTCTTTCCCCTGCAGGTCAGCTTTGGTTTCCTCACCAGTTTTCTACGAGTCATCAAACAGTCATGGGAAATCCCAGTGACGGGGGCCTCACCCGAACTGGCAGATCTGCTCATCAAGGTGTGTATGGTGACATGGGGTATGTGTGTGTATACAAAGAGAGGAAGGTTAATTTAGACAGCTTCCATAAGATGGCTGGATTTCATTTAGTGTACCTTTGTAACCACTTCAAAAAAATTGTGACTCATGACCGTTTTGCAGGGTTTCAAAGACAGCATCTGCCACTGCCAGCAGAAGTACTGCCTCAACTACTCAACTGCAATCTTCTACATGGATAGCCTGAAACACAGGGAAGACTTCAAGGCTTATGTCAAGGTAGTTTACTAGACCCTTAATGGTGCAACAACCTTCAGGATGCAACTTTAATCACTTACCTGCTCCCCCTGAGGCTATACGGACAGATCCAGGATTATCTAAGGGTTACACAAGAGTTCAGTGTGCTTATTGAGGTGCTGCTCTCCGTTCCAGTGGATGTAGCTCACGTCCCCTCTCTCTCTCTCCATTCTGCCCAACTTCTTCCCATTCAGTGGTGTGAGAGCCACCCAGAATGCAGACGACTCCAGCTGAAGGACCTGCAGGTGGCGCCACTGCAGCGACTGACCCGCTACCCATTGTTGCTGAGGAACATCTGCAAGCGCAGCAGCAGCAAGGAAGAGAGCCAGGCTGTGGAGGCCGTGGTGGAGATGGTGGACAGAAGCATACGTGAGTCTGTCCTGGTCTACATCAGGAATACTTCTCTGGTCTCATTCCATTAGGCAGCTTCTGAACCTCAGGACCTTCAGAATGAGCTCCACAGTCTCTTTCCATAGCTACTTTTCTGGTCTATCACCAGACCAGCTTGGGTTGCATGCATTCTAACATATTAATTCCCAATTGGTCAAGCACTTTTTAACCATACCTTCTTTGCTTGTCCAACTGATTAGCGAATAGGAGAAGCTCTGGCCTGATACTCAGCTGTGTTGTTAGACCATCTCTGTGTGATATCATGGGCTTAAGGTAGCTCTGACTGTTTCATTGGAGGCCTCTTATTAGTTATCAAGCATGAAATTCAAACCATAAAACCAGCCAGGAATTTATCCAAACGATGACAAACGGTACATATTGTGCCCTTTGGTCTGTCATAGGCTAGTGAAGCACGGTAGTTAAATGATCCCAGTGTGCCCATGCCAGTCAAACTGGTTTTGCATGCTGGCCTATGGGAAGGTGCGGCTCCATTATCTGCACCACCTAGGTAATCATTCCCGGGAGAAGCCGCTGTTGTTCTGCTCTCAGTGGGGACAGACAGGAAGGGCCTCAGTGAGATTCTGCAGTCAGGTAAAAAATAAATAAATCAGTAGCTTTGCAGGCGTCAGATCGAAAGACACACCCACACAATTTCCCACAATGCATCTGTGCCGTGGCCCTATCAACTATCATTTCATTATTCAATAGACAGACCATTAGAACAACACCAGCCAACGAAACAGTTAGATGAATGACTGACAACTACACCTCATGACAAAATTATTCAATACATATTAAATAGAGTTATGACACAGGTCAGATGCAGGCGTTTCCTGTTTCTAAAGCAGTAATAAGCGTACGGTATGATTAAAAAAAAATGGAAATATTTGAAATGGTGATTTATAGTGTAAATACCAATGCTGAAACTGAGCCTGTTAATCATGATGATGATAATGATAGATCTGGATCTAATAGGGGTGCTGATGGTGTTGGTGATGGTCATGCTTATGATGATGGTGGTGGTGATACAGATGATTGTAAACCTTGATTTTACCGCTATCTGTGTAGAGGAGCTAGAGGGGAAGGTGAAATGGCTGGATAACTACCAGAACATCCAGCAGCTGAAGGAGCGCTTGGTCTGGCCTCAGGTGTGGGAGCGGAATAAGAGGGCCTTCGTTCCCGAGGTACAGTGTCTATCCAGCTCAGACACAGGGACCGCTGCCCTTAGTCTGCAATTCCGCTCAGACACAGGGACCGCTGCCCATAGTCTGCAATTCAGCTCAAACACAGGGACCGCTGCCCATAGTCTGCAATTCAGCTCAAACACAGGGACCGCTGCCCTTACTCTGCAATTCCGCTCAGACACAGGGACCGCTGCCCATAGTCTGCAATTCAGCTCAAACACAGGGACCGCTGCCCTTAGTCTGCAATTCAGCTCAAACACAGGGACCGCTGCCC
>JAODKM010000001.1:7036156-7046352 GCA_026780845.1 Petrocephalus sullivani | reverse complement strand
CACAGGGACCGCTACCCTTAGTCTGTAATTCATCTGAAACACAGGGACCGCTGCCCTTAGTCTGTAATTCAGCTCAAACACAGGGACCGCTACCCTTAGTCTGTAATTCATCTGAAACACAGGGACCGCTGCCCTTAGTCTGTAATTCAGCTCAAGCACAGTGACCACTGCCCTTAGTCTGTAATTTAGCTCAAACACGGGGACCGCGCCCTTAGTCTGCAATTCCGCTGAGACACAAGGACCACTGCCCTTAGTCTGCAATTCCGCTCAGACACAAGGACCACTGCCCTTAGTCTGCAATTCAGCTCAAACACAGGGACCGCAGAGACAAGTGGACCCCTGCCCTTAGATCACATAGAGCAGACACTCAACACCCTACTCTTAGTGTACAATCTAGCCCAGACATGGTGATTCCTGCCTTTAGGCCACATTCAGCAGAGACTTAAAAACCCCTGCCCTTAGTCTGCATTTAGTATAGACGCAGGGACCCCTGCCCTTAGTGCCACTTTCAGCATAGATGTATGGACTCCTAATAGTGCATAGCAGTATTTTTAATTCTTCTGAAATGTCAAATACTTCTGATATTAGGAAAATGTATATATCCGTGATAATTGCCTGCATTTATTGTCTACAGAGTTTGAAACATCTCCTTAAGGTTGCAACACTTGACAACCTGGTTACTCACCGGAATATGCTGCTTGAAGGGAAACTGTCCCTCATAGGTAAGTCAGGTTCCAGATTCCAGCTAAGCACAGGGAGGCGCTCCCAGCACTGCGTGAAAGCTGCGGCCTGTCTCTGCCCTTCACAGAGCAATCGAAGCTGCGTGAGGTCCACCTCTTCCTGTTTGAGGAATTCCTTCTCATCACCAAGGTCAAGAGGAATAAGAAGGTAAAGGCAGTGCTGCTGTCTGCTGAGAGCAGAAAAGTGCCAACCAGTTAGTGCAGGTCGCCGAGTACCAGCACAGGGTGGCACTTCTGAATCTCTGCCACACACCATAAACCAGTGTTTCCCAATCCAGTTCACGGTGGCCCATAGAAGGTCCACGTTTTTTGCTCCAGCCACCTCCCTGACAGACAAGGGAACCGGGAGGGAGCAAAAACATGGACTGTCTGCAGGTCCCCGATGACCAGAAGAGGAAACTAAACACACTGAAATCCTCAGGAACTCAAAATAGTACAATAGAGAAAGCATGGGTGGAGAAACAGGCAGTCTTTATCTCCCAGCAGCACCAGTGGCCCACTGGGCTGGACCCAAACCCAATGCGACCAGCACTGAGCCAGGAGCTGCAGGATGGCTGCACCTTCATGGTCCTGGACCAGCCCATCTCACTGGACAGGCTGCAGCTGAGGAATGTTGACCAGTTGAACGCTACAGGTCAGCTACACAGAGCCGCAGCTCGAGTGGGCAGTATGGGCACAAGGCATATATAGGGGCGTTTCTCAATACTAAGAACGCAAAGATCATACTTGGGATCTTGGCCAAAACGGCTTGCTACTTTGTCTTCCAAGAACGAACTTGGGGCGCAATGAATTAGTCTTGTTTGGCAAGGATGCAAATCAATGTATCCTTGATACTTCGGAAAGGGCAAGAACATCTGAGGATTTTTACCGTCTTCTGTATTTCTGTTCTTGAGTATTGGAACTAGTCTTTGGCAATGGAAGATTAAAACCGGTTCACGAGAACACAAGCACGGCCAAGTACACGTATTGAGAAACACCACAGGTGTTTGATCTCCTGCAGATCCTTCTAGGCAGATGGAACCGATGTAAAAACATTAATGATTGGAATAAATGGAAATTTTGCTCATTGGTATCCGACCTCCATCCATTCATCCATGTCTGACTTTGATAGGACTGAATGATATGGACAGGTTACTCCAGGAGAAATTAAGTGTATAAATAAAGACCAGCCCCCCTCCCCCCACCACTGTCAGTAACCGTTTCCCTCCACAGCGTCTGGCCTGCCCAACTCATTTGTGATCCTGCACGTCAACCGCTACCAGCAGTGCATTGGGGTCTACATCCTGCAGGCTGGATCTGAGGCCATCAAGGTACCTCGGGCACCCCCACTGCTCGGCCTTAACGCTACTCCCTGCTGCAGGGAGGCAACACACACACACACACCGCAGGCCGCTGGTGGGCTCCATGTGGGAGGTACACAGGTTAAGACCCTATAAAGAGAACAGCAGGCTCTCCCAGGATCCCGATGACAGTTGGCTGTTTTCTGTCACCTGGAAGAACAGGCACTTAAAAATATAAATATCCCTTTAAAATCTTACACTGGCTGCCATTACCCAAGTGGATTCTGACAGACAGGTTCTCAAAACTCTTCTGACCCATTTTTTTGTTTAACTCCTCTCATTGCTGCAGCCCAGTCCCCCAAAAGTGTAACAAATTCCTATAGTGAAACTAAACATTTAGCATATAGGACAAAACCCTGCCGTGCAGGAAGGCAGGCACAGCAGCTCCTGCACTGCGGCGATCATTAGCCCGGGCTTCTCCTGTCCCTTTCAGAAATGCTGGATGTCGGAGATAGAGGCCGCCGTTACAGCACTGCAGAGACAGGACTTCCAGCAGGCCGGAGTGAGGCATCTGGCACAGTGGCTCGAGTCCTCGCAAATCTAGTCATGGAACAGTCCCAGAAACCAAACAACCTTGTAAATAAACTCCTGTATTAGAATGTCTGCCTTACTGTAAAAACTTGTCTAGTTACCTTATTTACATTTAAATAAAATGTAGACCTGATTTTCTGCAGTCTCCCTGTGCTGCTCTTGCTTCTGTACCTGAAGGGGTTTCCACACCCTTCACGTCCTACGTCACCACCCCAAAAACACTCCCTTTGGAGATGCATGGAGGATGTGAATTAACAGTGAAGTACAGAGAACAAGAGAGTTATAGCATAGTCTTAAGACACTTAAAAGAAATCACAAACATCCAAAGGAAAACAGAAACATACATTTTATTCAGTATTAAACCACAATGGCAAACTAGGAAAATGACTGGTACCACCGGGCTTCCATTATGTCTCCTGGTAACATCACTGTAACCCTGTACCAGAGCCCTAGAGGAACAGCGCCCCCTGGCGAAAACGAGTGCCAGGAAACCGACGCGTGGACACCCACATGACCCGCGAGCGCGGCCGGCGTGAGATCCAAACCATCCACTTACGTGTAGTGTCACGTTTTTTAAATAAAATATATGAGACCAAAAATAGTGTCTTAAATTTGCAGTCACAGGTTTTTTTTTTTAATATTATCTTACATTAGACGTCCTCTTTGTACAGAAATTAAAGCAATTTCACTTTTCTTTCCACAATATCAACATGGGTTGCAGGTGACTTAAAAATGTAATGCATATGCGTGTTAAGACATGGGGAGGTCAGACATATGGCCTGGGCTATAGGGCAGGGAGCAGACTGCCTTGGCACCAGGAGGGTGGACGGAGCTTTCCTCCCCAGAACAGGAGATAGAGTCTGAGTGGCTATCACCATCGCCCTGGAGATGATCTGTGAAATCAGCTTCAGCATTCCCCTCCTGTTACAGTGGTCCATGTGGGCATCAGATCCAGACCAGGTGTTGTAAGGGGAGCTGGAGGAATTGAACCTTCAGGACTCCAGGTTCCATCAGCCTCAGCATGGATTAGGCCTAGATCTCATGGTGCTCCCAACTACCCCGATAAATTACTGTACTCCCATGGGGGCTGAGAGACCTCACAGGCCCGAGTAGTACATGGAAATGCTGCTGTGTTTGCAACAACGGTTAAAAGGCTTAACCAGAAACCATAAGGTCTGAGGTGTGCTGCATTCCAAATGCAGCTCTGGGGCAACCAATTGTGCGGCCAGCAGCAGTCATATGACCTGGCTGATCATGCCTGCTTACACACCAGTTTCAGCAGCCTAAGATTACTGCCTTCCTGAAGAGGCTAAACCATGTCGATGGCAAAGAAGTATACATGTCTAGACAAGCAGCAAATTTCAAACCAGTTAATTCCCAGTCCTGTGCTCCATATGATACACCACCCAACCTGTTTGCAGCAAAATGGATAAAAATAAAACTGCTCCGGCAAGCCCGTTCTGCAGACGAATCACTGCATTTCATAAAAATAATGGACCATCCTAAAACATTGGTGTCTTGAGCCTCAGTTGCAGGAGAGCTACAGCACGTCAAGGTGAACATGCAGCCAAGTGAGTCTGAGGACTCGTGCACAGACAGGACACAACGTGTGTGTGTGTGTGTGTGTATGTATATGTGTGTGTATATGTGTGTGTGTGTGTATATATGTATATGTGTGTGTATATATGTGCGTGTGTGTGTGTGTGTGTGCGCGTGTGTATATATGTGTGTGTGTGTGTGTGTGTGCGCGCGTGTGTGTGCGTGCGTGCGTATATATGTGTGTGTGTGTGTGCGCGTGCGTGCGTGCGTGTGTGCGTGTGTGTGTGTGTGTGTGTGTGTGTGTGTGTGCACGCGCGCGAAAAAGAACATCATCTTTGGTTCTTAAGAAAATAACAGCTGTCAATGCCTTCCTACTGAACATTTGATCAGACAGCAGGCATTCCCTTAACGAAGTTCCTCGAATCTTCCGTCACAGAATCTCTCCAAATTTGAAACACGCGGCTTTCTAATGCAGCCACGTCGCCTACTGCGAGTCTCCCAGGACAAAAAAAGAAAAAAAAAAAAAAACTTAGCGTAGCATTATCATGGCAGATGTACGTCATGGCAGTGTGGACGGACGGGGTCCCGTTCGAAGTAAAAGGCACTATACAGATCAGACAGGACACTCACGTTCCCACAGCGAGCCTCCTCACACCCCCGCGGCACGGCCCTGGAAGTACCTCTGCAGTCCTGCGATCCACTGCCGACCTCTGTGGCAGAGGCTGCCACAGCACCCCCGTGCAGATGGGATAGAGAGGAGTTGCCTAAGAACATACGAGTGTGAAGTGTGGCAGACTGAGTGTGTGGGGGGGGGACTAGTGGTGAGGGCGGGGTGTTGGGGGAGGGGGTGCATCAGCCCTGAAGCTCCTCGAAGCAAACATCGCACACCCGGACCGGCTTCTTGGATGATGGCGTCAGCGCGTTCCGGGCCGAGCACTCCGCACAGAAGATGTTCCCACAGTGCCGGCAGTGATGCTGGGGGTGGGAGATGGTGTGGGGGGGCAGTCAGACAGAAAGTTCCGGAAACTCAAACAGAATATCCGGGCTGGGAGCCAGGTCACGGGGGGAGGACTCACCTTCCTGATGGTCACAGAGAAGCCCCTCCCACAGGACATGCAGTTCTGCACCTCGTGGTCCTCCGTCCACTTCCGGGTCAGCGTCTGCGACTGTTTAATCTACGGCCAGACGGGGACAGGCTCTGCTGTCAAACAGCCCGTGACCTGCAGGGCGATGACCCCCCCCCAGCCTCTAACTGCTAATCCTACCTGTAAAGACTGGTTCTCCCTTCCCAACTCCTGCATGGCAGCGGTGGTGTCATCCAGCTTGTGACGCATTTCCACCACCTTAGCCTGCAGCTTCTCCAGCTCCCCCTCGCCCTTCAGACACCTGGGGGGGGGGGGTGCAGAATCCAATTGCTTATTTTACAGGTTGCTAATTAGCACAGAGTTTACATTTAATTAGCCCTAAGTGCCTGTGAGTGAGGCGTCCCAGCCAGCAGCGGCCCACCTCTCCAGCAGGGCACGGCGCTCGTCCTGGTTGTTCTGCACGGTGGCTTCCAGCACGGCGATGTCTCCCCGCAGCTCGTCCGTCTGCTTCTCCAGCTCGCCGACGCGTCGCTGGCTGCTCTGCCACTCGCGCTTCAGCGTCGACATGTTCTCGTTCAGCGCTGCGATCTGCAGCGCCTGCTTGGACTCCACCTCCTCGTGGCACTTTGTCAGCTCCACCTTCGCCTTCTGCTCCGCTGCCTGGATACCAACGCCGGGGAGGAAGGGCTCAGACACATGGAGCCCTAGCACGTACACGGCTCGCACATGGGCACACGTGGGACACGCTACCAGTTGGGCCTCCATCTTGTCCCTCTCCGCCTTAATCTCCTGCTTCTGCTGCTGGACGCCGTCCCGCGCGGCCTGGTGCGCCCGCTTCTCCTTCTCCAGAGCTGCCTGCTGGCTTTCCACTCGTCCCTGTATCTCCAGTTTCTGCTGGATCAGAAGCTGCTTGGCCTCCCGCAGCTCCGAGACCTCCTGGATCACGGCACAGCATGCGTCAGCCACAGCATGATCACAGGAGACATTCACAGCAACCATCTTTCAGTACATCCCTGGGTTCCGTTCTGACTGGCCAGACATATTTCCATACGTCACCACTGCGTTCATTTTGGTCAAACCTTTTACTCGTCTCTTAGATTGGAAGGAGAATGCCCAGACTGACCTTCTCCCAGCGTTCTCCACTGGCCTTCAGGTCAGTGCTGATCTGCTTCACGTTCTTCTCCAGCCGGCTCTTCGTCTCACTCAGCTCTTCCACCTTGGCCCTTTCTTTCTCCAGCTCCTGTCCTTTGGCCGCCTGGTGACAGTCACCCATGGTACCATGCGTCAGGCAGCCGAGGTACCAAGCATGCGGACAGGCAGATAGTGGGCCAGGCTGACTGACCTGCTGCTGCTGCAGCTTTGCCAACACCTCCTCCTGCTGCGTGATCTTCTCCTGCCTCTTGGCCACCTCCTGTTCCAGCGACTTGCGGCCGGCGCCCAGATCCTGGATCCGCTCCTCTTGCCGGGTCAGCTGGTTCCGACTGGACCGCAGCTCCTCCTGGGCCAGAGACATCTTGTCCTGAGAGGCCTGCAACAATCCAACAAGGCGATCTTCTCAACAGGGGAGTGGATATGGGCGGGTACCTTTCAGAATTTTCACAATCTTCCCGCCCAGCACAGACCCAGGGGGGCTCAGACCGGCGCCCTTTGCCCCCACCTTAAGGTCCTGCTGCAGGGCCAGCAGTTCGGACTCCTTGCCATAGCAGTCAGACTGCAGCTGCAGCAGGCTCTCCTTGACATTCTCGTAGCTCCTCTGCAACTCAAGCTTCTGGTTCTTCTCTGCCTCCAGAGCCTGGCTCACAGCGGCCAGCTGCTCCTTCACTCGCGACTCCTGCTCCTGCTGCTGGGCATGCTGCTCCCTGAGCTCGGCCAGCCGGCCCTCCGCGCCCTGCACCTCCTGACGCAGGGAGGCCTGGCTGCTCTTCAGGTCCTCCCGCAACCGTTGTGCAGACGCCTGCTCCTGCTTCAAAGCGGCATGGGTCTGCGCCAGCTGCGCAGTCAGGGCAGCCAGCTGCGCCTTCAGCCCCTTCTCTGCCTAGAGGATGATAACAGTAATCACTAGACGGAAACTATTCTACCAGAGATAAGACCAAAGGCGGCTGCGTGATGGGAACATGGGCCATTGCAGAGAGTAAACAGTCACTGTAACACGCCACTGCTCAAGGTCCACCCACAGGATCTCAAACCCCACCTCACCTCCACCTTCTGCTGCAGCTCACCCTTGACCTCTGCCACTTCCTTGGCCACAGTCTCCATCTTCCTCTGCAGCTCAGCCCTGCTCTGCTGGTGCGACTTCCCCTGCAGGCAGACATGAGTCAGGCACTGTTGCCAGGGGGGAGACGCACGCCGATGCCAGCAGACGAGCTCAGACCCTGGTTGCATCACTGGCTCCATACCACATACCCTGACTTAACCAAACCAGAGGCCCACCTGCTCTTCCAGAGCAGCCTTGGCACACTTCTTCTCGGAGTCAAGCTGTGCCTGGACCTCCTTCAGTGCCTGGGTAGCCTTGTTTAGGTTATCCTTGGTGTTGGACAGCTCCTTGGCCAGGGCATCCTGCTCCTGCTGGGCCTTCTGCAGGTTGCTGGCCAGGTCCTGGGCTTTCTTCTCCAACTCGAGCTTTTGTGCCTGTGTCTGCTGGGTCAGCCGGTCCAGCCCCTGCTGCAGGGTGGCCTTCTCCCCCCGCGTGGAATCCAAAGCGGTGCCCGTCCTCTTCAGGTCCTCCTGGAGCGTCGAGACCCTGTATGACAGTAGTAAGCCTGGGATGAGGATGGTGTGCTCACAATGGGGACAGAGTATGATGGGGGAATTGGGGGCAAGACGTCGAGGAGACACCAGGGAATATAGACCGAGACAGTGAGCAGTCGATCAGGACGCAGGCAACACGTACACACCTCTCCTTCTCCACAGTCAGCAGTTGGCCAAGCTCTTTGATTTTCCCATCAGCCTCAGTGCTATGCTGCTGGAGCTGCTGCAGGTTCGACTGGGCCTGATCTCTGGTCGCCCGTAGTTCCTGCACCTCAGCATCCAGTTTCTGCAGAGACAATCGTGTGCCACTTAGGGGGCAGAGGTCTTCAGCATGATCCTCTCCTTTACCCTGCAGTGGGCCTCCTGGTCCACCAGGGCTGCCCATGAAGGATACAGACCTTGATGCGACCCTCAAGCTGTTCTGTGCCCTGCTCCGAAGTTAGCAGCTTGTCTCTGCTATCCTTCAGGTTGGCCTCCAGCTGTCCACACTGCTCCTGCTTCTGCTGCAGCCAGGTCTTTAGCTCCTCCATCTGAGCTTGACTCTTCAGAAGCTCCTACACAGGAAGTCAACAGCTGAGCTACCCCATGGCAGAACAATGACAGATCAAGAACAAACCTAAATGCCAAACCAACCAATTAACAACAAACCGGGACCCTGCTTGCTGTACCAGCCTCACCTGCTGCTTATCCTGCATAGCATGCTGGGCCGTCTCCAAGTGGTTCTGCAGGTCCGCCCTCTGAGCACTTTTGGCAGCCTCCGCAGACAACAGCATCTCCGTCTTGGCCTTCAGCTATGAGAAAACCAAACCAAACCGTGGTAGCATGAAGACTTTCTAATAAGCATGCTTGTTAAATCGCAGGTTGTAGACACCTTTCATAGAAGTTAGTGCAAGACAGAGAAGACCTGGAATTCAAGGACTCAGACATGACACATACGCTAGTTATATCATGTCTAAGCTGTGGTGTGTGTGACCAGTTATGGGGCACCAGTACCTGAGTGTCCATCTGGGCCAGCCTCTCCTTGGTCTCACTCAGCTGGGTGGACAGCTCCGTGTTGGATCTCTCCAGTGCCAAGCAACGGTCTTGCGCAGTGCGGAGGTGGGTCTTCTGCTCCTGAACTTGCTCGTGGAGGTTCTCCTGGGCCTGTTTGTGACTCTCCGACTGGTTCTTCAGCTTGTCTGTCAGCTGCGTGACCTAAAGCATTTAGACCAATTCTGGCTGAATGTGATGTGCCAAAAACTACCTAAAGATGTCAAACAAATTTCAGGATTCACCAAGCAACCATCCGCCTCCTCTCTTGACCTCACCTGCTCCTGTAGAGCATGGTTCTTCTCCTGCAGCTGGTTGAGAACGGCCGCCTCGCCCTCCCCGGCCTGGATCTTAGCACACAGATCCTCCCGCTCAGCCTCCAGCTGTCCCACGCTGTCCTTGCTCTTCTGCAGAAGCGCCTCCAGGTTCTGGATCTTCTGGTCTTTGTCCCCAATCTGGCGCAACACCTGTTCCAAGTCATTCTGGAGGATGAAGTGTAGTTTAACAGACCAGTTTGTCTCCGCCAAACAGTCACAGTCAGGGAGCGAGTCCCCATGGTACAGAACTTTCCAGAACACAAAAGAGCATCTACTTCAAACTGCTCACACGCAGTTCAACACACATGGTCTGCTGTATCTTTGTCTGGAAATCCCAAATCAAAATGGGACAGGCAAGCATCAGCCAGTACCTGCGCCTCCCTCAGCTTCACCGTGGTGGTCTGTTGAAGGTTCTGGGCCTCCTGCTGCTGCTGCCGAGCCTTCTCCAGCTGGTGCTGCAGGTCCACAGACTTGCTCTCAGCCTCCTTCACCTAAGGGAGTACATCAGTGGCAGCTCAGCACCAGTTCAGAAGCCACCTCATGCTATTAGGCCATGCTGACAAAGCTGCAGAATTCTTCAGCCAATACTGAAAGGATAAATCTGAGTTTAAGCCAACCCATCTTACCTTCTCTTCAGTCCGGGACAATTTGAGCTGCATATCAGCTACTTGCTGCTCTCGATCCTTCAGCTTCTCCCCAGAGAGCTGCCTCTGCTCCTTCAGCCGGCCTTGGAGCTCCCCCAGCTGCCGCTCCGCCTCCAGCAGCCGGCCATGTAGCTACAAGAGGAGTAGCCTTCAGCATGCCCATTGGCCCTTAGAGCCCTTAGCATGCCCATTGGCCCTTAGAGCCCTCAGCATGCCCATTGGC